>OAMR01000877.1:128914-148952 GCA_900205405.1 Echinochloa crus-galli
TAGCTGATTTTATTGTTGAACATCGGATTGATGATATCATCTAATTAAATACCGATCTTTCATCATGATGACGTCATGCGGTCGGCAGTATGCTTTCTTACGCGCTCTGCCGAATATGTTGTGAATGCCTGTATTGCTGACAGATAGCTTGTTCATATCTATATGCCGATCAAGATTGGCCTTGCAAGCCGTAGAGATGGAACTGTTTGGTATCATCCGGCATGTTCCAGGTTTTATATCTAAACATTTTTTCTTCCTTTGTCAGTTTCAGGGAAAATTGACTGGCACGCTTACAGGATTTAGACGATCGGGCACGTGTAAAGCCAGCTAATTCGGCTTGCTGTGTGCTTGGCGTGAGAAGCCGATTTTACGTCAACAGAGACGCAGGGCTGCACGAGGGCGTCATGGTTAATGATTAAAACTTGCTTTTTAGCAACATGGATTAGGGAGCTAGAGCATGTGCTGTGTGCTTTGCTATGCATTCTTTGTTTACTGCGAATTTATGATCATGTTTCACCCTTTTATTTATCTATCATGCTCTGTTTCTCGCTAATCGGCTACGAGTATGTGTTATAATGTTCATTCGTTTGAAAGCCGATCTTTCGTCATGCTTACGTCACGCATTCGGCAGTGCGCTCCTTGCGTGCCTTGCCGATTGCCGAATGAGGTTTTAACTGCCGACAGATAGCTTCCCTGTAGCTATATGTCTCTCAAGATTGGCTTCAACGCCGCAAACATGGAACTGTCTGGTCTCACCCGGCACGTTCCAGGTTTTGATCTAAACGTTTTTGTCCCTTTGTTAGTTTTCAGGCAAACTGACTGGCACGCTTCCGGATTCGAAAGCCCGGGCCACGTTTGAAGCCAGCTTTGTTCGGCTTGCTGTGTGCTTGGCGTGAGGTGCGGATTTTACGTCAACACACTTTTTGGCACGCCCGGTGGGACACACACAAGTTTTCAAGATGCCTGAGTTGAGCGACATCATGGATGTCACTTTGGAAGAATTGTCTGAAGAGCATCAACAGATGGTAAAGGCTGCTGCTAGTCAATTCATTAACAAATGTTTACTGTCTTTCGCCAAGAACAGGAGTGGTGCACCGTTTCTCAAGTCCGATTTGCCAAGAGTTCTCCTTCCTGGGCAATCTGATCTTACTGAAGAAGAAGAGAGGGAGAGATTCTCGGGCTTGTTATACAAAGCTTTGGGAGAGACAATGACCAATCACAATGCTGCGTTCTTGAACAGCTTTCGGCATATAATGGTAAGCATTTTTGGTCAACATGTGGACAAATCCTTTGAGCAGATACATGGGCAATTGGGTGGCCCGACATACTTCAATGTTCAAGCACCAGTTCAGAAACCACATGGTAAAGGAAATGCTGATGAAACTGGAGGTTCTGGTGTTAAAGATATAAATGGACAACCGATTCGGCAAGATCCTCAGCTTGCACTGCCGAAAACTCGCACATACGGTGATATGGCATTCGGCACCACAGGGAATCCGCCTGCTTCTGCTTACAAGATATCTCCCTTGAACAACAGACTGCAGAGGGATTTATATGGAAACGGATATTCAGAGTTTATGGATTACAATGCTATCGACGCCCTCCCGAATCCTGGGTACGTTGGTACTGCAGGCATGCTTGCTGGGAGACCAGGGAATCAAGACACCAGTATTGACCTCATGGTGCAAAAAATGACCGATGTATTGCAAAATCAATTCGGTCTGAAGCCTAAAAATCAGGGATACATGTACTCGTCTCCTTTCCCTGAATGGTACCAAAGGGTATCATTGCCGAATAGAGTCAAGGTGCCTACAGAGTTTACTAAATTTTCAGGACAAGATGACACAAGTACTGTGGAACATATAGCTCGATATCTGATGCAGCTTGGAGAGGCTTCGGCAGATGAGGCTTTCAGAATTAGATACTTTCCTTTGTCACTGACGGGTTCAGCTTTTACGTGGTTTGCTTCTTTGCCTGCTCAGTCGATCTGTACTTGGAAGGACCTGGAACAGAAATTCCATGCTCATTATTACATTGGCAGTACCGAGAAAAAGTTGGTTGATTTGACCAGCTTAAGGCAGAGGAATAATGAAACACCTACAGAGTTCCTCAGGAGGTTTAGGGAAACTAAGAGTATGTGCTTTTCTCTGAACATACCTGATGATCAATTGGCTGGTATGGCTGTAGCTGGCATGCTGCCTGCCATTCGGGAGAAGCTGTTCGGGATGGAGTTTGATGATTTGGGCCAGTTGTCGCACAGATTGGCCTTGATGAGTAACCAGGCGTATGGTTTCAAGAAAGATGTCAGATTTGCTAAAAATAATGATGTAGCTGACATCTATAACCAATTCCTTGAAAGAGCAGATCAAGAGGATGAGTATGAAGATAGCGAGGAAATAGCTGCAGCAGAGATAGTGTGGAGCAAAGAACCAGTTACAATGACTCAAAGATGGATCAAACAGATGAAAGGAACATATGATTTTGATGTAACTAAGGCAGATAAATTGTTTGAGTTCCTGGTAAAAGAAGGCCGAATCAAATTGCCAGAGGGGCATTCTATGCTTCGGCCCGATGGAGTGAAAGATAAGAGGTACTGTGGGTTTCATGATAGAAATTCTCATTCCATTAATGAATGCAGAGTCTTTAGGATGAAGATTCAGAAAGCTATCCAGGAAGGACATCTGAAATTCGACAACAAGATGAAACTGGACAGTAACCCTTTCCCTCAGAATATGATCGGGTTCTCGGTTAACATGGTGAATGCTGTTCCATCTGGAGAAAAGGGAAGATTGAAAGTTTTAACCTCAAAGAAGGCAGGGCAGGATGGTTCAGTTGATCCTACTCGGCAGATCACAATGGAACAAATTCGCCGGAAAAATCTTCGGTTCCCGAATAGCCGATTTGAAGTGGGAGAATCCTCTAAACCTAGGGTTACTACACGCATTCTCCTCAACAAGTGGCAGCGTCAGCAAGAAAAGGAGCGTTTTCAAAGGCGTAAGTATGAGGAGGAGAAAAGAAGACATGAAGAAGAAAGGCACAGGGAAGAACAAGAGGAATTTATCCGAAAACAAGAACGTGCTCATTGGGGATGTGCTTTCTTCAGGCACTGTTGGAACGAAGGCTTAAAGCTTCCCACGTGGGATAATTGTCCCGAATGCAACGATGGATATGTTGAGTATAGGCACAATGATGTCAATCGCCGATCTGTCCATGAAAGAATTGGTAGGGTGCATCTTAGTGATGATCGGCGTTTTGATGATCAACCAAGAAAGAGACATGCTGATTGCAGATGGATTGGTCATGAGGAAGAAGATCGTGAGTATGTTTGGCAAAAAGGACAGTGGTGTCCACCTGGTTTAAGAAGGAGTCAGAAGAGAAGAGTTCAACGCCTGAGGAATCAAGAATTAAAGCAAGCAAGGCCTAAGATGAAATCAGTATGGCGTCGAAAGGACAAGCCTGAAGAAGATGGTCATTCGGCTCCTACATGCATGGTATGCTTTTTGCCGAATGAATTTATGGCTCCCACTGATCAAGTTGTGCAGGAGGAAGCGTTGTCAGAGGTAGATGAAGTCGAACAGCTAATGGCACAATTGATGCTCAATAAGCAAGCTGTCTTTGAAAAGCCAATCCAGAATCGACATATGAAGCCATTATATTTGAAAGGATTTGTCAATGGGAAGCCTTTAACCAAGATGTTCGTCGATGGTGGAGCTGCTGTGAATGTGATGCCATATACTACATTTAGGAAGCTTGGCATGGGCCCTGGAGATTTAACACCAACGAGCATAATTCTAAATGATTTTGCTGGAAATCCTTCGGACACCAAGGGATGCGTGCATGTTGATCTGATGATTGGGTCCAAGACTCTGCTTACAACTTTCTTTGTCATTGAGGGCAAAGGGGCATATAGCTTGCTGCTTGGAAGAGATTGGATTCATGCAAATTGTTGTATTCCATCTACTATGCATCAACAGCTTATTCAGTGGATAGATGATGAGGTGGAGATTGTCCAAGCAGATGATTCAATAAGTGTGGCAAATATGGAACCAGCTTTTTGGGAGTATCAAGGCATAGATTGTTTCTCAGGCAAAGACTGGGGAGAAGGTCCTGTTGCACCAGCCAGCAGTGATCAACAGCCGATCGAAGCAGTCGGCTCTCATAGTAATTTTTGATGGAGAATCCAATTGATGGAACTGATGGAAAATTAGGACGTGGATTTGTGTCGGCCGATAAATTGGAAGAAGTGGACATTGGAGATGGTGATAAGCCAAGGCCGACATTTATCAGTGCTAACTTGGATTCGGTTTTCAAAGAAAAGTTGGTGACATTGTTAAAAGAATACAAAGACTGCTTTGCTTGGGATTATTCGGAGATGCCCGGTCTAGACCGTTCTATTGTTGAACATCGGTTGCCGATCAAACCTGGTTACAGGCCTTACAAGCAATCACCCCGAAAAATCTACAAGGAAGAAGTGTTGGCCGATGTGAAAAAGGAGATTGAAAGATTACTAGATGCAAATTTCATTCGGCCATGTAAATACGCGGATTGGATCTCTAATATCGTTCCTGTCTATAAGAAAAATGGAAAAATGAGGGTTTGCATAGATTTTAGAGATCTAAACAAGGCTACACCCATGGATGGATATCCAATGCCTATTGCTGATTCATTGGTTGATGCTGCTGCTGGATACAAAGTGCTCAGTTTCATGGATGGTAATGCAGGATACAATCAGATTTTTATGGCATTAGAAGATATAGTAAAGACAGCTTTCAGATGTCCTGGACACATAGGGTTGTTTGAGTGGGTTGTCATGACCTTTGGATTGAAAAATGCCGGTGCAACTTATCAAAGGGCTATGAATTATATTTTTCATGAGTTGATCGGCAAGATTGTGGAAATATATATTGATGATGTGGTGATCAAGTCATTGGATCATGAGTCCCATTTGGCTGACATAAGGAAAACTCTAGAATGCACCAGGAAGCATGGGCTTAAAATGAACCCGAACAAGTGTGCTTTTGGAGTTTCGGCTGGAGAGTTTCTGGGATTTTTGATACATGAAGGAGGAATAGGAGTTGGCAAGAAAAGCATGAAGGCAATTGATGAAATTGTTCCTCCAACTAATCTTAAGGAGTTACAATCACTGCTTGGCAAGATAAATTTTGTGAGAAGATTCATATGAAACTTGTCACAGAAGGTGTTGCCCTTTTCCTCGCTATTGAAAATAAAAAAGGATCAAAAGTTTGTATGGGGTGACGAACAACAGAAGGCTTTTGATGAAATCAAAGAATATATGAAGGAACCACCAGTGTTGGTGCCTCCAAGATTGAACAAGCCTTTTAAGTTGTACGTGGCGGCCGATACCCAAACTATTGGATCGTCCCTCATACAGGAATTTGAAGACCCTGGACGGAGTATTATTACGTTGCTTAAATCAAGAAGAAGCAAAGAAGTTGATGAGTGAAGTGCATGATGGATTATGTGGAGCACATCAGTCAGCTTACCGAATGAAGTGGGTTATTAGAAGAACTGGTTATTATTGGCCGACAATGTTGGAAGATTGCTTTGAATATTATAAGGGATGTCAAGACTGTCAGAAATTTGGAAACATTCAGAGAGTTCCAGCATCGGCTTTGAATCCCATTATCAAGCCATGGCCATTCAGAGGATGGGGAATAGATTTGATTGGCCAAATAAATCCTCCATCGAGCAAGGGGCATAAGTTTGTACTTTTAGCAACAGATTATTTTACCAAGTGGGTTGAGGCGATTCCATTGAGAAAGGTAGCATCAGAAGATATGATTGAATTTGTCAAAGAGCACATCATTTACAGATTTGGAATTCCTCAGACAATTACCACAGATCAAGGGTCTCAATTTACATCTTCAGAGTTCAGAGATTTTGCTGAAAGTATGGGGATAAAATTACTGAATTCTTCTCCTTATTATGCTCAAGCTAATGGTCAGGCAGAAGCTTCCAACAAGATCATGATTAAAATCATACAGAAGAAAATTGATCAAAAGCCAAGAAGGTGGCATTCGGTACTCAATGAAGCATTGTGGGCTTACCGAATGGCTCCTCATGGGGCTACAAAAACGTCTCCTTATGAACTAGTGTATGGACATCATGCCATTTTACCATGGGAATTACAAACAGAGTCAAGGAGAGTACAGTTGCAGAAAGATTTAAGTTCTAAAGATTACAGTAACTTGATGATGGACGAATTGGAAGATTTGCATATGATTCGTCTCAAAGCCTTGGAAAATATTGAGAAAAATAAGATGCGAGTTGCCAAATATTACAACAAGAGGGTAAAAGTCAGGCAATTTGCAGAAGGTGATCTAGTTTGGAAAGCAATATTGCCGATTGGTACTAAATACAGTACATTCGGTAAGTGGTCACCAAATTGGGAAGGTCCTTTCAGAGTAATTAGATGCGTGCCTGGGAATGCATACATCCTAAAAACTTTGCTACTTCTCTGATGGAGCTTGACTGGATGATGTTTCTTCTCCGATATTTGAAGAAATATTATCCTAGCATTGAGATTGATCGTTGATTAAGACACAAATTGCTAGAAATAATGGAAATAGCCGGCATTCGGGAAGAAGCCGCCTTCAGAGCAAAAAATTTCCAACAGAGAAAAATGGCCAATACTAGATTGTATTGCCCTTAGTGCTAATAATGTACATCATCAATTCAGTAAATATATCACAGAGGAATCACAAAAGATAAACTTTATTGCCGAAATTCAATAATCCCTGGTACAAACTACTGAGACAACTTGTTCAAGAAAGACTAGGGATGAACTGAATCAGCAAACAAGGTGTTCAATATCATCGATGCTTCCGCAAAAATCCAAACGTGACGGAAAGAATTTCGATTGTTGCGGGAGCTACTTTTAATATTCAACCATCCCTAATACAAACTACTCAAATAGCCTGTTCAAGACAGACTGGGGATGGATTGAATCGGCGATGGCAGCGCCATGGCCCTCGAGGCGCTCGATGGAGGGGTCGATGTCATCGACGTCTTCTGGGTTGCCGTCGGCGAAACCGGCCGGAAGGAAGGAGTAGTCGCGGCCGGTATGCGTTGACATGGCGACGAGGCCCACAGCAGCACCCAGACGAACGCCATGAAGAGCCACCTCGTCGACTTGATCTGCTACAGCACCGAGGCGAGCCTCTGGTGTCTCTCCAGGAGCGTTCACCTTGTTCGCCAGCTCCTCCACCAGCGCCTTTAGCCGATTGAGCTCGGCGTTACTCCTGTCTGCTTGGAGGAGCCCTTGTACTTGTATGGATGCACAACTTTTGTGATATTCAGGCCGGTCATCAAGTAAACATCGGCCAAGGTAGGAGACATTGGTCCATGACCGAAGAAGAAGGCGTTTGCTCCATTAGCCCAGAAGTGGAAAGCCGCAATCAGGAGAGTTTCATTCCTGGGAGTTTCGGCTAGAGATAATTCCAGACAATGAGAAATGCGGAGATTGTCCCAGTTCTTTGTCAGAGGGCTTTTATCATTAAGAATCCTCCTATACCAATTTCTCCAGCCAGCAATTGGGGGCAGAGGCCAGTTCTTGAAAGCATCTTGCCATTCGTGAGGCTTTGCTAGAGAAGTCTTGAAGGGGATTCTTTGAGATTCGGCTGCAATGAATTCAGAGGGGTCGGAAATTCCTACGGGCCCAAGGAAGTTAGATGTGGATTTTTCCTCAACAGGAATCAGGAGTTCGGCAGCTAGGGCCTATCAAGAACAGAAAAAGGCGAAGATAATTTAAAAGAAGATTCAAATAAAAGGGAAAAGGCGGAAAGAATAAAAGTAATGCCGAATGAGCTTAGGGGAGATGAAATTTACTTGAAGAGCTTGATCTTGGTCCGCCAATTATCATCCATTAGCTCATCAGTTAAGTCACCACACAGGTGACCAATAGCCAAATGGTCAACTTCACAATCTGACTCATCCATGTCTAAAGAATTCTCCTGATATTTTTTATCAGTACAAGGGCGCTTAAATCTATCTCTTTCAATTTTCTTTAAAAGCAAAACAGAAGAATGAGCAGTACTAACATCAGACCCTATAGAGATACCTATATTCTTAATGTTATCTTTAATATGTTCATTTGAAAAAGAAAAAATAGAATTACCAAAAGTGGTACCTTCATCATCTTCTAAATTCTTCTTAGCGACCAGCCTAGCCGCTCTCGCAGTGGAATCCTCATCTACAGACGCTTCCCTTCTCTTACTTCTTCTGAGTGGTGGGCTTTGGGTGCACTTGGCGAACACCGTCGCAGGAGGAGTCTCCACTCCTTGGCTGCCTGCCACCACCACCCCCTCCTTGCTAACAGTCGCACCGTGATTTATCTCCTTAAGCCCCATAATCGCCCTCTCCAACAGAGGACCCAGAGCCAGCGAAGGAGACGCTGATGGACTGCTGGCATAATCTGTTACCTTCTTCTCCCCTTCCAAATTTTCTGCAGCAGATACCACTGCCTCCCGTGTACTCACCAGCACCTCCAACTCTCCCACCAGAGGATGTGAAGATGTAAGAACGGGCTGTAAGTCTTTATCATTGGCCGCTGCACCCCCACCATCATCTAGAAGATCATCATCGTCGAAATCCTCCATAAACCCCTTACCATCCTGTTGTTGTCCAGCTGCTAAATTTTCAGGTTTGTCGCTCTGTTTAGATGGCGGAAAACATGATTGCTTGGCTTTTCTGTTGGCATCCTCCATCTCTGTGTTCGTAACTTTGTTTTAAATAATGAATGCTTCTAGCCTTCCACGTTTAGAGTATATCATGCGGTGGTTTGATCTATTCTTGGTTGGTGTTGTGATTTTAAACAAGTTGTATCATGCGGTGGATTAACTTGTTGATTTTACTAGCTGATTTTATTGTTGAACATCGGATTGATGATATCATCTAATTAAATACCGATCTTTCATCATGATGACGTCATGCGGTCGGCAGTATGCTTTCTTACGCGCTCTGCCGAATATGCTGTGAGTGCCTGTGTTGCCGACAGATAGCTTGTTCATAGCTATATGCCGATCAAGATTGGCCTTGCAAGCCGTAGAGATGTAACTGTCTGGTATCATCCGGCATGTTCCAGGTTTTATATCTAAACATTTTTTCTTCCTTTGTCAGTTTCAGGGAAAATTGACTGGCACGCTTACAGGATTCAGACGATCGGGCACGTGTGAAGCCAGCTAATTCGGCTTGCTGTGTGCTTGGCGTGAGAAGCCGATTTTACGTCAAACACGTCCCATGCTGGACGCCTAGATGACATGCATAGCAATGGCATTGACATGGACAGTGATGGCACTGATGATGACTACATCATGGACAGTGATGAGGGCTGCGATGATGAGTGTGATGAGGGGGAGGGCAGTGATGATGATTGTGGCAGCGAAGAAGAGGTCGACATGGGTGAAAATGGTTGTGGCACAGGTGCACCTCAAGTTAACACTGATTAATGGAATTGATAGCAGTGGAAGCAACACTAGTCAAAGTAAACTTGCATGACTACTTTTGGGCTCTTTTGTTCAAAATGAACTGATCCATGATACATTTGGTTCATACTACCTAGCTAGTAATATTTTGGTGTTCTGGTAGTTGATCGAGCTAATGTAACAATGGCATTGTGGCCTTGTAAGCGTGTGATGTGACTTGCATTTAGGCCTGACTTGTATGCATAGTGTGATCCAAGACTATTTTATGGATGTATGTTCCGATGAGAATGTGCTTGCCGCAATGAGATTTGGATCATTTCTGTTTTGCCTAGAGGCTGTGCATGTTTTCCTGGAGGTTCTGTATGTTTTCCTTGGATGAAGAGCACACATGAAAATGAGTCATTTTGTGGGGGCTGTGCATATTTTCCTGGGACACAGCACACAGGAACACATGCATATGTTCCTGGCGGTTTTGAGTCACGAAAATGGTTTCATTTTGTGATGGTGCACACTTATTTTTCAGGCGGTTTATACTCTCACTGGGTTTCGCACCCTCATGAAATCTATGTTTTGTGGTAGTGTATGTCATGCTTGTCTGCAACCTGAGGTCTCATGTTCGATTCCCTTCCGCAATACATCTATTTTTGCCCTTTATTTCAATAAAAAACAGAACTATTTTGTATAAGAGAAAGTGATTCCTGCAATTTACTCAACTAACCAAACATCGTAGTGGTAGAACCTCTCTTTCTAGAGGCACAGGTCGTGGGATCGATTCTCCTAGTTGACAATTTTTTCCTTCAAAATTAAAATGGCGCAGGTGGTCCTCGACAACATATTTTTTTCCTTCAAATTCAAATTTAAAATAGCGCGGGTGTCTCCATTTTTTTTATTTTGTCATATCCGTGACGATTTGCTACAACGTCATATGGCAGACATGTAGAAAAGATAACTCACCCTTCAGTTTTATAAGGAGGATAATTTTCTGTGACGATACGATAATTGACGTTTTTGTCAATTTCGTCATAAGTTCGTAGTGGCCGAGGGCAGTCACCCGCGATCCATGACGAAACACAAATTTTCATCATAGATATATATTTTTCAATGACGATTTTTGAAAATGTCAAGCTGATAAGGAGAAACCTTCGTTGCTCCATGGCAGGCGATTCCATAAGCCCACAAAGCTTCGTTCAGAATTGTATGCCATTTCCTTAGATTTTCTACAATTTTCCTCTTGATAAACTTAATAAACCCTTTGTTTGAAGCTTCATCTTGACCATTGGCTTGATCGTAATAATGAGAAGAATTCAACAACCTGATGCCCATGCTAGTAGCAAATTCCTCAAATTCTCCTGAAGTAAACATCTTCCCCTGATCTATAGTAAATGTTTGTGGTATGCCAAATCGATGAACAATGTGTTCCTTCACAAAATCGATCATGTTTGCCGATGTTACTGTCTTTAGAGGAATAGCTTCAACCCATTTAGTAAAATAATTTGTGTCCACCAAAATAAACTTATGATTCTTGCTAGAAGGAGGATAAATCTGGCCAATCAAATCAATGCCCCATCCCCTGAAAGGCCACAACTTTATAATAGGGTTCATAGCCGATGCAGGAACTCGCTAAACATTGCCAAACCTTTGACAATCTTGACACCCTTTATAATATTCAAAGCAATCTTCAAGTATGGTGGGCGAGAAATACGCATTCATTCTGATCATCCGCTTCATCTTGTAAGCCGATTGATGTGCACCACATACACCGGCATGTATTTCATCCATCAAAACTTTAGCTTCTTCTTTACCAATGGATTTGAGCAACACCCCATCAATCATCCGATAATACAATTCCTCGACCAATAAAACATATTTAGTAGCTTTAAACCTCAACTGTCTTGAATCTTTCTGCGAAGGATCTTTCAAATAATCCACGACTTCTTTCATCCAATCATCAGGAATTAGCCGATAACCAGAAGCATTCTGAGATAACTTATTAGCTTCCCTATTCTGTTATCTGGGAATATGCTCTATGTGAACCAATTTGAATTCTCTTAATAGCTGAGGAATTGCTCAAAATATAATCTCAACACATCATTGTTGCACTCATATCTCCCAATCCGTTGATTGACTACCATCATCGAATCTCCAAAGATATCCACTGCTTTTGCGCCAATCTCTCTTTACAGCCTAATTCCCTTGATAATAGCTTCATATTCTGCTTGATTGTTCGTGGCAGTATCGGCTATCGGCATTGAAAATTCAAAACTTGCCCCCTGAGGTGATATTAAAATTATGCCGATATCACACCCTTCGCCACCTGTCAATCCATCAAAGAACAAGGTCCAAGGAATAGCTTCCAGAAAATTAATCATTGGATCACAATGCCGAGTAACGAAATTGGCCATGATTTGTCCTTTGACAGCTTTAGACGATTCTTAGCGTAAATCAAATTCTGATAGAGCCAGAATCCATTTCCCTATCCTCCCATTCAGGATCGGTAGAGACAGCATATACTTGACCACATCATCCTTGCTAACAACGATGCATTCATCCGATAGCAAATAATGCCTTAGCTTAGTACAAGCATAAGCAAAGCCTCTCTACTGGAGAATACCTGGTCTCTACGTCTAGGAGTCTTCTACTCACATAATAGATCGCCCTTTCCTTTCCTTCAAATTCTTGAATGAGGGCCGATCCTATTGCTTGATCATTAGCCGATAAATACAACTTAAATGACTTTTCTTTCTAGGGAGGCACCAGTACCGGTGGGGAGGCAATATACCTTTTTACATCCTCCAAGTCTTTTTGCTGACTCTCTCCCCATACAAACTCATGATCAGCCTTCAATTTCAACAATGGACTGAATGACTAAATTCTACCAGAAAGATTTGATATAAACCTTCTGATGAAATTAATCTTGCCGACCAGAAATTGCAACTCCTTATCCTTAGGAGCAACCACTTTGTTGATTGCGGAGATACTCTTCTGCCCAATCTCAATGCCTCGCTCATGTACCATAAAACCAAGAAACTCTCCAACCGATACGCCAAACACACACACTTAATTGGGTTCATTTTCATACCATGCCTCCTCATACACTCTAGTGCTCTATGCAGATTGACCAAATGCTCTTTATAGCATTTGGATTTCACAACCACATCATCTATGTAGATCTCCACAATCTTGCCATTTAGCTCATGAAAGATGTAGTTCATAGCCCTCTGATATGTGGCTCCAGCATTCTTCAACCCAAAACTCATAACGACCCATTCAAACAAATCAATGTCTCCAGAGCATCTGAACATAGTTTTATGGATGTCTTTGTCAGCCATAAGAATTTGATTGTAACCAGCATTACCATCCATGAAGTTAATCACCTTGTGTCTTGAAGCAGCATCTATCAATACATCAGCTACGGGCATTGGGTACCCATCCATTAGTGTTGCCTTGTTCAAATCCCTAAAGTCCATGTAAACACGGAGCTTACCATTTTTCTTATAGACAGGGACTATATCCGTAATCCAATCTACATATTTAGTTTGACGGATGAACCTTGCCTCAATTAAACGATTGTTCTCGGCCTTGATATCTGGTAATACCTCCGCTTTGCATTGCCTAGTGCGCTGTTGAAACGGCCGATATTTGGATTTAATTGGGAGGCGATGTTCTACTATTGAACTGTCTAATCCATGCATTTTGTAATACTCCCAAGCAAAACAATCCTTGAATTCTTTCAGCAACTTAATCAGTTCTTGTTTGTACTCGGGGTCCAATTTGGCAGTGATGAATGTTGGTCTGGCCTATCACCATCTTCAATGTCAAGCTGGTCTAACTCATCGGCTGATGTAAATCCATGTCCAAGCTTGCCTTCATCTTCATCCATTAGCTCTTGAGCATCAGGCTTATTCGTCTCCGAAAGATCCTCCTTATTTTTACCGACCGATGGTTCATTTTCCGATTGTTCCATGTCAGCCTTTGATTCCTCAATATTGACCATATTTACTGAGAAATAAAGCTTGGCATCTTCAATCGGCTTGGAAGATCTTTCGAATTTTATTCTTCCTTGGTCTATAGCCAGCTGAATATGCTGGCGAAATGCTTTGAAATCATTTGCATTATGAGAAACTGAGCCATGCCATTTACAATATTCGTGGTTTCCGAAATCTTTAGCCAATGGGATCACGTGACCTAGAGATAATTTTATCTGCCCCCTTACAATAACAAGTCAAAGATCTCACTGGCTTTTGCAACATCAAAACCCTCATATCCAAAAGGACAAGTGATAGGCTCTTCGCTTTTGACCCACTCAACCAACCTTGTTCCAACCTTTTCATCAGAAACTGTCATCTGGTCATGTAAATTATCTTGGTCTTGATCCAACAATTGTTGGGGTGGGGCCACCAGCCGAGTTGTTACAGGCACATGTTGCACTTCCGCTCTCCAGCAATGGCCATCTTCTTGGTCTTGAACCAATGTTTGCTGAGCCAGAGCTATTAGTCGTGCCACGTTAGAAACATGCCTTTGACTCTCATCAGAAGGACTGCTGCAAGAAATGTTCTGAATCCACCTTTGTTTGAACTCTTGCCAAAAACTCTCCCATTGATCCTGATCCCACACTTGCGTATGCTGTGGCTGACGATTTCCTGCTTATACACCAGCAGTCATCATCTGAGAAGGTGTAGTTTCTAATTGTTCAACTTGGTTAGGGATGTGTTGCTGATAATTCTCGAAATTGCGCCCCTGATTCGGCTGGCATACATAATAACTCATCGGCCAAAAGGCCTGAGGAGCCTGTTGCACCTGATCATTCCTCATCTGCTGCGCGCGCCTGAAACGGCGGCTGTAAGAAAGGAGTTACTGATCGGGATGATTGAGGATCATGCATCCATTCTTGAGCTTCCAGCTGTTGTGGTTGACTAGGTGATCGGGCAAAAGGGGCCACTAGCATCACTACTTGAGGTACATACAGTACTTGAAACCCTTCTTGGACTTGATTCGAAGGTTGTGGAATCGCCAGCGAGTAAGTGGATGCTTGCGGTATATAATGCGGCATCTAGTTCGCATCCATGATTTCTTACTCATTGTCGTGTAGCCGATGATCGTATCAGCTATCTTCTAATAAATATTTTCGGGTCCCACCGGGCATGCCAAAAATGTGTTGACGCAAAAAGTCAAGCGATGACAATCCGGGCGAACACACGATCGGCCTCGGATAATTGCTTCACTCTGATGACGAGCCGATAATCTTGAGGTTCGAGGCGTGCAATCAATTTGACCTATAATTGACAAAGGAATAAAATTATATAAAATTCACAGATCGGCCATGATTCTGAACTGTCCCCCTGTGTATCAGATTGGCTAGGACAGCCGATGATGGTTTAAAGTCCAAACCTAAGGCTCAGATAGGCTATACGCTTAAAAGCTTAAGAGCCGATCATAATCTTAGATACGGACTGCTAAATTGGTGATAAAAACTAAAGATGAATAGAAGTAACGGATTAAATCTATTAAGATCTATCAAATATCGTTATCTTTGAATGAAATAGCAAAACAGAGCAAAACAACCAAAATCGGCTAGTCTAATCGGCTAAGCAGCAATGTTCGATACAAGGGCGTAATAATTAGATTCTAGATAAAAGCGAAGCACTTAAACCTATAATCTAAAGATTACGATAACTTGGTGCAACAATTAGATCTTAGATAAAAGTGAGGCACTTGAACCTATGATCTAACAATCACAATAACTTTTAGGAGATCTAGATAAAACTATGGCAATATGCCCGATAGTTAAAGCCTAGAAAGGACCAGGTAAAAGCGAAACTTACAAGCAAGCCAGAGATCACGGAGATGCAGCCCAGTGAAGACTTGGAAGAACTTGTAAAACTACTGAAACTAGGGTTTGAAAGTAAATGCGATGCGAATGTAAATGTTTGTTTGATTTGGTGTGTACAAAAATCTCTTCGTAGCCCTAAGGCCGCTATTTGTAACCCAAGATACAAACTCCACGTCAATTATGACGACTGTCAAACTTGACGAAAAAGTAAGTAAACTTTCCTAAAGTAACAACATAATCTTAAAATACACCAAATTCATCATGGCCCCACCGTCATACACGACAATCATTTATTCCACTTTCAATCACTCCATCTTTAATCGGCTCTGGCTACACCAGCAAGTTGAATTCGGCTGACCGCTTTGACCATCGGCTTTTAACTTATTTTGACTTTATCGGCTCCGCAATGAATCGACCTCCTTCTTCAACTTTAACCATCAGCTCTTCAACTTCAACCATCAGCTCCTATTCACTGGTCTTCCTTGATCACCGGTGCAAAAATCGGTGTCAACAGGAAGCTACACTATCCCTGCGGCCTGTCAGGCAGCGACAAGATTAGGACGTTGAATCATATCGCTCAAGGCAGGTTCCTTCT
Source organism: Echinochloa crus-galli (assembly GCA_900205405.1). Taxonomy (NCBI): domain Eukaryota; kingdom Viridiplantae; phylum Streptophyta; class Magnoliopsida; order Poales; family Poaceae; genus Echinochloa; species Echinochloa crus-galli. The sequence goes on from OAMR01000877.1 coordinate 144,783, forward strand.
CCTCAAAGGATACCGAGCGAACCTGATCAAGAACTCAAGTTAGTTTGGTCCAAGCTAGAAACACTCTGGGCCTCACTCGACTCCTCTTCCCCCGAGGCCCAGCAGAGTGTTTAAGGCTAGGCCTAGACCAAGTCCTTTTGGTCCGATCCAAAGGGGACCCGTCTCCGTGGTGCTGACATATGGACTCTAAAATATCATGATCACAAACAATCTCAAATGCTAATTTGAGTACACCAATTGATGAGGACATCACCACGTTGGAGGACATACACGAGTCGGCTTCGTTTCCACGCTACAAGTCGTCGCCACGTCGGGTAGCAACTTCGGTTCGGATTTAGCCAACATGTCTACACTCAAACTGTAATTTCATCCTCATACGGCATCCAATCAAGGCGTTCTTGGATGCGTTGGAACCGTGATGACGAGACGCTTCTTTTGGTTCTGGCCTTAGCTCCAAAAGATTCGTGGATGATGCTCTGTGACCATGGGGTTTGACCTTCATACATATAGCCAATGTGGCTGAGTATACAAGGAATACAATCTGATGTACATGGCTGATGCTAATTGCGGCTAATCACATAGAGCTTGCCTAATAAGCCTAATACTATGGAAGGTCACTAGATGGGGTTCCCTCTTCCTAAAGAGGGTATTCGCTATCATCAAGTCTCGTAGGACAACACGAAGCTCAAAACATCCTCCCCCTCTTTATTGCTACTACCATACCTAAACCCCATGTGTACTCGCTCGAACCCTACATTAGTCGCACCCACATGGCTGTTGAGGTCTCCTCCTATAAAGAGTTTCTTGCTGATAGGCGTGGTACTAACCATGCTATCCAGATCTTCCCATAACTTCCTCTTGGTGCTCTCACTAAGACCTACTTGAGGGGCATAGGCATTGATCACATTTGATGAGGACATCACCACGTTGGAGGACATACACGAGTCGGCTTCGTTTCCACGCTACAAGTCGTCGCCACGTCGGGTAGCAACTTCGGTTCGGATTTAGCCAACATGTCTACACTCAAACTGTAATTTCATCCTCATACGGCATCCAATCAAGGCGTTCTTGGATGCGTTGGAACCGTGATGACGAGACGCTTCTTTTGGTTCTGGCCTTAGCTCCAAAAGATTCGTGGATGATGCTCTGTGACCATGAAAATGTGCTACGACACCTGTTTTGGGCCTTTTCAGGCTTTGTATCGTGTCGGGCCTTCAGCCCATGTCGTGGGCGCAGCGCCCCAACCCTAGCCCACCCCCACGACATTAAATTCAGTAGCCGCCATCGTTTAGACTCGGGTTTTGCTTAGATTATTCTGTCGAGAACAGTTTCGCCGTCTATCGGTTTGTAGAACCCCCAACTTTTGATCTTAGTCATACATCTGCAGAGTCACTTCAGTTTGAGCTGCGTTCTTTCGAGTTCTTGCTTGTGTTCTTCGTTTCGCAGGCAGGGATTAGCCTTCTCGGCGAGGTCAACCAGGTTGTGAGACGGTTGATAACCAGAGGAGTCGTGGTGCTAAGATTGCGGGGTTTGAGTTGCTGACTTGAAGCCGGATCGGTGTGTCGGTGTGGTATATGGGTACCCCTGGGCCCACTGTCAGACCAGACTACGGCGGCCAAGGCCCACCTCTGATAGGCCCGTGAGCCGACCCCTACGCGGCCCATACAGGCTCCTTGACTTGACGGACAAGATAACAACGACCCGGCGGGCGGCTCGTCCGGATATCCAGGGATATTCCAGTTGTAACCGACCCGGAGTAGAGTCCTGGTTGGAGTCAAGTAGGTTTAGATGGAAACCGACTTGTAAACAGTCCTGGTCGGAACCAAGTAGGTTTAGATGGAAACCGACTTGTAAACCCTAGCCCGCTACCCTATATAAAGCGGCCTAGGGCACCCTCATAGGGGAGGATCCCACACAACGCAAGATCACGCATCTCATCCTGTAAACCATACGCTCGCCCAAGCTCCCGGAAGCTCGGTCGAGTAGCCAGCAATACAAACGACGCCACCGACACAGGACGTAGGGTATTATACCTCCGGGTAGCCCAAACCTGTTTAAATCAGTGCCTCCTGTGTACCATCAAGTCACTAGTTCATCAATCAGATCCAATCTGGAAACCCGCCCGAACCCACCCAGCTTCCAGATTGTGGTGAGTTCCAGGTTGCCAGAACCATACTAGGGACCCCCGAGAACTCGGAGGACCCATCCAAGGACTGCACCTCACGGCCAGACCGCGAGGTACTCGTCTCTGAAGACCAACCAACAAACGACAACGAGACCGCGTCAGCACGACAACGCCGCATCGACGCAAACACCCTCCGAGCTCAGCGCCGGCAGGCGGAAGATGCGGATCGGCAAGCTAATGGAGGTTCGCGCCACGAGGAACTGGATCCGCTGGACCCGCGCAATCTAGCGCGCGAGTTTGAAAGAGCTCAGGCCAACTTTCAAACACCGTCAGCAGCCATGGCGGCATGCATCGCCGAGCTGGACCACATGGAAGCCACTCCGGAGGCGGCTCGGCTCCGAGCCCGGCTGGCCGTCGCGCAGGGCTCCCGCAGCGCGAGGCCCAGATCCAATCTGGAAACCCGCCCGAACCCACCCAGCTTCCAGATTGTGGTGAGTTCCAGGTTGCCAGAACCATACTAGGGACCCCCGAGAACTCGGAGGACCCATCCAAGGACTGTGCTTCGCGGCCAGACCGCGAGGTACTCGTTTCTGAAGACCAACCGACCCAAGACAATGAGACCGCATCCGCGAACACTCTCCGAGCCCAGTGTCGGCAGGCTGAAGACGCTGACCTGCAGGCAGATGGAGGATCGCGCCACGAAGAACTAGACCCGCTGGACCCGCGTAATCTGGCACGCGAGTTCGAGCGGGCCCAGGCCAACTTCCAAACACCATCAGCGGCCATGGCGGCATGCATCGCCGAGCTGGATCACATGGAAGCCACCCCAGAGGCGGCCCGGCTCCGAGCCCGGCTGGCCGTCGCGCAGGACCTGCATCATAAGGACAGAGAGGCTAGGTCACGATCTAGCCGATCACGCTCGAGCAGATCGAGTTCCCGCAGGACCGGGCACAGCAGATCTGAACGCGGACAGCGCCGCAATAGATCTCCAACCTTGCATGACATTCCGGAGGAGGTCGATCCGGAACGAACGGCTGACCACCAGCTCGAAAAATCTGAGGGCAGGCACCCTCGGAACCGCCGCCACGACGGCGATAGGCGCCGACATCCTCGTCGTCACGACGGTGACCTCCGCGACAGGCTTCGCGGACGAGCTCGCGACGTAAGAAACGAGCTCGACAGAAGGCATCGCAAGCGCGACGCTGCTGAGATGGAACGCCGAGAGCGGTATGACCGGGACTACGGTCAACCCCAATGCCGAGCCAACTACTCCGAGTACTCCGATGTTGACGACCACCGCGCCCGACGCGAGCTCTGCGAGCGCGATCGATATGATCGTCTTGGCGTCCGGAGCCTGATCTTCGTCATCTACGTCCAGGGAGGCATCCGCACTCCCTCCAGCAGGCGAAGCCCCAAATCGCATCATCACCGACCTCGGCTCGCAGTTCACAGGGCATGAGTTCTGGGATTTCTGCCAAGATAATCAGATCGATGTGTACTACTCATCGTCAGCACACCCGCGGTGCAACGGCCAGGTCGAGCAGGCGAATGGCATGGTCCTAGATGCCCTCAAGAAGGAAATCTACGACGCTTTAAACCCACGCGCAGGCCGCTGGGCTAAAGAAGTACCACACGTGGTATGGGGCCTCCGTACTCAGCGGAGCCGCGCAACCGGCTACTCGCCGTTTTTCATGGTCTACGGATCAGAAGCTGTGCTGCCAGCCGACCTCGCCTTTTCTGCACCACGCATCAAGAATTACGAAGAAGGAGAAGCCGAGTCAAGTCGACAGGTCAACGTCGATTCACTAGAAGAGTACAGGCTCTGCGCCTTAACCCCGCACGCGCGCCACGAGCAGCAGATACGCCGGTATCACGACAGAAACATCAAAGAACGATCCCTGAATATAGGCGACCTTGCCTTACGCCGAGTCATGAGCTCGGCAGGGCAGCACAAGTTGTCCGCACCATGGGAAGGACCGTTCATCGTCAAGGAAGTCGTCTCTCCAGGAACCTATCACCTAGAATGGGCTGATGGCAACCCAGTT
>OAMR01000877.1:149830-169940 GCA_900205405.1 Echinochloa crus-galli
GAATTGTCCGGGCCACGAACGACACAGTAACGGCCGGTACCCGTCGCGAATGTCTTCAAGATCGAGGCTGGGGTGGTACGAACGAACAAGCGCCAGCGTATACCTCACAGCATATCTGGCGGTCTCCGCGGCCACTCCTCTGGTGTACTCCGGCAAATGTTGCAGCCGTTCCGCGATCGGCACCGCAAGACGGTCGTCAGGAGCCTGAATCTGGTCACATGCTGACATGGCCGCCTGCGCCAAAGCGTCGTACCGACTAGCAGCCTCTGCATATATGCACGGGTTGTTCAGTACAACAAAAGGTATCATGAATACCATTAAGACAACAAAACTCGGAAGCAATCCTCACCAGTCATGGCGGCGTTGTGGGCACCCACAGCCCGGCCGTGCGCGCTGGCAAGGTCTTTATCTCCTTTTCGGCTGCCGCAATCTTCTCCTCCAGGACCTTCTTTTCGCGAGCATGACCTGCGCAGCAAAGCCAACCATAACCAAGTGTTATGGCTTCATGCTCGGTACACGTGGGAAACTCAAGCCGACGACGCACAGGCCTCCGCTCACTTTCTATGACGCGTTTCAGCTCGGCGTCCCTCTCCCGCAGCGCGGCCGCGACATCCTTGAACTTCTGGTCTACTGTGGCAAGCCGCCCCTGGATTCGCTCCATCTCTCTGGCATGACCTAAGAATTCGTAATAAAGAAAGATAAATACTATAGCTAGCACCATCTAGTGCTTGGAAGACAGGTATTTACCTGTATTAGCTGCCTCTAGCTGAGCGACGAGTTCTTGGTTGAGTTGTGCCAGGCCCTCTGCATCCGTGTCCCTCTGGATCGCAACACCTCGAGCCTCATTGGCAATGGTCCGGACCCGGGTTCTGAGCTCCTACAACTCCAAGTACTCATCCTCGGCCACACGCATCAAACGCGTGCTCTCCACAGTCCCGGATATCAGCACCTGCGCCAATCAAAGGTTCAAAACAGAAGCTACGGGACATCTTCTCCCAAGGTCAGATTAACTCACCTCCATGTCCTCCAGCATCGAGCTCGACGAAGTACGTATCCGCTCGAGCGCCGCCCTGTTTGCATTTGCAATGCGCTCAAAGCGCTCCTGACGGCTCAGCTCCTCTTCTTCTTCTTCTTCTTCTTCCGGCTCAGCATGCTTGATGGTACACCAGACGATTCCGCTTGCGCCTGCGCCGACCTCTTCCGCGACTCGGCCGCTGCAGTCTGCGCTTGCGAGGAGAGTCTCCGCGTACCAGCCCGGTTCCGAGCGGCGGTGACTGCGGATTCCACAGGAGCCGCTTCGGCTGAGCTCCGGGGAGAGCCTAGCTCCTCGGAAACCCAGTCCTCGAGGTCCTTCATGACAGGCAGCTGGTCATTTCTCGGTTCCTCCGGCCGCATCACCTTCTGTCTTGGCGCTGCACCCGCCCCAGGCAGTGGTGCCGGGCAGAAGAAACGATTGGTCACCTCCTAGCACAAGGAGTAAAGCAAAAAGTTCAGCTAACAGGCGATGGAAATGTCAAAAGAAACCAAAACAAGGAACAAGTACTCAGCGTGGAAACCTTACCGCAGGAGGAGGGTTCTTCAGCGCAAAAGGACGCGGCGCATTGAGATTGTTCACCTCGCCCTTCATCATCATCCCCACGCGAACCTGTCTAAATCAGTGCCTCCTGTGTACCATCAAGTCGCTAGTTCATCAATCGCCCCGCCTACAAATCAACCACTCAGGTACCCCCAGGTGGATTGCCGGTCCTAAGGTCCGACAGTCGGCTCCGTCCAAAACGAGTTATCCTTCACCCGACGGAAGATCGGGCACCCTAGTTGCCATCAAGTGGTAATCAGAGACTCAGGTATTACCGTCAGGACAGACCTGAGCATTTTTCGGGCCGGGCCGGGTTCGGGCCGGGCCTGAAAAAAATCCGGTTATTTCGGGCCGAGAAAATCCTACCCATGACCGTCCCATTGGGCACACCGGGCCTCAATTTTCGGGCCGGGCTCGGGCCGGGCCCGGGCTTGGGCGGGCCGTCCGTGCATTTTTATAATGTAAAATAGCTAAAAACAGCATTTCGGGCCGGGCTCGGGCCAAGATTTATTTTCTCGGGCTGCAAGATCTGTGACCACGCCCGTCCAGTAAGGTCCGTGGGCGGGCCGGGTTCGGGCCGGGTCTGCGGGCCGGGTCGGGCCGGGCTAAAAATGCTCAGGTATACGTCAGGCTTACCCTAGATTAGTTGTGTCTTCGTCCTATGGTCTAGAAAATTGCCCTACAAAAACATTTGTTTCATCTTATTCCGTTGTCCTAGAACCTTATTTCGCCTTGCAATTTCGTTTTCAAATTGCTTTGTTGAGTTTGTGTCCATGGTCGAGTCTTGTTCCTAGTTTAGGTCGTGTTCGTGTCGTAGTTCAATCACCCGTTGTGTGATTTTATTTCCGCCACCATCCCATCCACCACTTTACTAGATTACAAGTCGTTCCACCCCACAACTCGACTTGCCCTCGCTAGCCGCCTTGTGTGAACTCCTGCCGTGCATGCCCTAGATAGGTTGCGAGCCGCCTTTGTGTTAATCACCTTGCATCGCAGCCCTTCTTGGTCGGTGGTGCTAAGATTGCGGGGTTCGAGTTGCTGACTTAAGCCGGATCGGTGTGTCGCGCTCCGTCCAGAACGAGTTATCCTTTACTTGACGGAAGATCGGGCATCCTAGTTCCCATCACCAATAAGAAGAGCTGGCCGAGACGATTCTAATGGATATATTATTTATATCATTCGAAGCTCAGAATAAAATGATGTCAAGCTCCAACAATATACGGGTGCACACACGATACTTTGGAGTACTCTCGGATAAAATGCTACATTGATATTTGTACGCTTGCAGATTTATATCTTTGCCGTAAGAAATACATCATTTACCTCACTGTTTAGTTCTACTATTTATTATTGCTTCTGCTTCCATAAACTTGGTTGTGCTTCTTTTATATGCAGGGCCTTGGTGAACCTTCTAAAAATTATCTATAAAAGCACATCCTCAAGTTTGGTTTTTTTTTAGATTAATCCTCAAGTTTGGTTTGTCTTATAACCTGTAAAAAAGGGTTAATTCACATTGTTGATTTTTTCTGTGTGATCTGACCGGTTTTTGTACTGACAATGAAAATTAGTTTTGTTAAACTACAGAATCACCTATTCACCCCCTCTACGTAACATCAAGGTCCTTTCCGTTAGTTTTTTTCTACAAGCATAAGTTGAACATAGCTCAATTTATGCAGCGTGCTAGTGATGTGCAAAAAAAAACAAAAGAAAAAAGAAAAAGACTGTTTTTTGGCAAAGTATCCATGATCCATCGCATATGCTTTTAAGCAACTTCATGTCGACATGCGGCAATGCCTTCTAAATACCCCCATCGGTTCTAAATGGTAAATGTTTTGTTATCTAAGTCAAACTTTTAAATTTGAACTATATTTATATAAAATACATAAATATTTATAACATTTTCATAAAAAATAGCATAAAATATATTTTAGAACGCATTTATTCGGTGTCATAGATATCAATATATTCTTTTTATAGACTTAATATATATAGATAAATTTAACTTAGAACAAACTAAACCGACTGTAACGTAGAACCGATGGAGTGGTATTTTACGAATAATGCAATTACTTTGATGTTCAATGCTAAAACAAGAGGGAAAGGCGTATTGCTTACAAAAGATAGCTATTTGACATATTTTGAGTTCACCGGTAACATTTCGGGCTAAACAAGTCTTTTCCTTACTTTCACGGGCAATCAAATTTTATGCCCTGTTTGGTTGGCTTGTTCCAGCACCAGCCAATAATATTTTTTTCTCTGCAAAAATCAGCACCAGGCACCAGCTATCAACCAGCCAGCAGTATTTTTCTCTCAGAAAAAATCAGCAGCAACAGCCACCAGCACCAGCCAAACTGTACAATGTAAGACGGATCAGGATTCGTAAGTCACGTTGTGACTGGCGGCCTCCTATCCACCGCCCAGACCTGATCCAATGGCCAAACAATATTATTCTTTTTTTTACCAGAAAACTCACGCCATTTATCCAGATACGCGGGAACGGAGGCCCTGGGCGCGCGCGACTCGTCTCCTTCCCGCGCCTCCCGCGCCGCGCCGCTGTTGGCGCTGCTCCGCCTTGCGTGCCCTCCGCCTTGTGCGCCGCTCGAAGGAGTTGGTCGGCGGCGCCGGAGTCCGTCCGCCCCAGCCAGAGGAGAGTGAAGCAGGACCCCCCCGAGCTGTGCTGACGCCGTGGAGAAGAGGGAGCGGCGCTGCTGTGGAGGAGAAGGGAGACGAGAATGGGGCAGGACTGCAGGACGCGCCAAGGTTCGGAGGTCTGAGGCTGCACGGAGGAGAAGAAGCACCAGCGACACAGCGATTCTGTACCCAAAGTACTCATTCGTCTCCACAAACCTAGGTAATCTGATATAGTATTTTGTTTTGCTTGTTCGTCATGTGTTGTTGCAATTCGATATCACATAATGTGCAGTAATTACTTAAGTCGAGATAGCAACTGCTAGAAAATTTCCATATACTTTATTCTTTGTGACAGAATTTGATAAATCAATTTGAAGTACTGTCAGAGGGGATGGCACAATTTGAGTCTGTAGCCAATAACAAGATACCGCAAGTGGGTTCGAGGTTCAAAAGTTCAGATGAGGCTTGGTTGTTTTGGGTGGCATATGGGGGTCGTGTAGGCTTCGATGTGAGGAAAAGATACACAAATTTAAGCAAATATGATGGGAAGGTGACTTCATGCAGATTTGTTTGTTCCAATGAGGGTCATCGAAAAAAGGGCTAACAGATCGTGTGACAAAGTGTTTTAGAGCTGAAACCAGAACTGACTGCAAAACTCGGATGACTCTAACATTAGATCGAGGGGAAGGAGATTATGAAATCACTGATGTTACGCTTGAACACAATCACCTACTTCAGTTGCCTGAGACTTGTCACTTGATGGCATCACAAAGAAAAATTTCAGAACTACAAGCTTTTGAAACTCACATGCTTTTGCCATTCTCTCCTAAACTAATTAGTTTAATTTGTTGTAGAAACAAAAGAAGACTTATGGTGAACAACCCCAAAGAGAAGTGCAGAATTGTGCCAACAACAAAGGAGGAAATGTGGAGCTTCAAGAGTATAATGTGATTTCAAGTTTCACCCAATTCTTGACAGCTCCAATTTGCAATTTGCAGTGATGATCTTCTTGGTCAAGATCTGTTCTAGTATGACAGTTCTATAAGTTGAAGTGGTGGGTAGTATTTTGGATATGGCTAACTATAGCATTTTGTGGGTTAAGTATAGTATTTTCTGCATGCATGTTCAGACTATAGCATTTTGGTACAAGATGAAGGTCAAGATCTGTTCTAATATGACAGTATGTAGTATGACTGTATGGTACAGAACACTATAGTCTGCTTCTGAACATGCATTTTCGATATGGCTCTTTACTGGTAGCAATTTTTGCTACAGACTTTCAAAGCCAAGTCTTGAGTGATTAAAAATGACATGTAACTGATTCCAATCTGGTGTTCAATATTTGTATGTGAATTTCAGTATTCAGTACTGGTTGTATTAGTTAAATATCTGATGTATCTGTCTGTACTCTCTGAATGTTTGATGATATCCTGAATGTCTGAATAACGATGGCCATATGCTGAATCGGTAGTGCATGCATAGCTTAGAAACATGTGCGGCCATTGGATCAGGTCTGGGCGGTGGATAGGAGGCCGCCAGTCACAACGAGAGGTAAGTCACTAATCCCGATCCGCGGCTTGCTTAGAACAACTCCAGTGGGGTGAGTAAAAATGAGCCTCTATTTTTCAGTTTGAAGGCCAGTTTTAAAAATTTAGAGGCCCAAATAAAAGGTGTCCTTCAACCCAACTGACTAAACAAGGCCCCTATCCATCTGACAGTGGGTCCGTCTCTTTCTCCCGGTTCTCACCCGACGCGCTCGTCTCGCGCCGCCGCCCCCGCGAGCGAAGGGAAGAAAGGAAGGGTGGGAGAGCTGGGCCGCGCGCGCGGTGCTGGGCCGAACAGAAAGAGAGAAAGGAAGATGGGCCGCGGGAGAGAAAGAGAGATGGAGAGAGAGTTGAGGGAGCGTTTCGGGACTTTTTCATGATTTTGAAATTCTCACACAAATCAAACAAAAGACATGCAAACCAAATATGATGCATATGGACTTATTGCTCCAAAATTATTTAAATGATGTTTAAATATTTTTAGACTCAAATTAATTTAAAATTTTAATTAAGTCCTTAGAAAATTAAATTTAACCAAGTTGCTATGATTTGTTTGTGATGGAATTTTAGGGTGTTACAACCAAGCTCACCGAGGCGCCACCCCCACACCGGCCAAGAAGAAGAAGTCGTCGTCCGCCTTCCCTCCCGACTCCGACGGCGCCGCGCTCGCCGACGTCCTGGTCCGCGCCAACATGATGGAGTCTCGCGTCTTCGTCGTCCACGCCAGCCCGGACTCGGGGCTCGACATCTTCGCTGCCGCCAACACGCTCGGCATGATGGCCACCGACTGGCTCGCCGCCGCCATGGACAGGCTCGATGCCGAGCAGAGGAGGAGCCTCGAGAGGGAGGGTGGCGTCGGCGGCGAGGGGGAGGCGAGGGCGGCGGTGGCGGGGTGGCGAGGACGGCAACACGGGTGAAGCTACAGGGCATCGGCGCGAGGGATGCCGAGGGGGGAGAGAGAGGGGGGGGAGGAGATAGGGGATAGAGGGCCTCTAGATTTGTGGGCTTTGCTCTAAAATTTAATGTCCTACTACTTTTAGTCACGTGTATAGTCACTTCATTGGAGGGTGTTTTTTTGGCCTAGAGTGACTAAAGGGGGGCCATTTTGGTCACTCGGCTGGAGTTGCTCTTAGAAACCAAGCTTACTCGTGCAAATTCCTAGCTTACCCATAAACAGATTCTTGGCATTGATGGCAAAAGGTCGTTGAAAACTGGTTTGCTGCCAAAAGATCTTTACGGGAAGTCCTACACGGCGGTCTAACAAAACCGAAGAATATCGCTCCAGCACGCCGTTCTTGACCATCCATCCAATCCAACGGTGTTCTCGTTCATCTCCCAATTGCCCTTTCCAAGGGGACTATTCCAAACACCCACAACGACGCAAGGCACCGGTCCTAGGCGTCAAGAAAGGGAACAACGCCTCGATCCAACAAACCCCAGTCAAATCCCGGTCTCCTCGTCTCCTCCTCCTCATCTCTTCTCTCCGCCGACTGCCCGGCGCGATGATCCAGCTCCTCTTCATGGTGCTCGTGGCGGAGGCCGCCGTGGCGGCAACGCTGCTCTTCAAGACGCCGCTGCGGAAGCTGGCCGTCCTCGCGCTTGACCGGCTCAAGCGGGGGCGCGGGCCCGTCATGGTGCGCACCGTGGCGGCCACCGTGCTCGTGGTGCTCACATCCAGCCTCCACAGCATGGCCAAGATCCGTGGCCACGCCGAGGGGGAGATCGATGGCGCCGGTGTTGTGGGGCTCACCCCCACCGACCAGGTCCTCCTCGCGCGGCACCTGCTCGAGGCCTCGCTCATGGGTACGTGCACACGGTTTATCGATCTGTTCTTGAATTCCCGCATTCTCCTTGCTTTAATTTGGTCCATCATACTAATTAAATGTTGCGGTGGTTGTGGTGCTGAGGCTTTCTATGTATAGCGATTAGGGGAACGGATGAATCGATCTCACTATAGGATACATGAACTTTGGATTTGGTTCTGAATTATCGGTTTATCTATACAATGTACGAGATGATATATATCTACAATTTCATTTTCAGATGTCTCTAGATTTCACTTTTCACCCATTGGTGTTGATTGATAATTAGGCACAAGGTGTTTTACCAGACTTGTGCCCTGTTCTGGTTGAGGCTTCTGCTTCAGAAAATTTTAAATTTGATTCAAGTTAGAACTAGATTATAAGGCTTTGGATATCAGTACTCCTATCCAAACAGTTTCTTTTTAGCATAAAAATATGTATCATACCATTAGGACGCACCAACAAAATGTGGCTGTCACATGTACTGTATTTTTAAAATGCTTTCATAATATAAAATGCATTTGTTCTAAGAAGAATCCTTGCACCAAGGAAAATCAAACATTGCCAGAACATATAGAAGTTAAAATTCAGATGAGTTTCATGTCGAGTGTTCCTTGTGCTCCCATATGTTTATAAATAATTGATAGAACCAGTCTTTTGTGCTGGACACATTTCGATGATTCGGTACCTTTTTATTTTCATAAATTCTATTATTCCATGGAAATCTGGATTACAATATTCATGAACACGTGTCAGAATTTTTTGCTGTAGAAATATATTTTCCCTCACCCCTGCTATCTGATAAACCAACAAGTTGTGGTTAAGAAAATGCTGGTACTTGATATTTCACATTGTGCTAGTCTAACCTAAGACAAAGACAATAACCTGTTTCTTGGTGTCTCCTTTCTCTTTCCTGCACTACGTATTTTCAGTCTTCAGGCCCTTTTCTCGACCGTGCAATGTAGACCATGGATTTCTCTCATCTTGTGTCAATGTTTTTTTCCCACAAAGCTGAACATATGCCCTTTTGCTACATATGTGTCTTATGCAATGCAGATCACGGATGTTCTTATATGGTTGTTTTTTCAGTTAAGTTGAGGTTGACCCCAAATAACTTTAAAAACAACTTGTTTCTTTGAGATCCATGCAAGTATGCCAATATGATTGGGTCCCAATCCTTGAATGTGAAATGAGGTCCCAAGCCTTGAATGTGAAATGAGTAACTGCAACCGTGCAGGATCAGAATGTGCAGTGCGCCTGTGCACATTATGATGGCATTGTTCATAGAATTCTGTTGCACTAACTATGGAAGTAATGAGGTTTGAGGTTATCTATCCTTTTTTTTTTGAAGGAAAACTGTGGGGGAGATCCCCACAGTATTAAAAAACTTTGATTAAAAGATTAGGCCGAAGGCCTCAAAGGTACAGGAAGCTTACCTAGAAATTAGCTGAAAGCATCTAACCAAACGCTAAAGGCCGATCTTAAATCAGCCTTAAATCTAACAAGATGAAGATTACATTGATGCAGAAAACACACCCGCCATTGTGCCCAGTCTGGGTTACTCCTGTTGAAGATTTTGTCATTCCTTGTTTTCCAGATCTCCCATGCCGCAATCATGGCTACTTCTGTTGAGAACTCCATCCCGTGGTCTTGAATACCTTTGATAAGCCGATCTCCTAGGATCATATTCATGTCCTAATGAAAGCCTATGCTGTTCCAGCAGGTTTGCGCAAAAGGGCAGCCAAATAGCAAATGATCAATGTTTTCCAGGAGCCCCAGATCACACATTATACATATGTCATCATCGTGAACCTCGATGTGTCTTCTTGTCAACATGGTCTTGGTGTTTAGGCGGTCAACACCAACTAACCATGAGAAGAATTTAATCCTCGGTATGCATCTCGATTTCCAGATTCTTTTGAAAATGGGGTGGGCTTGCACCACATTATATATTGTTGCATAGAATTTTTGCGATGAGTATCCTCCATTCCAGGTTGGATTCCAGGTATCTTCAGCATCCTCATCGAAAGGAATGTTCTGTACTGCATTTTGGAGCAGCTCTAATTCAGCCAACGCCTGCTCTGATAGTGGGAGAAAGAATATTGAATCAAGGTCCTCTGCTTGCACAATGTCTGCCACAGATGCTGTGCTATTCTTAGCAAACGAGGCGATTCTTGGGAATTGTGTCTCTAGAGGTTGATTAGTCCATGGATCAGTCCAAAAACAGCAAGTGTCTCCTTTACCAATCACACACTGTTATGGATCTGCTAGGATTGGGGTGGGGGATTGGATCTGCTGGGGATTGGCTGCTGCGCTACAGTACTCGCGGCTACTGTAGCAGCGGGTTAGGGTTGCAGGGGCGCTGGGACTCCGGCCGCGGGGCTGCTGCCCACGGCCGGGCAAGAGGGAATAATCCTTCTTCTTGTTTGATTAGATTGATGCATCTCCTCTCCTTATATAGAGAGGATTAAACCAACTAACCCTAATTAATCCTAATAGGCTAAGGCCCAATAGGCCCTTGGCTGGTATCAGATGGCTTTGGTTCGATCCACGACCATGGCTTCTGCTGCCACCAGCCCATCACAATCACCTAGAGATTTCGATGCTAGTATGGTGGACAACTTCAACCAGGCGGTCGACAAGTGCGCCACCAAGATCGCAGAGGCAGTCCTAGAGATCTTGCAACGTGAGCACCAGAGGGCGAAGGCGGCGCGACTCCAACTTCGTCGGTCCTCGGCGGCGGTGCGGCTACAGGTGGCCGTGCGCGGGTTCCTAGCGCGCCGGCGAGTGCAGGAGATGCGCCAGAAGGAACAGGAGCGTCGCGTAGCCACCGCCCCGGCCGCCCGCATCGGCAGCGGCGGCGGCGTTTGTCTCCGTGGGAAGCCGCGCGGCCGTCGTCGTGGGTGGCCTCCGAAGGGGCGCCGTTGCTGCCCGCTGCCACCACTTCGGATAGCGCGGCGGTGCCTCGACGCCGGCCGCCACGAGGGCGCCTTTGGGGGCCGGCTCCAGTTCCACCTCGCCGGCGCGCGCACCTCCGCGGGGGGCGGCGCTGTTCTCGGCGTCGTTTGCGGCGAGGGCGGCGGCGCCTGACTGCCGCTGAAGGGCGTGGCCGGCTGGGTAGGGTTTCGGCCCCTGCCAATGATGGGCTTCAGCTGGGCTGCTTGCTCAGTTGGGCTGGGCTAGTGACTCGGCCCAGGTACGCGTATCAAGCTTCAAGGGCTGCTGTGCTCTTGGCCTTGGGCCACTTTCCGCAGCGTCCATGGGATCCAGGTGGTTGCACGCGGGCAGGTTCAACACGCGGAGGGTGCCCGGCGTATCGTCAGGAGTTAAGAATAAAGAGTCCCAATTTATTTTCAGTTCATAAATTAAGCCGAGATGTAAAAGGCTTATTTTTAGGTGTTAGGTTTAGGCTTCGTCGAGTAGTCGTTGGGTCGTAGCAGGGCGTCATTTTGGAGTCTCAGGTTGAGTACTCCCAATCCACCTTTCTCTTTCGGTCTTTGGACTGTCTCCCATGCCACTAGGTTGCCACCCTTTTTCTTATCTGAGTTGCCCCTCCATAGGCATTGCTTTCGTATACGGTCAATGTTTTCGATTACCCCTCTTGGCAATTTAATGGTGCACATGGCATATGTGACAATTGGTGTGATGGCTGCATTGATGATCTGGAGTCTGCCCGAGTAGGATAGCCATGTTGCAGTACCAGCTAATCTTCTTTCCACTCTGTCCATCATTGGAGTCAGTTCTTCCATTCTCGGTTTGGTTGTGCCCATTGGCAATCCTAAATATGTAAAAGGCATGGTACCAACTGTACAACCAAATGTTTGGGCCAAGTGCTCAGCTCTTTCATGGGAGATGTTGATTGGGATCATGAATGATTTGCTGTAGTTTACTTTGAGTCCAGTGGAGTTGGCAAAGGTGTTGAGCAGGGATTTGAGAAACATTAACTGCCTTGCATCAGCTTGCATGATCAGCAGTGTATCGGCTGCATACTGAATAACTGGGAAGTCTTCAGATGGTTGGGGCAACGGGTTGTGCAAAAGACCCTGCATTCTAGCTCTGTTTATCAGGATTTGCAACAGTTCAGCAGCCAGTACAAAGAGGAGGGGAGAGAGTGGATCCCCCTGTCTCACCCCCCGTTTGCATTGAAAGAATTTTCCAGGCACACCATTTAGGAGAATTGCAGAAGAGGCTGTGGATAGGAGGGATTTTATCCAGTTTCTCCATCTATTTGGAAATCCCATGCTTTCTAGGATTTGAAGGATGGCTAGGTGTTCCACAGTGTCGAATGCTTTTTCAAAATCTAGCTTCAGAATGATGGTTTCTCTTCTTGATTGCTGACATTGGTGGATGTACTCAAAGCACCATGCTAGGCAGTCCTGGATGGTTCTTGACTTAATAAAACCATACTGGTTTTGGTGAATTAGCTCCATAATTACATCTTGCAGTCTGTTGGCTAGCAGCTTAGAGACGATCTTAGGGCTGGTGTTCACGAGTGAGATGGGTCTGTAGTCATTGACTGATTCCGGGTTTGCTGTCTTTGGGATGAGGGTAATGTATGCTCTGTTTACTGCTTCTATCGATGATTTTCCTTCAAAAAAATCATTGCAGAATGCATAGAAGTCATGCTTAATGATAGGCCAGCATCTTTTAAGGAATAAACCATTGAAACCGTCCGGGCCCGGTGATTTGTCTGCTGGCATATTTTTAATTATGCTATCAATTTCCTCTTGCTCGAAGGGGGCTACCAGCATTGAAAGGTCTACCTGCTGGTCTAATAGTTCCGGTAGATTAAAGAGCATCGTAGTGTCTACAGAGACTCCCAGTCTGTTTCTGAAAGAGCACCATAGTAGTCCAGCTTTTCCCTCATGATCCTGTATCCAAGCTCCCTGGTCATTCAGAATCTGTGAGATGCTATTCCTTCTGTGTGATATGGTGGCCATGGCATGGAAATATTTCGTGCACTCATCCCCATATTTAATTCTGTTGATTGGTATCTATCCTTGGTATTTGCATCATAAGTAATCTTGTTTAATCATTTTAAGTTTGTTATTGTGTGCACATTGTATTCCTTGGTCGTTCAATCCAATCTTATATGGAACTTGTTTAGCACTTTACAAACATAAAAGTAGCATGTTCAACCGAAAACTAAGGCCAGTTGTGTTAAGGCAAAGGGATATCTGAATTCATTCTGTGCCCATCTTCATTCACTCTATGCTTGCCTCCTAGAAATTTGCAAGTTTAACCTTGGACGTCTTTCTAACTTGATCTTAGTCCATATGATTCCACAAATATCAGCTGCTATATTTAATTCAGATTAAAAAAAGACTACATTTTCAAATACTGTGGTCAGCAATGACATTGAAGTGCAACCCGAGTCCACTCAGATAGCATTCCCACTTGTAGTCCCAGACTCCCAGCACCGCATATTCTATGACAAAATTTTTGCAGTTTCATGGCAAATTCTAATTCGCAACATCACATTCTTTCAGGATACTCCTTGTTCCTTGCTCTAGTCATTGATCGGCTCCACAACTATGTCAAAGAAATTCGAAGGCTCAAGAAGAACTTGGAGGCCGTCTCAAAACAGAATAAGACGATGCTAGAGGAAGCAACCCATGGAAAGTCGGAAGATAGTGAGCGTGTGCAGAAGGACGTTTCTCACTCCAAAAAGGATACCTAAATATGAGATGCCCTCAAGGTAAATCTACTTTTGCCAACACCATAAAATTCATTCTAACGATAATTTAACTTACTACCTTTGATTGGGCACATCCACACAGAAACTCCTGCGTCCTGAAGACTCTGCCTCAATAGGGTGTCGGTTAATGGTAATTTCCCATGTGAGAAATGAGAATTGGCATCTGTGCATGAGTGCTCGGCTATAATGTGCTGGAACCCAAATTAATGCAGAACCTCTGGCTTAGCACTCAATGTTGTCCCTCTGTAAATATCTGATGCTACAACTGTTAAACTAAGGTGTTGTTTGGTTGAGGAATTTTTTAAACTGTAACGTAAACGGTATCCAAAAGACTAAGGGGTGTTTGGATCCACATGGCAAGAGCAAAAAAAGAGCAAAACATTTGCCTAAAAAAGATGGCAAAAGCTTTGCCATTAGGGGTGTTTGGATTCAATGGCAAAAGTTTTGGCAAAAACCCTTTTAGACCTCATTCTCTTTCCTTTTGCCATGGGGTGTTTGGAGGCAAATCGCAAAAGTTTTGCCCTTTCGTCCAATTTTACTATAAGATTGATCTAAAAGAGTTTTGCCATCTCATTTTTGATTTACCCTTTTGCCATGGGGTGTTTGGAGGCAAATGGCAAAAAAAAGGCAAAATAGTTGCCATTTGCCTATGGATCTACACACTCCCTAAATTGTGATCGACCCGCCATCATATCTTGCCTGAACTGACTAATCAGTCACAGGGCTGAGAACAAATTAATGATTAAGGGAAAATTTCTTTCATCACTACGAACGGATCTCCCCTGTGAGCCACTTTAGGAAAACTGCCCAAGATCGGTCCAGATCAACAAAGCATTTACTAACAGTCTAATACCAGTCGGAAGGCGACGCAATGCAGCCTGATTTCCTTGGCTTGGGTTCTTAACTGGGGTCCACCACCAATTAGACAGGACCCAATGTGGAGGACCAGCACGGTGGGCCCGCTGAACTAAGGCCAGTCTCAGTGGGGATTTTATTTTTGTGTTTCAACAATGCCACGTAAGTAAGGAGATAATAAATTTATAGATGAAATGGTTCATATAATGCAAAGTTTCATTTTGACGTTTCCTAGACGATGCATGCAAGACACAAACTTGTTGGAAACTGTGTATACAGAGTTTCATCTAGATGAAACCCGTTTCATCTCTCTCCTCGTTAACTCTTTGCCACATCATCTAAAATACTGAGTTGGCATCCTATTTATTGTGCATGAAACCTCGTAAAACTTTACACTAGAACTGGCGTAACAAAAAAAACCTCCGTCCCCCTTCCTGGTCGTTTACCTTCGGGCGAGTTCATCCCGTGAGAGCCGCACCGTCCGAGATCCCGATCTGCGCCGCCCGTCCAAGACCGGCCAGGCCCCTCGCGCGTCCACCGCAGCGCTCTCGGACCAGGTCCCGCCCTCGTCCGCCGCCGCGCAATCGGGCCAAGTCCCGCGCGCGTCCGCCGCCGCGCAATCGGGCCAAGTCCCGCGCGCGTCCGCCGCCGCGCACTCCGGCGGTCCCGCGCGCTCGCGCAGGTTCCGTGCTTCCGAGCTCCGGCCTGGTGAGAAGCAAGGCTATGCACACGCCCAAATCGCTGCGCCTGCCTTGTAGTGGCCCTCCCTGCCCTCCATTTTCGCTGACGACAAGCTGCTCGGCGCTGCTGTGGTGAGCAGGATCACCGCCCCATGGCCATGGTCGCTGGAGGAAAAATAAAGAAACGGAGAGAGCTAGATGGAGAGAGAGAGAATAGAGATAGTCATGGATATTTTGGTCTATTCGAAATTAAAGAAGCTGTACAATGGCATATACGTGGTTCAAAAGCACAAAGACGTATAAAATGCCAACGTCTCTGCTACAACCAGAATTATAATGACATGAATCTAAATAAACGAATTGTAATGATATTTTTCGAAGTTAAAAAGTTGCAATGGCATATATCTAATTTACCCTTTATTGTAACTTAAAAAAAATATGTGAGAAACCCTCTACATATTCTTCCTGTAACTAGTACAGGTACCGTCGCAAATATTTTATGATCAGGTGTTGTGCACATTAAATTTAGTTGAGCATTGTATAGGGCTGGATAAAATACTCAAAGCTCAAAGCTCGTTAGCTCGCTCGGATCGCAGCCGGCTCGGCTCGACTCGACTAGGTGCATTTTTCTAACGAGCCGAGCAAGAGTTTTTGCTCGTTTGTATAACGAGCGAGTTCGAACTGGCTCGCGAGCTACTCGCGAGCCAAATAAGATAGAAGATCTAATAGACTAATGAGCAAATTATTAATTAATAATAATATATATGTATACTATATGTGTAGTTTTAGATGATGTTATAGTTATATTCTATTATTATAGTGCGACAGAGTAGATTTTGAAGGTATTAAGATCATATAAATACTATAATTTTTATATTATATATATTATTGTAGCAATTTTAAAATTAACTCCAGCTTGCGAGCTTAAAGAGCCAACTCGCGAGCTTAACGAGCCGAGCCAAGCTGGCTCGTTTGGCTAACGAGCTCGAACGAGCCGAGCCAAAACGAGCCGAGCTGGCTCGACATCCACCCCTAGCATTGTATGTCTCTTTTTTTGTCATGCTATGTGTATGATATAAGCAGTACACCTACTTGGAATCTTTACCAAGATATATCCAGTTGGCTGCCTTGTAGTTAAGTAGGCAAAGGACTACTTCTGCTGTGTTATTCTGTTGTAGGAAATGGACTCCTGTTGAGATATTCTTTATTTTTATTTTTATCAGGGAAGTTAAGTAGACAAACATATTTGATTATTTTCTGTCAGGAAAGGCTGGGTGATTCAGGAAAGTAGCTTGACATTCTAAATCAACCTGGAAGAACGTTCTACTGGACAGCATTTCAGTTAACCTGGACGAAGTCATCAGATTTTGTTCTGTTCTACCATGGTTCATGATGATGCGATGCCGGAATGCAGAGGATTGTTATCTGTGTAATAGCTAGCAATCGTAAAGATTGTTAATTAAGTTATGAGTATTCTATTTAAAGGACAATGACATGCCCAAGGTGAATATTTTGTTTGTCCATTTTACAAAACAAGTTACAACATCATCCTTCCATATCGATTCTTTCTGTCTGATTGCTTGCATGTATTGATGGAATGAATGCTCTGTTGTTATTGCGTGCACTGTAGCTGAAGGATGTGCTTGCTGCATGCTCCAGCTTTAGCTTATGTCTGAAGTTACATGTGTTGTAACTGACATTTCTTGAAAATTCTGCCTCCGAAAAAAGCACGCTGTTTTGCTTGTGAGACTGAGAAAAAGATGATAAGAAAAAGAAGCTGAGAGACAAAGCTGTTTGTTGAAAATTCTGCCTTTGAAAACATCACGCTGTTTCTTTAAAATTCTCTCTGATCTTTTTTGATGCTGAGAGACAAAGCTGTTGCGGACTTAGATGCACACGGGGATCGAGTGGATTAACCGAACAAGAAAAGAAAATAGTTTGGCACTGTCCATGCACTACAAGAAACTATTTAATACGCGACGGAATTATTACGTCGCAGATCGTTCAAAATCTGTTGCAATTCAGTGTCTGCGGCGGTTTCAAATTCCGTGGTTGATTGAGTGTCATTGATTAAATCAACCAACAGATCTTATAAATTGTCACGGATTGAAGCGATCTGTGACTTTTTTGATCGTTGCAAAACAGCCCGAAGCTTACTCAGCCTAGCCCAAAGCCCAATTTTAGTGACGAAAATGGCCGTCACGGATTGCTGCTGACATGGATGCTAACGTGGCTGCCAACGGTTTCAAACAGCCCGAACCTCTCCGGTGTCTCTATGTCTTTCTGATTTCCGTTCTTCGATGCTTCTCTCTGCTCTCCCTGCCTCCTTTGTACATATGAGGATCCTCCCACTTGGGCCTTGGGCTGGCGCACACATCGTTGGGCCGAGACCATTGTTGGCCATAACATGTTGGGCCATGACATAGACTTGTGTAGTCTTGTCCATTGAGCATTGCTAGTGAGCTTAGGAGCTTTGTGCTTTTGCTTACTAGTTGTGTAGGAGCTCCCGGTGTGTAAAGTACTAGTGACATAGGTTTGTGTGACCTTGCTCCTAGAATTGATTAGGTAAGCTCGTGCTAGCTTGGCACCTTATTTGCTTATTTAGGATCTTTTATAAGGTGCTAGTGAACATAAACATAGATAGAGGGGTGAAGTCTTGGCTAGGGCGATAGTTTCAATTCCGCATTTTTTTCGGTTAGCTCGCGAGTTAAATTTTAGAAAGGACTATTCACCCCTACTCTAGTCCGCCATCTCGACCCTACAACAAGGACGTTGACTTTTCAATCATGGATCATTTATTAATGGACCGATTTTAAAAGTGAATCACTTTTTGCCAAAAGTGAACCCATAATCATTAGTAATTTCAATAAGATGAACTCAAATTTTAACCCACTAACAGCCTAGAAAACTTTCAGCCCATTTATCATAATATACATTGCAGCCCATAATACACGAATTCCAGCAAACAATACATAGTTTTCCAGCCCAGAATACACAGAATTTCAGACCATAATACATAGTTTTCCAGCCCAGACACAATACCAGATCTGGTAAATAAATTCATATGCTTCTTGTTCAACTTTGACCCCAGAGACACTTCAGTTTCGCCTCCAACTCAGCATGAGTTCTGTACAAAGAGCAGTTAGGCACAACTAATTAGCAACTAGTGTAATACTTCATAAGGCAAATATTTCATAATGTAAATATCACCAAAGCTAGTAGGCCATTGATCTGAACAATACTTAAAAATTGCATGTGAACTAAAGAGTTCTTTATTCAAATTTTGTTAGCCTGTGCAGTGAATTTACAAAGGGAACCATCGGAATTCTTAACAGGAATGACAAGTCCAAAAGGAACTAAACATACCAACATTCTTCACTTAACACATATAATATAACTCAGATCATTGATGCATCATAACAGGCACAAGTTCCAGCCTACAGCCTATCAAGCAGCATATGTTATTCTGTTTACCTCTCAAGCCCCTGGTTGCATTCGAGAAAAGTTCAAGTGCCATGCAAGATTACCAGGGTACCAAGGCAGTAGAGAAAAGAATGCATTATAGCTGCAGTTTTTTTATCACTGATGAGTAGAGTTCTTTTGGTTAATGTTGTGGAGCGTGGGTATATCATGCCTACTGCCGGCTGCCTGCTATGACAAACCTGATGCAGGAAAATAAAGAGTTAAACACAATACCATCTAGCCTATAGAAAAAATGAAAGATGGCTATGTGCTAAATTTTCCCATAAAGAGCAAAGCAATTATCTATGTCAAAAACTGATTTTTTGTCTTACTTTGGTTAGCTTGCACAACATCAAAACGAGTGCATTATGGAACTTGGACTGCACCAAACCAGTCACCAAGGATTATATACTCCATAGTCTTGCTTGTACTTGTCTCGAACCACAAAGTGAAATAAAGAGTTACACACCACACGAATGCTGAAAGTCAAAAAAAAAAACTGTGCCATATTCGACAATGCATACTCAGAACTTAACTCACAATTTGATTAGATAATGGATTGGAATGTCCATCAAATTGAAAAGAGGCCTGACATGATTTCAATGTCCATAACAACTATGCACATAACACTAAACTACAGAGATGCTATGAACAGAACACTAAACAGATGCAAGTGAAGGTGTTAACAAATTTGGGATAAGAACATGTACCATGAATAAAGAATTGGGGACTGGACGAGGTGCTTCTTCTTGTGCTTGAGCTTCTCGATCTCCCCCAGGGGGTTGAGTAGGTCGAGGTTGTTCTGGAGCACCTACGCAACAAATCAATCTCTTAATCAGATCGAAGACGTTGGAGACCCTGGTAACGAGAGAAGGAACAAATTTGGATCACAGAAAGGTGGAAGGAGGTGATTGGAACATACCATCTTGCAGGACTTGCGCGAGCTCGGCGTCAGGAGGAGGAAGACGACCTAGATGGAGGCAGCGGCGGCCACCTGCGCAAGTTCCCACCGCCATGCCCCAGCTGCTGCGCCTTGTGAAAAACTGAGCACCTAAACGTATTTTTATAAAGCAATATTGGAGGGTTTACATGTAAAAAGGCAAGGTTGGGCTTCGGGAGGAAGTTTTACAAAAGCTTAGGGTTTTTTTCATAAAATAAGGGACCTAAATCTAATTATTTTGGAACAAGGGTGGACGGCAGGTTGTTTTCAAAAAAGGGTAGGGGCTCTTTTGCAAAAGGTGCAGTGCTGACCTGTAAGAGGAGGTTTGACTCGGGGTTGAACTCGATTTGGGCCGTTGGATCTCGATCGAGCGGCTCAAATTAGATCTGTGGCTGGGGGTCGCCGGCGGCGTCGCGAAGACGCGGCAGCACTGCGCCGCGCAGTGGCGGGGCTCGCCGGCGTAACGTGTAAACGTGCTACGAGGCTCGGTTTGCGATGGGGCTTGGTGCTACGGGTGCGGGGTGACGTGGCGAACTCATCTGGGGGGTTCAAGTCGTTGACTTCGCGACGGTGGGAGTGGGCGACGATGAACGGCGGGCAGCCAACGACGGCGAGGCGGCAGCGACGCTACCCGACATGAGAGGGAGCGGGAAGCAGCTCGTGGCGGTCCTTACCTCCACGCGAAGCTCAATGAGGTGTCAAGTGCGGCGGAGCGGCTTCGGAGCGAGAGATCGTCGGCGGCGGCGACGCAGAGAGCTCGAGGCTAGGATTTGCGGCGCTGCGTCTTGGGGTTGAGAGGCGGCGGCTATAAATAGGCCTGAGGGGAGGGGCTCGGGCGACGGCTTTTATAGGGGCGTGGACGACGATGATGGTCGTGGCACGCACACCAAGGCTTGGTGTGGCAGTGGGAGGAGGCTGGGCC
>OAMR01000877.1:202721-214231 GCA_900205405.1 Echinochloa crus-galli
AATGTCCCTCCCCCCTCTTTTTTGACCATTCATCAACCAACTTTCCCGTCAGGTGGGTCCTATGTGAGGTGGGTGTGGGTTTTTTGTTGGTGAGAAGTGTTTTCAAATCTAATTCTCTTTATAGTATAGATATATACAAACCACCTCTTCCCTGAAAAATACACACAATCAATCCCGTTACAGGGAGGCCCCTTTGTTTGGGATTCCCTAAGGTAATCTTCTTCCACCATATCTGCCACTAGTGCCCATTATTCATCACGTCGAGCCATCCGTCATTTTTTGCCTCAAGATATTCAGTAATACCTTCAGCGAATCATGTAATTTTCTACCAAATTTGTTTAGTCTATACTCTTTTGTAGAAAAGCACCTTCTAGTTTTAAGGGCCGAAAATCATGTTTAGTCCATAGTTTCCACATTTTAGAATCGTTTTAATCCATTTTCGTTGCGTTAGATTTCATGTCAACTTAAACTACACTTAGCAACTAGTTCATGTTGGTCACAAGGCTACAGATTCAAAGAAATCTAACTCCTAAATCCTAAATAGCCGATTCTAACTTTTCTGAAAATCCGACTAGATTCCTGAGCTGCTCACTGTTTTGATCATAACTTTTTTGATCCACTTAACCAAATGTAGCAAATAAATACATCTTAGATATCTTCAGAAAATTTCCTACAACTTTCATTGAAGAAGTCTGGTCAAAATCTGGCTATAACTAAGTCAAAAATATTTAAACAGATTCCTGCAAACTTTGACTAAAGTGCTTCAAAAATTTTCTTATTTGTTTGAACTCAAGTTTTACCTCGGTTTTACAAATTCAGATAGAATTATTTAAAATAACAATTACATGTGATTTTGTTTAACTAAAATAAATCAAGCATATAGTCGTATTGTTTTATAACCAAAATGCTTCGGATAGAATTATCTTTCAACTGTAGCTACGTTTTCAGCGTTTCTTGCGCTCGAGTGACCTTAAAACCAAGCCCTATCCTTTAGCGCGCCCTTTTAAAGCTTTTCCTTTGATTGGTGTATTGTTCTTAGTTCCATATTGTTTGTTTGCTTGTTTCGCTGCATGTTGTGCTCGATGATTGTTGCGAGTAGAGTAACGTCATCAAGAGATTTCAATAAGATGATTTTGAAGACTCTGAGCAGCTATATTTTGGATAAAGGCAAGTTATAGCACAGACAATCCTAGCTACCTACCCAATTTGTAATAAATTATTTCATACATGCATGTGTCTAAATTGATGTACCTTTAAGGTTGTACCTAGTTTTGATTATCCTATCCTTTGATTACCTTGGGTTTATGCATATGGGTTGAATCTTTGCTATGTGCGGCTACTATCATCATTATTTAATTGTTAATTTTGACTTAATGGTTCACCTCAACATGATGATAAAACTTTCTTTTTAGCAACATGGTTTATGGAGCAAGAGCATATGCTTCGTGCTTTGTTCTAGTGTCTCTCCGTAAGGTCCGCTTCTTAAAGCGGCAACCCAGGAGCCTATCGCCACCGCTTGAACCATTATGTCTCTGGTCTTGGACAAGTAGCATGTACGGCTCTAGCTTGTCAGTTGTAACATTCCGATAATTCGTAGGAAAATGTTGAATACAAAAATCCTGAATTTCAAAAAATTTTGGTGAATTGAGTGCATGCAAACAAACATATAAGGTTCTATTCAAATTGCTCCCTTTATTCTTAGGCAAAACTTAATTTAAATTTAAAATTTGAATTGGAGTGCTAAGGAGTTTGATTTGGTTCTTATTTGGTTTTGTGGTTTTTTGATTGAATTTGAATCCAAATCCTAGATTTGAATTCAAATTAAAAGCTAACCAAACTAATCCCTAGCCTTTCTAACTCTCTTGGGCCAAATCTCTTTCCCCGAAGTCTGCTGAACCTCCCTGAGCTTTTTCCTCGGATCGCAAACCAACCTAGCCCGCCAGCCTTTCGGCCCAGCACCGGCCCAGCAACTCTCCCGCACGCCCCTTCCTTCTTTCCGTCGCTGACCAGCGGGCCCCACGGCCACTATTCCCTTTCCCCTTCCTCGCCTTCTTCTCCACGCACGGCGTGAGGCCGAGCCCTCGGCCAATCCCGTCGTTGCGGCTTGGGCGGCCCGTCGCGATTGCTACGAGTGGCCCGGACGCGGACGCCGAGCCATCCCAACCGTCCAAGCCCTCAAAACCCTAGCGCCTTGCCCAATAAAACCGCCCCCCGGGTCGTCTTCCTCCTTGAGCCGCCGCCACCCCATTGGGGTTCTTCCAGCTAGCAGCCTGGAGGGAGAGAAGAGAGGGAGGTGTCGTGGGTGTTGGAGAAGAGGAAGGCGGAGCGAGGGAGCCACGGGCGAAGCCGGAGGGTGGAAGTCGCCGCACGCCGAGAGCCGCGGGCGCCGCCGCCGCGGAGGACGCCAGAGGAGAGCCAAGCCGGAGCCGTTGGAGGGAGCACGAGGACCGC
Source organism: Echinochloa crus-galli (assembly GCA_900205405.1). Lineage (NCBI taxonomy): Eukaryota > Viridiplantae > Streptophyta > Magnoliopsida > Poales > Poaceae > Echinochloa > Echinochloa crus-galli. Next base: position 205,173 of record OAMR01000877.1, read on the forward strand.
CGGAGCACCATGAGCCTTCTCCGAGCTGCTACGTTCGACGATGTTCCCTGCGGTGAGCTGCTGACGCTGCCCCCTTCCTTCCCCTGTTCCGGCCTTGGCGCCGCCGAACCGTTGCGCCGCCGCCGTCGTAAGCCAGCCCTTCTGTGCGCCAGCCTTTGAGCTGAGCCTCTCTTGCAGGTCCCCGTCGCGCCGCTCACCACCTAGCGCAGCCCGCCGACGACCTTACCGCAGCCGAAGCCGCCGCGGACCGGCATGCCGAACCCGCGCGCGAGCAGAGGCCGTGACGCGGCCGCGAACAAACGCGAGCCGTGCGCGTGCACCTCAGCACTAATCGGAGCCGTGACGCGGCCGTGGAACCCACGAGTTCACGAACACGCACCCCAACCACAGCCAATCCTAGCCTCGCCGTGGTACCGGAACACCGGAGCTCCGCGAACGCCGCCGCCGCGCCGAGCCGTGCACGCTCACCCCGCGCGCACGCAAACCCTTGTCCAAGCCGCCGCCGCCGCTGTGGACTCGGGCCGCCGAGACCCCGCGCCGCCGCCGTGTTGTTTCCGCCGCCAACCCAACCCTCGCCGGCGCTCTACCGCACCGCCGTCAAGCCGATGTGCCGCGCCGCGCTAGTACACGCTCGCGTTCGCGCCGGCCAAGGCCACACCGAAGACCACACCAACGCCACTCAGACCTAGCCACACCAGATCGCCAGCCAGCCGCAGCTGATCCCGTGTACCAGGCGCACTATGAACCCCTCTCTCGGCTCACCATGGACCCAGTCCATCACCCCGGCTCCAGCCAGCCAGCCATCGTGGGCCGCCAGCCCTGAGTTTTGGGTCGGCCCAGATCTTTCAGCCCAACAACCAGCCCGCGAAACCATTAACCCTTTTTGTTTGTCCCAGCGAACTGACAGCCGGACCCCATCTGCCATAGGGTCTGTGAGATTGACAAGTGGGCCCAGTTGACCCCGCTGACCCCACTGACTTTGACCATTGACTAGTCAACATTGACCAAGTCAACGGTAATGTCATCCGGGCCCCATGATGACGTCAGCAAGCCGGCCGCACTGATGACGTCATGCTGATGTCATCAATGATGACATGGCATGCCCTGGTGCTGCCACGTGTCCCAGCCTGTGTGATTTTCTTTTTCGGAATTATTTAATATTTTCATAAAATGATTTAAACTCCAAAAATTCATAATAAACCAACCGTAGCTGAGAAAAATATGAAACAAGTTTCTATATTTTTCTAAAATCATGACCTACGCGTTAGTGTAGAGTTTGGTGTTGTTTGGGTCTTCTTGCTTTACTGTTTTGGTGTTTCTTTGCTAGTAGTCTGCGTCTTTATTTTATTTCTGCAATCTTAGGAGGTCCGGAGAGTCAAGAGGAGGACGTCTACTACCTCAACTACCTCAATGAAGTGCAAAGATCTAATAGATTCATTAAGTTACCTTGTGTTATTTGGGTTTTACTTTATGTTTAATTCATATAACACTCTTTTTGCCCAGTCTAGATTGGTTAGGTTCGGTTTTGATTCATCGCAAGACATGACCATGTTACCTTACATAGCCGAATTCAAACCAATCTAGATTGCCACGTGTCGCGGGTTCAAACTCGTTGGTTTTGTATGGATCTTGACAGAGCCGGGTATCATGCGGTAGATGCAGGTTTTTGGGTCGTTTTAGAACTAATCATCCGGTGGATTAGAGCTCGAAATCGATCTGATAGGTCTATCAACATCGACGAAGCTTGTTCCTTCTTCATGGAACCCGAATCGGCTATCTAGCCGTATTCGGCAGTCCCTCAATGAGTGAAAACGTGTTCGTAACTTTGTTTTAAATAATGAATGCTTCTAGCCTTCCACGTTTAGAGTATATCATGCGGTGGATTGATCTATTCTTGGTTGGTGGTGTGATTTTAAACAAGTTGTATCATGCGGTGGATTAACTTGTTTGATTTTACGCTTGACGGGTTCGAGGGTACCTAGACATGCGGTAGACTAGTGCTTTTAGACCTATGCATTCTTGTTTATTAGAGATTTACGATCGTGCTTTCACCCTTTTATTTATTTCGTCGCGTTATGATAATCGGTTATGGTTACATGCTACAACGTGTCGCTTAATTAAAATACCGATCTTTCATCATGATGACGTCATGCGTTCGGCAGTATGCGCTCTGCCGAATATGCATGTGAGCGCCTGCATTGCCGACAGATAGCTTGTTCATAGCTATATGCCGATCAAGATTGGCCTTGCAAGCCGTAGAGATGGAACTGTCTGGTATCATCCGGCATGTTCCAGGTTTTATATCTAAACATTTTTTCTTCCTTTGTCAGTTTCAGGGAAAATTGACTGGCACGCTTACAGGATTCAGACGATCGGGCACGTGTGAAGCCAGCTGATTCGGCTTGCTGTGTTCTTGGCGTGAACTGCAGGTTTTACGTCAACACACTTTTTGGCACGCCCGGTGGGACCACAAGCTTTGAAGATGCCTGATTTAAAGGATATTATGGACGTTACTCTTGAAGAATTGCCTGAGGAGCATCAACAGATGGTGAAAACTGCTGCAGAACAATTCATCAAGAAGTGTTTGCTGTCTTTTGCCAAGAACAGGAGTGGTGCACCGTTTCTCAAGACAGACCTGCCAAGAGTTTTACTGCCTGGACAATCTGATCTTAATGAAGAAGAAGAAAGGGAGAGGTTCTCTGGTCTGTTATACAAAGCTCTGGGAGATACAATGACCAATCATAACGCTGCATTCTTGAACAGCTTTAGATGCATAATGATCAGCATTTTTGGTCAACAAGTGGACAAGCCTTTTGAACAAGCATATGGGCAAGTTGGTGGACCAACATATTTTAATGTTCAAAAACCTCATGGTAAAGGAGCTGCTGAAGAAACTGGAACTTCTGGTTCCAAGGGTGCGAATGGTCAACCAGTTCAACAAGATCCTCAGCAAGCAATACCAAAACCTCGCACATATGGTGAGGCGGCATTCGGCACCACAGCAAATCCACCTGCTTCTGCTTACAAGATATCTCCTTTGAATAACAGGTTGCAGAGGGATATGTATGGGAATGGATATACAGAATTCATGGATTATAATGCTATTGATGCTCTCCCGAATCCTGGATATGCTAATACAGGAATGCCCATTGGAAGGCCAGGAAATCAAGATGCCAATGTTGACCTCATGGTACAAAAAATGGCCGATGTGTTGCAAAATCAATTCGGTCTGAAGCCCAAAAATCAGGGGTACATGTACTCCTCTCCTTTCCCAGAATGGTACCAAAGAGTGTCATTGCCTAACAGAGTCAAGGTTCCTACAGAATTCACTAAATTCTCAGGGCAAGATGATACTAGCACTGTGGAGCATATAGCTAGATACTTGATGCAGCTTGGAGAAGCCTCCGCAGATGAAGCCTTTAGAATCAGATACTTTCCTTTGTCCTTGACAGGTCCAGCATTTACATGGTTTGCTACTTTGCCTGCTCAATCAATTTGTACTTGGAAGGATCTGGAGCAGAAGTTCCATGCTCATTACTATACTGGCAGCACTGAGAAAAAGTTGGTTGATTTAACTAGCTTGAGGCAGAGAAATAATGAAACACCTACAGAATTCCTCAGGAGATTTAGGGTAACAAAAAGCATGTGCTTTTCTCTGAACATACCTGATGATCAATTGGCTGGTATGGCTGTAGCTGGGATGCTGCCTGCAATTCGTGAAAAGTTATTCGGGATGGAGTTTGAAGATCTGGGTCAGTTGTCACAAAAATTGGCATTAATGAGTAACCAAGCATATGGCTTCAAGAAGGATGGTAGATTTGCCAAACAAAATGATGTGGCCGACATTTACAACCAATTCCTCGAGAGAGCAGATCAAGGGGATGAGTATGAAGATAATGAAGAAGTGGCTGCAGCAGAAATAGTGTGGGGCAAAGAGCCGATTACTGTGAATCAAAAGTGGGTCAAGCAGACTAAAGGTGCTTATGATTTTGATGTAACCAAAGCAGACAAATTGTTTGATTTCCTTGTGAAAGAAGGCCGAATCAAGTTACCAGAGGGGCATTCCATGCTTCGGCCGGATGGAGTAAGAGACAAAAAATATTGTGGATTCCACGACAGAAACTCTCATTCCATCAATGAATGTAGAGTCTTTAGAATGAGGATTCAAAAGGCTATACAAGAAGGACACTTGAAGTTTGATAACAAGATGAAATTGGATAGCAATCCGTTCCCTCAGAATATGGTTGGGTTTTCAATCAACATGGTGAATGCTGTTGCACCTGAAGAAAAAGGGAAGATGAAAGTTTTAACTTCAGAAAAGGCAAAACAAAGTGGCTCAGTTGACCCCACTCGGCAAGTCACGATTGAACAGATTCACAAGAAAGATCCTCGTGCCCCGAATTGTCAATTTGAAATTGGGAAATCCTCTAAGCCTAGAGTCACTTCACGTATTCTTCTCAATAAATGGCAACGACAGCAAGAAAAAGAGCGCTATCAGAGGCGTAGATATGAAGAAGAAAGGTACAGAGAAGAACAAGAAGAATTTGCACGGGAACAGGAACGTGCACATTGGGATTGTGCTTTCTTCAGACATTGCTGGAACGAGGGTTTAAAGTTGCCTACATGGAATAATTGCCCTGAATGCAACGATAGATATGATGAATATAGACAGGGTACTATCAATCGCCGATCTGTCCATGAAAGAATTGGCAGAGTACATCTTAGTGATGATCGGCGTTTTGATGATCAACCAAGAAAGAGGCATGCTGATTACAGGTGGGTTGATCATGAAGAAGAAGAAGATCATGGGTATATTTGGCAAGAAGGGCAATGGTGTCCACCTGGCTTAAGGAAAAGCCAAAAGAGAAGAGTACAACGCTTGAGGAATCAAGAATTAAAGCAAGCAAGGCCTAGGATGAAATCAGTATGGCGTCGAAAGGACAGACCTGAAGAAGATGATCATTCGGCTCCTACATGCATGGTATGCTTTTTGCCGAATGAATTTATGGCTCCCACTGATCAAGTTGTGCAGGAGGAAGCGTTGTCAGAGGTAGATGAAGTCGAACAGCTAATGGCACAATTGATGCTCAATAAGCAAGCTGTCTTTGAAAAGCCAATCCAGAATCGACACATGAAGCCACTATATTTGAAAGGATTTGTTAATGGGAAGCCTTTAACCAAGATGTTTGTCGATGGTGGAGCTGCTGTGAATGTGATGCCATATACTACATTCAGGAAGCTTGGCATGGGCCCTGGAGATTTAACACCAACGAGCATAATTCTGAATGATTTTGCTGGGAATCCTTCAGACACCAAAGGCTGTGTTCATGTAGATCTAATGATTGGGTCCAAGGTTCTGCTCACAACTTTCTTCGTCATTGAGGGCAAAGGGGCATATAGTTTGCTGCTTGTAAGGGATTGGATCCATGCAAATTGCTGTATCCCATCCACCATGCATCAACAGCTCATTCAGTGGATAGATGATGAGGTGGAAATTGTCCAAGCAGATGATTCAATAAGTGTGGCAAATATGGAACCAGCTTTTTGGGAGTATCAAGGTATAGATTGCTTTTCAGGCAAAGATTGGGGAGAAGGTCCTGTTGAACCAGTCAGCGGTGATCAACAGCCGATCAAAGCAGTCGGCTCTCATAGTAATTTTTAATGGAGAATCCAATTGATGGGACTGACGGGAAGTTAGGACGTGGATTTGTGTCGGCTGATAAGCTAGAAGAAGTGGACATTGGAGATGGTGACAAACCAAGGCCGACATTCATCAGTGCAAACTTAGATTCAGTTTTCAGAGAAGAGTTGATTAAATTATTAAGAGAATACAAAGACTGCTTTGCTTGGGATTATTCGGAGATGCCTGGTTTGGACCGTTCTATTGTTGAGCATCGGTTGCCGATCAAGCCTGGTTATAAACCTTACAAACAGCCACCCCGAAAAATCTACAAGGAAGAAGTGTTGGCCGATGTGAAAAAAGAGATTGAAAGGTTACTAGATGCAAATTTCATTCGGCCATGCAAATATGCGGATTGGATCTCTAATATTGTTCCTGTCTATAAGAAAAATGGAAAAATGAGGGTTTGTATAGATTTTAGAGATTTGAACAGGGCTACACCCATGGATGGATATCCAATGCCAATTGCTGACTTATTAGTTGATGCTGCTGCTGGATATAAAGTACTCAGTTTTATGGATGGCAATGCAGGATACAATCAAATTTTTATGGCATTAGAGGATATAGTAAAGACAGCTGTCAGATGTGCTGGACATATAGGGTTGTTTGAGTGGGTTGTCATGACATTTGGATTAAAAAATGCTGGTGCAACTTATCAAAGGGCTATGAATTATATTTTTCATGAGTTGATCGGCAAGATTGTGGAGATATATATTGATGATGTTGTGATTAAGTCATTGGATCATGAATCACATTTAGCTGACATAAGAAAAACTCTAGAGTGCACTAGAAAACATGGGCTTAAGATGAACCCGAATAAGTGTGCTTTTGGAGTTTCGGCTGGAGAGTTTCTGGGTTTTTTGATACATGAAGGGTTTGGAAAGCAGTATTGGGATAGGAGTTGCAAGAAGAGCATGAAAGCGATTGATGAAATTATTCCTCCAACTAATCTTAAAGAGTTGCAATCATTACTCGGCAATATAAATTTTGTGAGAAGGTTCATATCAAATTTGTCACAGAAGGTGTTACCCTTTTCTTCACTACTGAAAGTCAAAAAAGATCAAAAGTTTGTATGGGGTGACGAACAACAAAAGGCTTTCGATGAGATCAAGGAATACATGAAGGAGCCACCAGTATTGGTACCTCCACAATTGAACAAGCCTTTCAAGTTGTACGTGGCGGCCGATGCCCAAACTATTGGATCGGCCCTCATACAAGAGTTTGAAGGGAAAGAAAGAGTGGTTGCATACCTTAGCCAAAAATTGCTAGATCCCGAAACAAGATATTCGGCTGCAGAGAAGCTTTGCTTATGTGTTTATTACTCATGTACAAAATTTCGGCACTACTTGTTAAATGCCGAATGTGTTGTATATTCAAAATTTGATGTGATTAAGCACATGTTGTCTATGCCAATTTTAAATGGAAGGATTGGCAAATGGATTTTAGCCTTATCTGAATTTGAGTTGAGGTTTGAATCGGTAAAAGCTGTCAAGGGGCAGATTATTGCTGATTTTATTACTGAACATCGTGATTCATCAATTAGTCTGCTTGAAATTACTCCTTGGGTGTTATTCTTTGATGGATCTTCATGTAACAAAGGTGGTGGAGCAGGTATTTTATTAATCTCACCCAAAGGAGAAATTTTTGAGTTTGCTATTCCCATACAGTCTATTGTCACTAATAATCAGGCTGAGTATGAGGCATTACTCAAAGGGCTCCAATATTTGAAAGAAGCAAGGGCTATTGCAGTCGAAATTTTTGGAGATTCAGAGCTAGTTATAAAACAATTGAATGGTGAATATGAATGCAAAAATGATATCCTAAGGAATTACTATGAAGAATGCAAACAAATATTGAAGGGCTTTCAATCAGTAATTCTACAACACATTCCTAGAGGAGATAACGAAGAAGCAAACAGATTGGCTCAAAGTGCATCGGGTTACAGAGAAAATCAAGAAGTGTTTGCCACTGATGACTATGCTTGAGGGAATAATCTAGCAGAAGGTGATTGGAGAAAGGAAATTGCTGATTATTTGGAGAATCCATCCCAGAAAGTTTCTAGAAGGCTCAGGTATAAAGCTATAAAATTTGTTCTTCTTGATAAAGATTTGTATTATAAATCTCTGGATGGGGTGTTATTACGTTGCTTAAACCAAGAAGAAGCAAAGAAACTGGTAAGCGAGGTACATGATGGATTGTGTGGAGCACACCAGTCAGCTTACCGAATGAAGTGGGTTATTAGAAGAACTGGTTATTATTGGCCGACAATGTTGGAAGATTGCTTTGAATATTACAAGGGATGTCAAGACTGTCAGAAATTTGGAAACATTCAGAGAGTTCCAGCATCGGCTCTGAACCCTATTATCAAGCCATGGCCATTCAGAGGATGGGGAATAGATTTGATTGGCCAAATAAATCCTCCATCGAGCAAGGGGCATAAGTTTGTACTTTTAGCAACAGATTATTTCACTAAGTGGGTTGAGGCGATTCCATTGAGAAAGGTGGCATCAGAAAATATGATTGAATTTGTCAAAGAGCACATCATTTACAGATTTGGAATTCCTCAGACAATTACCACAGATCAAGGGACTCAGTTTACATCTTCAGAATTCAGAGATTTTGCTGAAAGTATGGGGATCAAATTATTGAATTCTTCTCCTTATTATGCCCAAGCTAACGGACAGGCAGAGGCTTCTAACAAAATTATGATTAAAATTATACAAAAGAAAATTGATCAGAAGCCAAGGAAGTGGCATTCGGTACTCAATGAAGCATTGTGGGCTTACCGAATGGCCCCTCATGGGTCTACAAAAACGTCTCCTTATGAATTGGTATATGGACATCATGCTGTTTTGCCATGGGAAGTGCAATCAGATTCAAGAAGGATAAAATTACAGAAGGATTTAAGTTCTAAAGATTATAATGATTTAATGATGGATGAATTAGAAGATCTACATATGATTCGTCTCAAGGCCTTGGAAAATATTGAGAAAAATAAGGTGCGGATTGCTAAATATTACAATAAGAGAGTGAAAGTTAAGCAATTTGCAGAAGGAGATTTAGTTTGGAAGGCATTATTGCCGATTGGTACTAAATACAGTGCATTCGGTAAATGGTCCCCAAATTGGGAAGGTCCTTTCAGAGTGGTCAGATGCGTGCCTGGAAATGCATACATTTTGAAAACTTTACTGGGGGAAGAATTCACTGCTGCCATAAATGGAAGATATTTGAAGAAATATTATCCTAGCATTGAAATTGATCGCTGATGAAGAATCAAATGTCAAATAGCCGGCATTCGGGAAGAAGCCGCCTTCAGAACAAAAATTTCCACAAAAAGGAAAATGGCCAATACCAGAGTGTATTGCCCTTAGTGCACAAA
>OAMR01000877.1:214870-228037 GCA_900205405.1 Echinochloa crus-galli
GCACCAAGGCGAGCCTCTGGTGTGTCCCCTTGGGTGTTCACCTTGTTCGCCAGCTCCTCCACCAGCGCCTTTAGCCGATTGAGCTCGGCGTCACGAGCTGCGAAGATTACAAAGGGGCAACAGATTAATATCATTTAAAGACAGATTGAAATTAAGCAGATTGCAGGGCTCACCGTCGATGGTTTCGAGCAGTTGTTTGCGCTGGTGCTGCCACTCGAGGTCTGCAATCCCAGCTTGTTTGGAGACGACCTCCAGCTCATGGCGCGTCTCGTCGCGTTCCCTCCTGAAACGACGGGCGTCGCTATCGGAGTAGCGAAGATCGTCCGATTCAAGAGTTCGATTGGACGAACTGGAGGAATCGGACGCCGCAGCAGGAGCCGCAGGAGCCACGGCTGGAACCGCAACAGGAGCCGCGGCCGGAGCAGCGACGGGGTTCCATATCATTTGACTACTGAAAGTCAAAAAAGATCAAAAGTTTGTATGGGGTGACGAACAACAAAAGGCTTTCGATGAGATCAAGGAATACATGAAGGAGCCACCAGTATTGGTACCTCCACAATTGAACAAGCCTTTCAAGTTGTACGTGGCGGCCGATGCCCAAACTATTGGATCGGCCCTCATACAAGAGTTTGAAGGGAAAGAAAGAGTGGTTGCATACCTTAGCCGAAAATTGCTAGATCCCGAAACAAGATATTCGGCTGTAGAGAGGCTTTGCTTATGTGTTTATTACTCATGTACAAAATTTCGGCACTACTTGTTAAATGCCGAATGTGTTGTATATTCAAAATTTGATGTGATTAAGCACATGTTGTCTATGCCAATTTTAAATGGAAGGATTGGCAAATGGATTTTAGCCTTATCTGAATTTGAGTTGAGGTTTGAATCGGTAAAAGCTGTCAAGGGGCAGATTATTGCTGATTTTATTACTGAACATCGTGATTCATCAATTAGTCTGCTTGAAATTACTCCTTGGGTGTTATTCTTTGATGGATCTTCATGTAACAAAGGTGGTGGAGCAGGTATTTTATTAATTTCACCCAAAGGAGAAATTTTTGAGTTTGCTATTCCCATACAGTCTATTGTCACTAATAATCAGGCTGAGTATGAGGCATTACTCAAAGGGCTCCAATATTTGAAAGAAGCAAAGGCTATTGCAGTCGAAATTTTTGGAGATTCAGAGCTAGTTATAAAACAATTGAATGGTGAATATGAATGCAAAAATGATATCCTAAGGAATTACTATGAAGAATGCAAACAAATATTGAAGGGCTTTTAATCAGTAATTCTACGACACATTCCTAGAGGAGATAACGAAGAAGCAAACAGATTGGCTCAAAGCGCATCGGGTTACAGAGAAAATCAAGAAGTGTTTGCCACTGATGACTATGCTTTCGGGAATAATCTGGTAGAAGGTGATTGGAGAAAGGAAATCGCTGATTATTTAGAGAATCCATCCCAGAAAGTTTCTAGAAGGCTCAGGTATAAAGCTATAAAATTTGTTCTTCTTGATAAAGATTTGTATTATAAATCTCTGGATGGGGTGTTATTACGTTGCTTAAACCAAGAAGAAGCAAAGAAACTGGTAAGCGAGGTACATGATGGATTGTGTGGAGCACACCAGTCAGCTTACCGAATGAAGTGGGTTATTAGAAGAACTGGTTATTATTGGCCGACAATGTTGGAAGATTGCTTTGAATATTACAAGGGATGTCAAGACTGTCAGAAATTTGGAAACATTCAGAGAGTTCCAGCATCGGCTCTGAACCCTATTATCAAGCCATGGCCATTCAGAGGATGGGGAATAGATTTGATTGGCCAAATAAATCCTCCATCGAGCAAGGGGCATAAGTTTGTACTTTTAGCAACAGATTATTTCACTAAGTGGGTTGAGGCGATTCCATTGAGAAAGGTGGCATCAGAAAATATGATTGAATTTGTCAAAGAGCACATCATTTACAGATTTGGAATTCCTCAGACAATTACCACAGATCAAGGGACTCAGTTTACATCTTCAGAATTCAGAGATTTTGCTGAAAGTATGGGGATCAAATTGTTGAATTCTTCTCCTTATTATGCCCAAGCTAACGGACAGGCAGAGGCTTCTAACAAAATTATGATTAAAATTATACAAAAGAAAATTGATCAGAAGCCAAGGAAGTGGCATTCGGTACTCAATGAAGCATTGTGGGCTTACCGAATGGCCCCTCATGGGTCTACAAAAACGTCTCCTTATGAATGGGTATATGGTCATCATGCTGTTTTGCCATGGGAAGTGCAATCAGATTCAAGAAGGATAAAATTGCAGAAGGATTTAAGTTCTAAAGATTATAATGATTTAATGATGGATGAATTAGAAGATCTACATATGATTCGTCTCAAGGCCTTGGAAAATATTGAGAAAAATAAGGTGCGGATTGCTAAATATTACAATAAGAGAGTGAAAGTTAAGCAATTTGCAGAAGGAGATTTAGTTTGGAAAGCATTATTGCCGATTGGTACTAAATACAGTGCATTCGGTAAATGGTCCCCAAATTGGGAAGGTCCTTTCAGAGTGGTTAGATGCGTGCCTGGAAATGCATACATTTTGAAAACTTTACTGGGGGAAGAATTCACTGCTGCCATAAATGGAAGATATTTGAAGAAATATTATCCTAGCATTGAAATTGATCGCTGATGAAGAATCAAATGCCAAATAGCCGGCATTCGGGAAGAAGCCGCCTTCAGAGAAAAAATTCCAACAAAAGGAAAATGGCCAATACTAGAGTATATTGCCCTTAGCGCACACAAAAGTACATCATAAGCTCAACAAGTTTATCACAAAAGGGATGCAAAAGATAAGTTTTATTCAGCAGGAGCCGCGGCCGGAGCAGCGACGGGGTTCCATTGGATTAGCCTGAAAAAACGAAGAGATTTGTCAGAAAGAAGGGTAAAATCTCGAGAAAAGTAGAGAGAGGCAGGCAGTCGTCACCTGCGGCGAGCGCCGGCGCGGCTTCCTTCGGGCTCATCAGCGGCTGGTCGCCTTCCGTTGGCCATTGGGGTTTTCTTGAAGTTACTGTGCTTGGGGAGAGGAAGAGCTCGAACTGGCAGACGGAGAAGGCGAAAGATTTGATGTGAAGCCAGCGGCACTCGATATGTTTATTTATAGAGCCCGCAGAGGAGATCGTGGCCAGAGATCGTGGCACACATCCCAAAAATTTGGAAGGTGGAAAGCCCACGAACTGAGCGGTTTCTGAGTCGTTTGGGATTCATGCTGATGTCACATTCGGTTGATCAAATTCGGCTGTACTGAGCTTTTCGGGACTACTACTATAGAAGCCAGCGTTTGCCGAATAAGTCATTCATAGTGAGATAAAGCAGAAGTAAAGATGATGGAAAATGCAGAAGTGATCAAGCATTTGTCTATTAAACTGTTTGATACAAATCACACACCCAAGTACTTTGAGATTACATTTTTGGCATTTAAAATCATATTGCTGATATTCTCCAGTAATTGCTTGTCAGCTTCTTGGGTTTTGGCCAGAGCAGAGAGTTTGGATTTGAGCTGCTTCTCTTCATTCAGAGCTACTGAAGCCTCCCTGCACAGCTCCTCTGTCAGACCTGGAATTTCGGCTATCTTCTTTTTATCATCTTTAATTGCAGCCGATAAGTTTTTCAATTCAGCCTCTAATTCAGCTTTCCTGGTCTCTTTCAACTCAAGTGCAGACTGTAGGCTAGCTAACAGTTCTTTGTTGCTCTGAGTTCTAGAGTGCAAATCTTTCACAGATTTTTTGGCTATGGCCCTCCTTTGCTCCAAGGCTGGTTGAGCAGATTGATTCATCAAAGCTTGCTTCACTGCAGCGTAATAATTGTCTAGCTTGGAAACTGGATCCAAAGAAGTCTTGATATCAGCAGGGAGATCTTGATCAATGGAATCCAGCACATCCCTTAGAAGATCAGCATCCTTGACTTGGTCTTGAATATCTTTTTGCAGCAAGGAGAGAATGTATTATGCCCAAGCTAATGGACAGGCAGAGGCTTCTGAAAAAGGGAAGATGAAAGTTTTAACTTCAGAAAAGGCAAAACAAAGTGGCTCAGTTGACCCCACTCGGCAAGTCACGATTGAACAGATTCACAAGAAAGATCCTCGTGCCCCGAATTGTCAATTTGAAATTGGGAAATCCTCTAAGCCTAGAGTCACTTCACGTATTCTTCTCAATAAATGGCAACGACAGCAAGAAAAAGAGCGCTACCAGAGGCGTAGATATGAAGAAGAAAGGTACAGAGAAGAACAAGAAGAATTTGCACGGGAACAGGAACGTGCACATTGGGATTGTGCTTTCTTCAGACATTGCTGGAACGAGGGTTTAAAGTTGCCTACATGGAATAATTGCCCTGAATGCAACGATAGATATGATGAATATAGACAGGGTACTATCAATCGCCGATCTGTCCATGAAAGAATTGGCAGAGTACATCATAGTGATAATCGGTGTTTTGATGATCAACCAAGAAAGAGGCATGCTGATCACAGGTGGGTTGATCATGAAGAAGAAGAAGATCATGGGTATATTTGGCAAGAAGGGCAATGGTGTCCACCTGGCTTAAGGAAAAGCCAAAAGAGAAGAGTACAACGCTTGAGGAATCAAGAATTAAAGCAAGCAAGGCCTAGGATGAAATCAGTATGGCGTCGAAAGGACAGACCTGAAGAAGATGATCATTCGGCTCCTACATGCATGGTATGTTTCTTGCCGAATGAATTTATGGCTCCTGCTGATCAAGTTGTACAGGAGGAAGCGTTGTCAGAGATAGATGAAGTCGAACAGCTAATGGCACAATTGATGCTCAATAAGCAAGCTGTCTTTGAAAAGCCAGTTCAGATTCGACACATGAAGCCACTATATTTGAAAGGATTTGTTAATGGGAAGCCTTTAACCAAGATGTTTGTCGATGGTGGAGCTGCTGTGAATGTGATGCCATATACTACATTCAGGAAGCTTGGCATGGGCCCTGGAGATTTAACACCAACGAGCATAATTCTGAATGATTTTGCTGGGAATCCTTCAGACACCAAAGGCTGTGTTCATGTAGATCTAATGATTGGGTCCAAGGTTCTGCTCACAACTTTCTTCGTCATTGAGGGCAAAGGGGCATATAGTTTGCTGCTTGTAAGGGATTGGATCCATGCAAATTGCTGTATCCCATCCACCATGCATCAACAGCTCATTCAGTGGATAGATGATGAGGTGGAAATTGTCCAAGCAGATGATTCAATAAGTGTGGCAAATATGGAACCAGCTTTTTGGGAGTATCAAGGTATAGATTGCTTTTCAGGCAAAGATTGGGGAGAAGGTCCTGTTGAACCAGTCAGCGGTGATCAACAGCCGATCAAAGCAGTCGGCTCTCATAGTAATTTTTAATGGAGAATCCAATTGATGGGACTGACGGGAAGTTAGGACGTGGATTTGTGTCGGCTGATAAGCTAGAAGAAGTGGACATTGGAGATGGTGACAAACCAAGGCCGACATTCATCAGTGCAAACTTAGATTCAGTTTTCAGAGAAGAGTTGATTAAATTATTAAGAGAATACAAAGACTGCTTTGCTTGGGATTATTCGGAGATGCCTGGTTTGGACCGTTCTATTGTTGAGCATCGGTTGCCGATCAAGCCTGGTTATAAACCTTACAAACAGCCACCCCGAAAAATCTACAAGGAAGAAGTGTTGGCCGATGTGAAAAAAGAGATTGAAAGGTTACTAGACGCAAATTTCATTCGGCCATGCAAATATGCGGATTGGATCTCTAATATTGTTCCTGTCTATAAGAAAAATGGAAAAATGAGGGTTTGCATAGATTTTAGAGATTTGAACAGGGCTACACCCATGGATGGATATCCAATGCCAATTGCTGACTCATTAGTTGATTCTGCTGCTGGATATAAGGTACTCAGTTTTATGGATGGCAATGCAGGATACAATCAAATTTTTATGGCATTAGAGGATATAGTAAAGACAGCTTTCAGATGTCCTGGACATATAGGGTTGTTTGAGTGGGTTGTCATGACATTTGGATTAAAAAATGCTGGTGCAACTTATCAAAGGGCTATGAATTATATTTTTCATGAGTTGATCGGCAAGATTGTGGAGATATATATTGATGATGTTGTGATTAAGTCATTGGATCATGAATCACATTTAGCTGACATAAGAAAAACTCTAGAGTGCACTAGAAAACATGGGCTTAAGATGAACCCGAATAAGTGTGCTTTTGGAGTTTCGGCTGGAGAGTTTCTGGGTTTTTTGATACATGAAGGAGGAATAGGAGTTGGCAAGAAGAGCATGAAAGCGATTGATGAAATTGTTCCTCCAACTAATCTTAAAGAGTTGCAATCATTACTCGGCAAGATAAATTTTGTGAGAAGATTCATATCAAATTTGTCACAGAAGGTGTTACCCTTTTCTTCACTACTGAGAGTCAAAAAAGATCAAAAGTTTGTATGGGGTGACGAACAACAAAAGGCTTTCGATGAGATCAAGGAATACATGAAGGAGCCACCAGTATTGGTACCTCCATAATTGAACAAGCCTTTTAAGTTGTACGTGGCGGCCGATGCCCAAACTATTGGATCGGCCCTCATACAAGGGTTTGAAGGGAAAGAAAGAGTGGTTGCATACCTTAGCCGAAAATTGCTAGATCCCGAAACAAGATATTCGGCTGCAGAGAAGCTTTGCTTATGTGTTATTACTCATGTACAAAATTTCGGCACTATTTGTTGAATGCCGAATGCATTGTATATTCAAAGTTTAATGTAATTCCTGGCTTAAGGAAAAGCCAAAAGAGAAGAGTACAATGCTTGAGGAATCAAGAATTAAAGCAAGCAAGGCCTAGGATGAAATCAGTATGGCGTCGAAAGGACAGACCTGAAGAAGATGATCATTCGGCTCCTACATGCATGGTATGTTTCTTGCCGAATGAATTTATGGCTCCTGCTGATCAAGTTGTACAGGAGGAACTTGTTTATTAGAGATTTACGATCGTGCTTTCACATTTATCATGCTTTATGCCCGTTAATCGGTTGTATTTAAGTATTGTAACGATCATCTAATTAAATACCGATCTTCCATCATGACATGATGACGTCATGCGGTCGGCAGTATGCTTTCTTACGCGCTCTGCCGAATATGCTGTGAATGCCTGTATTGCTGACGGATAGCTTGTTCATAGCTATATGCCGATCGAGATTGGCTTTGCAAGCCGTAGGGATGGAACTGTCTGGTATCATCCGGCATGTTCCAGGTTTTATATCTAAACATTTTTTCTTCCTTTGTCAGTTTTCAGGGAAAATTGACTTGCACGTTTCCGGATTCGAAAGCTCGAGCCACGTGTGAAGCCAGCTGATTCGGCTTGCTGTGTGCTTGGCGTGAACTGCAGATTTTACGTCAACAAGTGGAAGAGCGAGTCCCAGGTTCACGTCCAGCCATTCTCTGAAATACCTAGTAGACATGCAACTAGTATGCTAGCGCTTTACTTTACTCGCATGATGATGATGATATGCTTGCATGCGTTGGGATGGTTGTGATTGATCTTCTTGGCGTGAGTTGGGTGGCATGGGTGGAGTTACAGAAGTTAGGCGGTGGAGGCGAGTGATAACAACCTGGTCGTTTGATCGGGGTGCTCGGGAACTGAACTCGGACAGTTCCTACGGAGTACCTGTTGTGGGTACATGGTTACTTTGGTTACTTTTGAGGAGTTTGGGCGGCTATACATGTAATGGGTGCCGATTGCGGACTGTTGCGGCAGATCGCTTTGATGCTGATACTCGCTTTACGGACAATTAAGGACCGCGTCGAAATGTCTAGAAGTGGGAAGTAAAGTGCTCACTATCTACCCAGAATGGGGAGGGTTCCAGCAAGACTATTATTGGCGGTCGTTACAACCCAAATCTGACCACCAATACTCGGGAATAAATGAGGTTTTATGCAACATTCCACGTACTTAGGTTTTATTTCTAATAAAGTTCCACGAGTTTTGGTGAGTGTCACTTGTGCAGGTACACCTACGACAAATACGCGTTATTGGGGCCGAAAATGACCGAATCGGCCGAACGACTCCGTTCGGCCGGTTAACCCCCTTAGCCGTACACGCCACCGGGAGTCGTCCACCTCAACGATGACCAAGCAAAGAACACGTGGACGACCGCCATCTCATCCCGGACCACTGCCACATCACTCCTGGGCCACTACAACACGAAGACCATCAAATCAAGCCAGCCCAGGAGGTCCATAAGCAAGAGGCGGTGCTTGGGGGGCCGGCCACGGGCCAGGCCCAGTTCGACCGAACTGGAGCCTTCGGCCGAACCGCCCCCAGCCAGCAACCGACTCCAGGGGCAGCATCCTAGCCCTTGGTGGCCAGGTCGGTGGATCCACTAGTTCGGCCGAACCAGGATCTTTGACCGAATCAACCGGAGATGCCCCATGGATGCCTTGGCAGTTACCCTACCTACAACCGTCATACCCACCTAAAAATACAGTGGTCCAGGCTCTCATTCAACACACACCAAGCCAAGGAGCTCATTCAACACTGCCCCAAAACGCGAGAAGATGCCCACTACGTCAACAACTCCAACAACAATGGGTACCGACCGAACAACTACGGCAATCAAGGCTGGAATTCGCGCCCAAACCTCCCTTTTGAGAGGCCTCAACAAGGTAACAATTATAATTCCAGCAATTTCAATAATCATCCGTCTCTTAGAGATCTTGTGTTTGTCCAGATGAAAATAACTAAAAATATTAAAAAAAGCTTGCTGCTAATGATAAAACTCTGGAAAACATAGACTCTAGGATGGAATCATTTTCTTCTGCTATGAAAAATCAACTGAGCTTTAATAAAATGATAGAAACTCAAGTCGCTCAGTTGGCTGCTGCTGTTCCTATTACTGAATCGGGGAAGATTCCGGGGCAACCCGAACCTTCCATCGAAACGGTAAATGCTATCACTATGAGGCATGGTAAGATGTCTCAGAGTGTGTTCTGTATTAACCACGCAGGGAAGGTCGCACGCATCCAAGTGCTGACACCAAGATGGATCTACCTGCCAAGAGTTACAAAAAGGGCGATCATCAAGACCTCTCCGGATAGAAAGGAGGATCCCGGAGTACCCATTATTCAGTGCACGATCTGGAATCGTCGCATTGATGATGCACTCTGTGATCTGGGGGCAAGCGTCAACATCATGACCAAGGTATTATTTAAGAAATTAAGCTACCCTACTTTGTCACCTACTACTGCCCAGGTACAGCTTGCGGACTCAACCATCCGCTACCCAGAGGGGGTGATCGAGAATGTCCATGTGGATTTCGTTGTCCTCGACACGGGGAACGAGCACTCGTTTTCCCTTGTGTTGGGCCGACCATTCTTGAACACCGCTCAGGCTAGGATCGATATGGATGCGAGAGAAATCTCGTTCCGTATCGATGGAAGGTTGACCTACTTCAAGTTTCAACCTTGGGAAGAGAGGAAGGCAGAGCCACTCACACCAAAGCAGAGGAGCGCCGAGTGTTTCCTTAAGGCTCTCATCAATGGAGAACTGGAAATACTCGGTGGTGAGCAGCTCAAGTGGAACGAGCCGACAAAACCGATGAGTGCAGAAGAAATGGACTTCCTCATAAAGAAATACGAGGAAGAGCAAGCCCTCTGGAATTCTCCAGAAACGCCGATCCCACCGCCACCGACACCGAAGAAGAACAAGAAGATGTGGTGGAAGAAGGTTGCATCGTCCGAGTCATCTACTCCGGGACCGGACGATTACAAGAGCCATTGAAGACAGGAGAAGTCCCGCTCGCGGACTTAAAAGCTGAGTTCTCGCCGTGAGGAAAACCGGTATGTATCTCATATTTCCCTTCCAATTTTTAATTTTCAAATTGCATTTTCATGTTTCCCTTTCCAAAATAAATAAACCACTTGAGTAATTAATTTGAGAGAGAGTAGAAAATTGTGCAAGCTTGGTTAAAAATAATTGGACACATGCTGAAATTTGATTAGAGAGGGTGTAATTTGTAACTTTCTTCATTTTCACCCCTTCTAGAACATCTCCAATTATTTACCATCACCACCAACCAGCAACAAACATCTCTACCCCACTAAAAATGGCTGCACACTCACCAATTTTCACAAACATGGAAGCATGGGGGTGACTCCACTAAACTCCACTTTGGTCATGTCAATTTTGCATCTCACCTACCAAAAACCACCAAAATGACCATACTCTAGTGTTGGACCTAGGACAATTTTTGGTGCTGGTAGGAGGCATGAGTGGGCAGCACCCACATGGCCATTCGGCCGAATGCGCCGGTTCGACCGAACTACTTCGCCTCGGGACGCTGGGACTACGGTCAAAGCACGGACTCTGAGTGGTCTGGGAGCTGGTATGCAGGGGGGTACGGCAATGCCTCCTAGCCATACACTCCTGGATACTCACAGTCCGCGTGCTTCGACTATGGTCGGGAGCTGTCCTACATCTCCGACCGAGTCGATGTCATCGACGACCGTACCCGAGATATCCAAGACACGCTAGCCCGCCATTCTTAGTACCACCAAGAGAATAGCGGGATGATAGCGTCCATCCAGCACTACGTCCACGAGCAAGCGGACCAGTTGACGCGGTATCTTTCAAGGTTTAATCCCTACCAGTGAAGAATCCAAGCTTGGGGGAGGACCCCCATTCAGGTATGTCCCGACTTACCCAGCACTTTGGTCATTCAATTGCATTTTCCTTTCCCTTCATGTTTAGTTTGCATTTAAAAAAATTGAAAATACCAAAAATATTTCCTTTGAATAAAATAACTCCCAACTATGAATGGAATGAACCATATGCCTCTCACTTTGGAAATGTCACCTTGGAAATGATGAATAGTTGCTCTGTCATTAATTTTGCAAGTACTTTGTTGCAACTAGTTGCTTGATAATGCTTGAGTTATTTGGCATGAGTGAAAATGAACCTGAAAACCTTGTAGGAGCACATGCTTTATTCCAAGTCTAAGTTGTTGTGGGGATTGATATAGTGAGACCTTGGTTGAGTTCTATTTCTGCTTTTAGTACGGGGAAAATCTCGGAGATTTATGCTTTTAAAATGAAACAAGTTCCTCATTGGTCAAAATACCTACCAGAGCCATATGATAAGCATAGTTGAAAATTTCTACTCATATGCTGCTTGTTATCTTAGTGAGCTCTGTCAAATTGTTGTGACCATTGAGAGAAACCTTCATAATCTTAGAGATCGAGATTCACGTACACACCACCTCTCACTTGCCATTCCTACACAGGGAGTTAGCAACCATTTTCCATCATCTATCCACAAAAATAAATGCTCCATGTTATATGATCTCCCTCTCCAAATATTCTTGCTAGAGACGTGGGCTATGCAAAAGTAAAGCATGCCAAAGAAGCATGGCAAAAATAAAAAGGAAAAAAAGCATGCCAAAGAGCATGGCAAAAAGAAAGAGAAAGAAAAGCATGCCAAGTGGCATGGCAAAAATATGAGAATAAAAGATAGCCCATGTTCTCGAAAATAAATCAAGGAGAGGGAAGTTCATCCAAGGAGTTCCATCATATTCCATTCCACCATATTCCACTCCATCTATCCCACACACTTGCACTTCTCGATCTTAAGGTATGATTTGTTTCCTCGGAGATCCGGTCCTTGACTTAGCAAAATATAAGATGCATGCATGCCTTCATCCTTTGTCCCTGAGCCACACAAAAGGCCATATTAGATGTTAGGACTATAAGGATCCTAGAGAATTGAAAACGTTTTCTACCAAAAGATCCACCCCCACTCTCTCACAGAGGCCCCACCTGTCAGATTTTTTTGGGGTGGGGGACGTGGGAAAGGTGGGAAAAACTTGATGTTCCAGACGTTTTTAGTTCATTCTCCGCAAAACTTTTTTCACCCAACATCCCGTGCGTACCCACCTCCGGAATAAAACTTGTGAAAAACTCCGAGATGGGTTCCTGAAAAAGAGTAGAGTGGAATAAAACTGACTTTAAACTGTTCATTCTTTCAACCGCCCAAGATAAGGAGATTGCTATAAGCCCCATAGGTAAAAAGGTAAATTAAAACTTTGCCTATGATTCAAGTATTGTTGAACACTAGTTGTTTATAAAGTTACCTGCAAAATAAATGACATTGTAGCAACTCCTGATCCATCGAGCCTAAGTTTTTTATCTTTGCTCGAGGAAGAGCAAACGGCTAAGCTTGGGGGAGCTTGTTGGCGGTCGTTACAACCCAAATCCGACCACCAATACTCGGGAATAAATGAGGTTTTATGCAACATTCCATGTACTTAGGTTTTATTTCTAATAAAGTTCCACAAGTTTTAGTGAGTGTCACTTGTGCAGGTACATCTATGACAAATACGCGTTATTGGGGCCGAAAATGACCGAATCGGCCGAACGACTCCGTTCGGCCGGTTAACCCCCTTAGCCGTACACGCCACCGAGAGTCGTCCACCTCAACGATGACCAAGCAAACAACACGTGGACGACCGCCATCTCATCCCGGACCATTGCCACGTCACTCCTGGGCCACTACAACACGAAGACCATCAAATCAAGCCAGCCCAGGAGGTCCACAAGCAAGAGGCGGTGCTGGGGGGCCGGCCACGGGCCACGCCCAGTTCGGCCGAACTGGAGCCTTCGGCCGAACCGCCCCCAGCCAGCAACCGACTCCAGGGGCTGCATCCTGGCCCTTGGTGGCCTGGTCGGTGGATCCACTAGGGGTCTGTTTGGTTGAGGGTCAAGGTAGGATGGAATCGTCCCATCCACGCTGTCTATGGATGAGTTTATCCCATCGTATGTTTGGTTCGATGGATGAGATGATCCATGTTTTCGTGGATGGGACCATCCCATCCATTGTTTGGTTGGATGGATGAACATGTACAACAAAGATATGATCACTTCTTTATATAATTGGTGAAGTTACATCCTTACATGGGCCCACGTGTCATTCTCTATACCCCTCTCTCTCCTCCCTCCCACCCCCTCCATCTCCATCTCTCAGCGCGCGGCGTGCCCCCTCCTCTTCTCCACAGCGTCGCCACGGCCACGGACGGCAGGCGGCGGTGGGCAGGCGGCCACGGGCGCGCGCGGTGGGGCGGGGTGGCGGCCCTAGCTGCGAGCGCGCGCAGCGGGGC
>OAMR01000877.1:228135-242628 GCA_900205405.1 Echinochloa crus-galli
TGGCAGGCGGCAGAGGGCACGGCCCCGGATGGTGGGCGGCAGGCGGCGGCGGCGGCGCTGGTCCCGTTTCACGTGCTGGAGCAGTCGCCGTTCTCGTCATCCCCTGCGCCGGTGAGGGAGGCGGGGGTAGCGCTGGCGCGGTGGAGGAGGGCAGCAGCCGGCCGCTGCGTCCACGTCTCTGGCGAGCTGCGCGCGGAGGAGGGGAAGGACGACGAGCGGTGGCACCGCGCCGCGCTGTGCCGCGGGGAGGTTCTGGCGGGACGTAACGGGACGAGCGAGAGGGACGACGCCCTTGAAGCTGACGCCCATCCGCTCGATTTCTGGGGATGGAGTCATCCGGAATCTTTGGGGAATATACTTTCAGTGTCAATGCCATCCCTCCAACCAAACACCTCAAAAAGATGGATGGGATCATCCCATCCTTAATTTTCTCATCCCATCCCTCCAACCAAACGCACCCTAGTTCGGCCGAACCAGGGAGTTCGGCCGAACCAGGGTCTTCGGCTGAATCAACCGGAGATGCCCCCTGGATGCCTTAGCGGTTACCCTGCCTACAACCGTCATACCCACCTATAAATACAGTGGTCCAGGCTCTCATTCAACACACACCAAGCCAAGGAGCTCATTTCCACTTTCATTCTAGTAGAGTTAGGATAGTTTAGTTGGGAGTTAGAGTTGAGTCGAGCTGTGCCTCGGAGGTTCCGTAGTCATCTTCAGAAGCTCTGGTAATAGCTCTTGTATCTTTTACTTTTTCTTTTGTAAGATTTTGAGTTATCAATATAGTTATCTTTATCTTCTTGCCTTTGTCATTTATATCTTGCTTCTACTTTATTCTAGTTGCAACTATATCTTGTTTAGACTATAGTCAGTTATATACTTCTAGTGCTTGTAGTCTTGTTTAAGTCTTTGTTTTGGCTAGTTCTTCGATCTTGCTTGATATTGGAGGTGAATTGTCACCAATAGTATTAACAAGGTTGCTTGCTCTTGCTAGCAGAGTAAGTAGTTGTTGACTAGTGTAGGAGTGGTTCCTAGACTAGCCAGTGGCCTTAGTTTATTCCCGTCGCAACGGAGGGGGTAGCCGTGAGGTGGCGACAGCCCTTTCGGTCTTCGTAGCCCATCACATTAGTTCCGGTCCGTAGGATTCCCCAGTTGGGAAATAGTAGCACCCCTTCTCATCCCTTTCTGTGTGTCACCGGTTCCCTTGTCCTGTGTGTTCACCGGTTCCCTTGTCCCGATGCTAAGACATTAGAGTTATCCCAGATCTCCTAGTGCTGGCTCTGTAGCCGCTGTATCTCTAAGCTAGAGTGACATAGGTAGTTAAAGTATCCAGGAGTCCTCTATCTCTTCTCGTTGTCCTCCCAACTATCTATATCTTCTCTCCCTTACCTAAGTATCCCTTGAGCTGTGTGTTTGGTATATCCACTCCTATCCAATACCGTTATCCCCTGTCTTGTTTAGTCGTGTACCCTTCTCTGATAGTCTCGAATATCTGTTCACTAGTATTCTTACCAAAGCTTCCCTGCAGAAATATATATTACGATACCTCGGGATACTCCTAGGTGAAGTGCTACAGCGGTGATTCTATGCGCTTGCTGAATATTTATATATTTTACTAAGCCATAATGAAAACCACTGAAACACTCCTTACCCCAGTACCAGGATTCTGAATTCTGATATTGGATCGTAAGAAGTGCCAACACCTATCTAGTGCGGTACCAGGACTGTTAGGAGAATCGAGTTTGATATGTGTAAGGATCTCGTTGCGGCGTACTCTCCCTGATTTACCATTGCCCCCGACTGGCCCCAGTGGGAAGGTTAAACATCCTTGGGGCAGATGTTAGCCTGCAGATGTTTCCCAAGCCAAGGGAAGGAGGATGGTACCGTTACTCTATAGGGTCTGTGCTGTGGGTTGCGTCTCGAGCTGGGGCACCAGCTCGCAACCCGGGTGGTTCCTGGAGTACAACCTCTGCAGAGTGAAAACTATATGTATAGCCGTGTCCACGGTCACGGACGATCCTTCTTCTGGTTCATCAGACTAGCATGGGATTCTGCTTTCTTCCCTCTACCTTCATCTGGGTTATGAGAGGTTGGACCAGCGTTGCTGATGAGACAGGTGGGGAGGGAGCTCACCGAGTCGACTAGAGTGTGAAAGGAGTTGGCGGATGATCATTGAGGCAGGATGAGCCCGATATGGATGTGAGATTGATGGATGGAATTGGGGAGTGAATGTGCTGGTGAGGAAAGGTGTTGGAGATGAGATGAACTTGGTTATTGCTGCTACTAGCGCATAGGAAACCCCAGCTTAATTCCCTTGAATATTTTTCTACTAGTTTAGGCCACCATAAAGCTTTGCTGCATATTATGGTTGGTGACGTGGACCTATCCCATTTCCTTGGGGATAGTCTTTGGGTACACAGGAGAAGACTCCGAGTACAAGATCAACCACGAAGGATGATGTCATAGTGGGCTGTGCGCCGCGCTCAAGGATGCCTGTGGAGGTGAAGGCCTGAAGCACCAGAAGCTTATAGCTATCCGCTACGTAGTTGTTTTCCTTCTGTCGTGTAGCCCAGAGGGCTTGTACCATACCGCTATGTATTTATATCATGTTTGAAGACCTTAATCAATGTATGGATGTGATTTCCGCTGAAATGAGTTTTGTACGTGATAGCTATTGTTCCTGGGACTATTACAAGGATATAGGGAGTCAGATTCTCGTAATTAGGAATCCGGTTTCATCAGTGGTTACCGAGGAGCCAACGGTGTTAAGGGAAGCAAGGCACGGGGTGTTTTCCTGATTCCACCGAGGACGGGTGATCCGTTGGCTATGTCTCATTAGGCACGGTCTCATGCTGGGAATCCCTGCGATGGGGAACTCCACACGCTGCGCATTGTTGGGTGCGATGCCTGTGCTCTGGACGCCATTGATCCCCTTATGGTGTGACTCCGTAGGCATCCGTCGATTTCGGTTCCTAAGGACTCGCCACCTTGTTGTACCTTAGCGGCCACTGTCTTGTTAGGGTGTCTTGTGAAAAGCCTCGTAGCGTCCCTATACAGTCACACCTCGGTAGTGTTGATGTGCGTGGTTGCGTGTAAAGTTCCTTTGAACTTTTACGTGATTGATGGGTAAAGGGCGAAACCTCTACAGAGTGTAAAATCTATCATGATAGCCTTGCTCAGGGTCACGAGTGACCTGGATCCTTTTTTATTAGAACTTGATGATTATTGATGCATAATGACACTTACACTTTATTTGGGTTGCAACTGGAGTTTCATTCACTTGTAGTAACTTGGATAATGTTAAAACAAACCAACTAAAAGTGCTAATGCAGTTCAGCCATGTCTAGCCTTATTTTTAGCCTTCATACATCCGTGCTATACTTGCTAAGTAAGATATTTACTAACGCTTGTCATTATTCAACAAAATTCCGGATGGGTAACAGATGGAGTAAAAGAGTCTGCTGCTACTGAGTCTCCCGAGGATCTTCCGTACTTCTGAGCTGTGGTCAACCAGTTGGTGTCCCTATGGACTTGAGGCTCTACTTGTCGAGAGAGTTAGACTTCCGCTGTGTTTTAGGTAAACTCTGATGCAAAACTATTTTATTCGAGCATATGTACTATGTTTACCATATTTGTATGTTGTATGTGTTATGTGGACTTTCTGACACACATATGGCAGCATTCAGGTTTCTGTATAAACCTGGATGTGACACTCGGGCGCCCGAAGACCACTCCTCGTTCCTCACATGACTCGGCTAGCACCAAGCGGCCACTCCGTGTGCCTCGTCCGACCTCACTGGCTGCCAAGCTCGAGGGCTGGCACTCGACGACCACTTCGCGTGCCTTGCCCGACTCGCCTGGCACCCGGTGAGCACTCCGCATGCCTCGTCCGAACTCGATGGCTCCCGGGGCTCCGGGGCCGGTGCCCGGTGGCTACGGCCGGTCCCTGTTTGCCTCACCCGACTCGGCTCGCTCATAGTCTCGGGGGCTGGCACCTGGCGATCGCTCTATACGTTTCAGCCGACTCGACCAACTCCGAGGTTCGGGGACTGGCACCTGGGACCGCTCATCGCGCTTTGCCCGACATGTCCGGCTCCAAATCTCGAGGGCTGGCAAACAGGAACCGCTCCGCATGTGGGACCAAGATCCCTAGGGCCATTCATGTAAAGGAATAAACTACCCGATAGGGAATGTTTAGCCTAGCTACCTAAAACTAGTCGGCTACGGTGCAAGACGGCGTAGTAGGCTAGATAGACTAGTCGTGTACTAGATGGAGACTCCCCAAAATTCCCTGTTGTAGTATTCCGAGTTGTATACGACTGTAACCCTGTCCTCCGGACTATATAAGGCTGGGCAGGGACCCCCACAGATCATCTACAATCATACACAAACGTACGAGGAATACAATCCAGCATACAGGACGTAGGGTATTACGCTATTCGCGGCCCGAACCTGTCTAAATCTTGTGTTGTTCGTACACTGTCGTTCCTCGAACTAGGCGAGACCCACAAATCTACTCTCTTGGGTACCCCCAGGCAGACGTGCACGACATAATTCGTCGACACTTGGCGCCCACCGTGGGGCTCGCTCGTCAAAGATCACCGCTAGGTGCGATGGGATCAACTTTCAAAGCAAGAGGCGTCGAGAACTGCGCAACTTTCATCATTGACTCGTGGACTTTCGTCTCCAATGGCGAAGGCGGCTTCGAGTCGTTCCTCGCAGATCGACCAGGACCGTACTCGGCGACTTCATCATCAACCTCATCATCGGTCTCAACCTCGACTACAACCACGGATTCGACCACGACTGCGGACTCCAACACAGACTCCGATCGGGGCTCATCAAGTCGTGTCTGGGTACAACTCTCTTCTGATCAAGGAAGGAGTCGGGAACTCCGAGTCGGCTACGCCATCGGCTTACCCCCTAGTTCGACTCCCGTTCGGACTCTCCAATTCCGCGGCTGTATATCAATAGATGTACAACGCGAAGCAAGACAACCTTGAACCAGAAGGACTCAACAAGATCGTGCCTTCCTGTAAGGACTCTGAGCCGGCTCTTCAGCCATCGGAGGATGACGACGACGATTTCGCGATCTTGTTGAGCGATTCTCCCGACAACATTTAGCGTTTTAACTGCAGCGCATATTACGAAACCAGTTTCATCATGGAAGAACCACTTGTTCGTTTGCCATCAGGACTGGTTGTGACCAATACACCAGGAGGACTTTTTGTTCACTGGCCAGGCGCAATTCCAAACTATACCTTTGGCAATGACGAATCAAGGGTATCAGCAACAATCTTGCAAGAGCTGCCATATCAGGATGGCAGGACCGCGTCGTTAACAAGTTCTACCGGCAGTACAGGCAACAACCCTGCGGTATCTAGTGCTCCCACCTTGCAACAGTCTGATCCAAGTAGACAAGTCTGTATGGCAGATAACGATGGCACTAGTGGCGCGTATGATAGAGAATTAATTGATGAAATTTCAGCGGAAGAAGAATTTACACCAGGTGAAACTGACCAACAACAGACCGCAAGGCGGATAAGGAACGCAAAGCGAGCTCAACGACGTGTGAATGCAGCACTAAGGGCTACAGCTACTCGCAACCTCGAACAAGACTTCCAGATGGTTGATGATCAAGCTGTCCTACAGAATACCCCGGTAAATCTCGATGTTGCAGCAGAGCTGATCAGAAATACGGTGAACTCTCAAAATCCAAGCCGTACGCAGTTAAGGCATGCCCTTACTCTTCTGGAACATGCCCGCAAAGGCATTGAGGACGGGACGCAACATCCAAGACCGCAACATAGCAGGCCAACGATCCAGTCACCTCATCGGAGTAGGGAACAAGCACCACCTGTTGGGGCACGTGCACCAACTGGGCCTCCGCTCCCTGATCTACGCGAAGCTATCAACGCAAATCGTGATGCCCGTTCAACCATTGATGCTAGCAGAGCAAACAGAATTGCGGCTGAAATACGCCGCAGAGAAGAATTTGAACAGCAATATGGGCCACTTGATCATACTCAGGGTCAACCATCAAGGCGAAACAACCCCTCACGTGACGATAGTCGTGATCGCAGGCGCGGTGATCACCAGCCTAACAATCGTGACGATCGAAGGCATAACCGAGACAATCAACCTGATAATGACCCTTCTGGGGATGATGACGATGATCATCCACCATGAGGCAGAGATCATAGGAAAGGCAGACGCCACTATGACTCAGAGGGTAGTAGCAATCCTAGCTATGGTTCTAACTACGGCGGCCGTGATCGTTATTCACGACGTTATGATGGCAAAGTACGACAATTATCTCCAGATAAATATGATGGTTTTCCAGCATTCTCCAGACGCATCCGCAAGATCCAGTTATCAAGTAAATTCAAGACAACCGGAATCGAGAAGTTTACAGGCAAGCAAGATCCAGAACAAGGGTTACGAGTCTACTCGACAGCAATAACCATGGCAGGAGGAAGCAACGACGTCAAAGTTAGATATTTCCCAATAATGATGGATACAGCACCTCTCACATGGCTTGAGGGTCTCCGTCCTAAATCCATTGACAATTGGGAAGAGCTTATAAGAAAATTCACTGCCAACTTTCAAGGAACTTGGGCACGTCTTGGAACCCGATTTGAATTGGCAGCCTGTAAACAAGAAAGAGGAGAAACGTTGAGGAAATACATCAAGAGGTTTTTTGAAAAAAGAGCCACCATCATCGATGTATCTGATAGAGAAATCATTGACTGCTTTCACGATGGCCTATGGGCTCGTGAGTTGCATCGTGAGTTTGGGAGAAGACGCCCAGAATCTATATCAGAACTAAGGCGTATGGCTGCAGATTGGGCTGATCAAGATGATCGCGAACGCGAACGTTTTGACAAGCGCAGGGACAACAACAATAACAACAATGGTGCTAACAACTCCAAGAGTAGTCCTGATCGTCGCAATAACAACAACAGGCGTGACTTCAACCGCAATAAAAAGCGCAAGCCAGACAACACAGTCGTGGTAGTTGAATGCCCAGCGCGCAAGAAGAACTCAAAGACTTTAACATCAGTCTTGAATCAACCATGCCCCTATCATCCCAATAGCAAGCACCCGATGGCGGATTGTCATCACTTAACAAGAGCGTTTCTCAATCAGGAATCTGAAAAAGACAAGCCCAAGGACAAGAAGGAAGACAAAGACAACAATGATATAGGAGATGCTTTTCCTCAGGTCGAAAATGTTGTTGCCGTCCTGTTCAAGGGTGAAACTCTTAATTGCTCCAAGCGCTCCAAGAAATTGGTTCTGCGTGAAAGACTTGCTCAGGGACACGGGTATGGATGTAGAGTTCATGGAAATTTTCCAGGCCATTGGCTGTGAAAATTTCTGGCACATCAACGAAGAAGGTTTGTACCTGCTCACCCACGAATTTCTGTCGACTTTGGTTTCTGAAACCGGGGGGATTCGTTTTAGTGGGCTCAACATCATCTTTGCGAAGACATTCAAGAAGATGGGGCTTGATATCACCAAGTTCTTGAAACCCATGGAAACTCCGTTCTATGGCATTGTTCTAGGCAATGCCACGATTCCCTTGGGACAAGTTACACTACCAGTCACCTTTGGTACAGCAGCCAATTACAGAACTGAGTACATCAAGTTTGAAGTGGCTGATTTTGAGACATCGTACCATGCGATCCTTGGGCGTCCAGCACTCGCCAAATACATGGCGATCCCGCACTACTTGTACCTTGTTCTCAAGATGCCGGCCCCTAACGGAGTCCTTTCACTTAAGGGAGACCTAAAAATCTCCTACGACTGCGACGTAGAAGCTGTGGAATATGCTGCTGCATCCCAAGTCCCAACCCAGATGCTCGAAGTACTCGCCTTGGCAAAGAAATCGAAGGAAGAAGAGCTGGAAATCCCAAGTAAGAAGTCAACAAGCACTAGTTTCAAGCCCTTTGAGGATGTACAGCTTAAAACTGTAGACCTTGAGATGGGCGATTCATCAAAAACTGCCCTAATAGGGGCTGATTTAGATTGTAAATAGAAAGACGCGCTCATCAAGTTCCTTCGTGATAATAAAGATATATTTGCATGGAAACCTGCTGATATGCCTGGTGTTCCAAGGGAGCTTGCCGAGCACTGCCTCAATGTCAAAGAAGGCGCAAAGCCTAAAAGACAACGACTTTGGCGCTTTTTGTTATACTACAATGTCATTTGGGTTGAAGAATGCAGGTGCTACATATCAGCGAGCCATACAGAAGTGCCTATCATCTCAAATCGGCAACAATGTAGAGGCATATGTTGATGATGTAGTCGTGAAGACACGAAAGCCAGAAGACTTCATTTCTGACTTACAAGAAACGTTCGCTAATCTCAGGACATTTCGCTGGAAGCTTAACCCAACTAAATGTGTTTTCGGTGTTCCAGCTAGCAAACTACTCGGATTTATTGTCAGTCATCGTGGTATTGAGGCAAACCCTGTGAAGATCAATGCTATCAATGCCATCCTCAACATGGAAGCACCCAAGAATATTAAAGAAGTCCAGAAGTTGACAGGTTGTATTGCGGCACTAAACATATTTATATCTAGGCTTGGGGAAAAGGGACTCCCTTTCTTCAAGCTACTCAAGAAGCAAGACAATTTTATCTGGACAAATGAAGCCAACCAAGCCTTTGAACAACTCAAAACCTACTTGACTACTCCACCATTTCTAGTAGCCCCAGTCAAAGGTGATCATCTGTTTCTTTACATAGCTGCTACTACACATGTAGTCAGTACAGTGATCGTGGTTGAGCGAAAGGAAGAAGGCCATGTATTCCCAGTACAACGGCCAGTATACTACATCAGTGAAGTACTCTCTGCATCTAAAATCCAGTATCCTCAGGTTCAAAAACTTCTTTATGCTATATTCATCACTTCAAGCAAGTTACGACATTATTTTCAGTCATTCCCTATAACTGTTGTCTCTAAATTTCCTTTGGGTGAGATTTATGAAAATCCTGATGCAACTGGACGCATTTGCAAGTGGAAGGCAGAAATGAGTGAACACCATATCGTTTTCGTTTCACAAACGGCTATCAAATCACAAGCCCTTGCAGATTTCACAGTCGAGTGGATGGAAACCTAATACTCCAGGGCAACCAGTCGCCCGGAACACTGGGTCATGTATTTCAACGGGTCATTAAAACTGGAAGGCGGTGGAGCAGGTGTCTTATTAATTTCTCCAAAAGGTGAGCAGCGCAAGTATGTTCTTCAGATCTTATTTCCCGTCACAAATAACGCAGCAGAATATGAGGCAATGTTGCACGGGCTACGCCTGGCTGCATCTCTCGGCATCAAGCGGCTTTGTGTATACGGTGATTCTGCAGTAGCTATCAATCAAGTCAACAATGATTGGGATGCTACCAAGTAGACTATGGATGCTTATGTAAAAGAAGTACACAAACTTGAGTGCCATTTTTCGGCCTAGAGTTCCATCATGTTGTCCGCGACTACAATGTGGCAGCAGATGCTTTATCCAAGCTAGGATCTCGACGAGCTGACGTACCAGCAGAAATATTTGTTCATGAGTTACACCAGCCATCCACAAAGGAGTCGGCAACTGATGACATTGCTATTACATTTCACCCTCCACCAGACCAACAGGTACTGGTCATTGAAACAAACTGGATGACTCCATTCATCGAGTACTTATGGGATTAGAAGCTACCAAAGGCCGAAAGTGAGCAAGTTCAAATCAAGCGTAGAGTTGCAAATTATGTGGTAGTCAACAATATACTTTATCGACGTGGGGCATCAGTCAACGTCTTAATGAAATGCATCACCAATGATCAAGGCAGAGCTTTACTTGAAGAAATTCATGGTGGTGTGTGTGGAAATCATGCTGCATCACGAACTCTAGTCGAGAAAGCTTATAGAGCTGGAATTTTTTGGCCATCAGCCAAAAAAGATGCAGAAAACATCGTCAAGACATGCAGAGGATGCCATTTCTTTGCTCGACAAGCTCATTTTCTGGCTCATGAGCTCAGAAGCCATTGATAAATTCACTAAGTGGATTGAAGCACAGCCTCTGGTAAATCCTCGGGCTGAAAATTTGATCAAATTCTTCGATGGCATTGTCCACAGATACGGCATACCTCACGAGATTATCACAGATTTGAGCTCAGTGTTTACTAGTGAGAAGTTCCAAGACTATTGTGAGAAATATTCAATTGAGATACATTATGCATCAGTTGCTCATCCACGTACCAACGGACAAGTCGAAAAAGCCAATGGTTTGCTATTACAAGGCTTAAAACCAAGGCTCTATGATCCCTTGAAGAAGTATGGTGGCAAATGGGTTCAAGAACTGCCAACAGTATTATGGGGTCTCCGCACGCAGCCTAGTCGTGCAACTGGTCAAACGCCTTATTTTCTGGTCTACGTGTCTGAAGCAGTCTTGCCTGCTGATCTCCTCTGGAATGCCCCACGACTAGAAAACTATGACGAGCAAATCGCTCAGCAAGAAAGATACAAAGACATCAATGGTATAGAAGAAGCTCGAGTGGCAGCTCTGATACGGAACACCCGTTATCTTGAAGGACTACGGCGTTACCACCAGCATTCCGTTCAGCCTCGTTCCTTCGTCATAGGAGACTTGGTGCTACGGCGCAGGCAGAATACTGATGGCTTACATAAGCTCATGTCTCGATGGGAAGGTCCTTTTCTTGCTAAACAAGTCATTGGACCTGGTACCTACTGCCTGCAAACTCAAGAAGGCGAAGATCTACCCAATGTATGGAACGTCGAACATCTGCGGAAATTCTACCCATAATTTGAGCCTCAGGCCCTTGTACTTTTTATAATCATCAGATTAATAAAGTTTTTCGTCCTAGCCAACAATATTTTTTGTAGTAATTTACTCTCAATAGAGAACTCTGTGTTACACTTGTTGTTTCAAATAACGCAAGTCCAGAGTAGTTGTTTACAACTAAATCAAAAGAAGTCAAGACTACTCTCATCAGAGGGTGGTACTATGCCTCAGAAGTCTTGATAGAGGAACACCAACCCACACACGGTTGCAGTTGTTCACCTCGTTTCTTTTGATAATTCACAAGGATGCCCTGCTCTGAGTCTTGCGCCGACTGTATCAGGCTCCTTCATAGCAAGAGCTTATTCAAATCTCTGCTCTAGTATATTGTGCGATTTTAAGTACAACTACTCTACGTAGTTTATTGGCTCTGCAACAGCAACCATTTGAAGTCTTCAACAGACTAGATTTACTGAACTTCTATGTTAACAGATTTCGTTAACAAGCTTTTTTTAGACCTATGGTCTGCGCACTTGAAGTACTTTCGCACGATCTATGCTACAACAAGTAGTTTCTTAGCCCGCTTGATCTACACATGATCTTTTGCAATTTTAATACAAGCAAATTTGGCTATGCTTTTTTAAGTACTTTTTCAAGTACTCTATTATGCTCCAGACAGCATCTCATTCAAAACACAATAGTGTATAAAACAACTAGCTTACAAATGGTTCAAAGTTTTCAATAAGCAAGTTACTTTACAAAGTAGCTACCAAACAATGCAAATTGTTTCATAACAGCAATGGACAGAACTCGTCATCAGACTACTTCTGCTCTAAGGAGTTTACAAACTCATTTGCCATTGGCTCTGTCTCGGCAACCAAGGCTTCATATTGTTCTGTTGTGGTCCCAGCTGGCAGATACTTCAATTCTAGCTTGGCTGCTGAGTTGTGTGCCTTGAACAGAGCTAAGAGCTTATTGGTGCAATCCTTCAGCGTCACCTTGCAAAAGTCGCCCACTTGCTCGGGTACTTGGCGGAGACGATCAAGCAACGACTGGTTCTGTGCTTCTTGGCCTTCTAGTGCAAGCATCTCCAGAATTGGCTCTATGGCTTCCTCGAGTTCTTTGTGGGCAGACTTCAACTGGTTTACTTCCAACTGCTTGTCTTGCGCCAGTTTGAGGTGTTCTGCTATTTGTTTCTCCCAGTCCTTGCGGATCTGGTGCTCCTTGGCACACTCTTCGGTTTTCTTGGCAAGTGCATCTTTAAGTTGTGCAATTTCTTCAGCCCTACGATGCGCAAGATTACTCCAGCTGGTGACATCGTCTTCAGCACCTTTAAATTTCTTTTTCAAGCCTGCAAAGAGCATATGACAAGTTATTTCAATAAACTAGTTTACAAGCATCAATATAAACAGTATAAGCATCAAACTTACTACTGTTCTCCTTTGTCAAGTTGGAGACTCGACCATCCAAGCCTTCTTTGATGTTCAGAAGTGTGGCAAATTGGTTCTGATGATAGTCTATTTCTTTCTTGTGGTCTGCCTTTGCCTTCTTAAGGTCTTCGCATTTTTCACCAAATTGCTCATCAAGTTCCTTGATCCGCGCAATGAGTTTGGCATCTCCAGGCTTCTCCACAATTTCAACCAATGCCTATGTACAAGAATGTTATATTTTGTTTCCTACAACGACAACACAAATATCAGGTTATGAAACTCACCAGAGCTTTCTGCAAGTAGCCGCGAAGCTGAGCACCTTCATCTACAGGCTCTTCCGCGGTAACATCAACCTGTAATTCATATTATTGACTATTTACTTGATTTTGTCTTGCGGATTCATTTACAAGTTTGTGGACTACTTACATTTTTGACTTGTTATCACTTGTTTCCGCATTTTCTACCCTAACCTCGACATTCCTGGTGCTCGAAGCTGGTACTTCTATATTCTGAATTTCCTTGCAGCATACAATATTCATCAAATATTGATACACCCCAAGGAAGAATATGATTACAAGAGCTAAGCAATGATCGACATACCTGATCAATTGTGTGGCTGACTACATCAGTAGTCGCTGGGATTTCATCTCTTTGTATCACTTCAGGAAGCGTACCTTCTATAATTTGTGTCGGCGGCTTTTCTGTTGATACATCTTCTTCAGCAGCTACTGTGGCATCAGGGCCTGTTTCTGGGATAATGACGGTGTCGACTCTTTTAGTGGTAGGCATGGTTTCCACATTTTCTACTGCCGCACTACTTGGAGTTTCGTCCACCGCAACTTCAGAGCTTGGTCTATCAAATACATACAATTATTATTCAAGTTCAAATCCACAAAATTAATTGCCATTTTAAGTTGGCGACTACTTACAGCTGTGGTGGTGGTGTTGGCGCTGATAACGGCTGGAAGCTGAACCTCACCAGAGGTTTTGCTCGCTTCGAACTTGTCGTACTACCACTGGTAGTACTTGCCATTGCGCTGCTGGTGGATGACAATTGAGGCAACGTCAGCATTATTGATAAGCGGAAACGCTTGTTTGGCTCTCCGCTTGGTATGGTGTTGTCGCCACGACTGATACTTGAACGCCTTTTTCGGGCAGTTACAGGCAAGTCCGGGACTAGATCAACAAAAACAAATACCAACATAAGATTTCAGTGATTATACAAAGATATTGTCAACGTTCTCGAGTTGTTACCTGATTCTCGTACAGGGGATTCAACTTCATCTTCTTCCGGTTCCGAGTCTTCAATTATAGCGACTCTTTGAGCTACAGTTTGTTTCTCAGGACTGGGAGTTTTCTCTTAATCTTCTTCTTCAATACTCTGCCCGTCTTCTTCAGTAAGTGGAGGTTGTGAAGACTGCATAGGCTATATATCCAATATTACATTGCTATATTTTTAAGACAACACAAAGCCAAAAATAACAAGTTTGACTACTTACAATTGGAGGATTCTCAGCAGAGAACTCCTCAACAAGGATGGGTTTTTCATTCACACCAGTGAACATACGCTGAAGCCTCAGCATGATGCTCAGGTCGGAAATTTCTTCGGGCACCATTCTGGAACCATCTGAGGGTCCCTCGTACTCACAGCCAAGATGGGCGCACTCTTGGAGAGGCTGGATCCTTCATTTCATAAAGCTGAAAGCGATCCCAACTCCTGTCAAACCTTTTTCCTTGAGCCATGCCACTCGTTCCATCAAGGTGGGGATTTCTGTTATTTCTTCAGCAGAAGGACGCCTATTCCAATTGCTCAGATCCCTGGGATACCAATTGTCTCTCTCTAGACAACTTTTTCCGTGATTTCCTGCTTCATTACAGCATATACAGAATAAATTGATACACACATAACAAGTCGGTAACAGAAAGTATCAAGATTAAGCTTGAGTATACTTACCAATGGTAAACCACTTGTTCTTCCAAGACCCACATGAGTCCATGACAGGCATGTCGAACCACCTTGTCTTCATTCCTTGGCGGAACTGGATACCAGCCCCACCAACTACTTCAGTTTGTTGGTGCGTAGGCTGTGGCTTTATATGGTACAAGTACCGGAATAATGCAAGGCTAGGTCTGATGCCAAGAAATGCCTCGCAGGCATGGACAAAAACAGACAAGTAAAGAACCCCATTTGGGTTGAGATGGTGGAGTTGAAGCTTGTAGAACGCAAGGAATTCTTTGAAAAAAGATGATATTGGAAGACCAACTCCACGTTCACAGAAAGA
>OAMR01000877.1:242766-273952 GCA_900205405.1 Echinochloa crus-galli
TTCCAGGCTACTCGCGGCATCGGCGGCGTATCGAACACTGGCTTGGTTGTTGTATCCTTCGCCGCGCTTCGCGTACTAGATCTGCGGGATCCTCCGACACCTTCAGCACCAGCAGCAGCAGATTTTTTTCCTCCCTTCTTCGGTTCCATTGTTGATTCACGTGCAGTCACCTTCGTCTTCTCGCGCATCCAATAAACACCACACCGAAGGCCGTGAATCTACTTCTCTCAGATGCAAAAGTGGGCTCGGGGGCTTGGGAAGCGGGTCTTGCAAAGCTCGGGGGCTCAGGTTCAGAGTATTTTCAGGCGCTAAGGCAATGGCTTGGTGGCTGAATAAGCATTCAACGGAAGCAGATCCAGATTTATAACGGCTCAAGTTTTAGGGCTACAGTAGTGGCAGCGCCTCACATTCCGTTTTCCCGCCTATTTTTTCGGGATAAGCTTACCAAATCAGTTCGCGGCGGCATAAAATTCGGAGATTGCTGATTACAGGAGATTTTTTGAAGATTTACTTGATCTTTAAAACAAAAATATTTGCTTTAAAGCTCGGGGGCTGTTAACCGATATTCCGGGATTTAATTTTTTGGATAAGATTTTATCGAAGACCTCCGACTAGTTTCTTTAAAACTACTCGAAGCTCGGGGGCTACACCCAATGGGTGCACCTGCTACGGTGCAAGACGGCGTAGTAGGCTAGATAGACTAGTCGTGTACTAGATGGAGACTCCCCAAAATACCCTGTGGTAGTATTCCGAGTTGTATACGACTAGGATTATACAACCGACTTGTAATCCTGCCCTCCGGACTATATAAGGCTGGGCAGGGACCCCCTCAGATCATCTACAATCATACACAAACGTACGAGGAATACAATCCAGCATACAGGA
Source organism: Echinochloa crus-galli (assembly GCA_900205405.1). Taxonomy (NCBI): domain Eukaryota; kingdom Viridiplantae; phylum Streptophyta; class Magnoliopsida; order Poales; family Poaceae; genus Echinochloa; species Echinochloa crus-galli. The sequence continues at coordinate 243,652 of OAMR01000877.1, forward strand.
CGTAGGGTATTACGCTATTCGCAGCCCGAACCTGTCTAAATCTTGTGTTGTTCGTACATTGTCGTTCCTAGAACTAGGCGAGACCCACAAATCTACTCTCTGGGGTACCCCCAGGCAGACGTGCGTGACATAATTCGTCGACACCGCATGCCACACCCGACTCTGCTCGCTACCAAGCTCAGGGGCTGGCGTCCAGCGACCGCTCTGCATGCCTAGCCCGCCTCGGCTCCCTCATAGGCTCGGGGGGTTAGCGTCCGACAACTACTTCGCGTGCCTCGCTTGACTTGGCTGGCTCCTAGGCTCAGGCGATCTCTTTGTTCTTTGGTAGCCTGCTTCTAGGGGATAAATTCTTTTGACCCTTGGCCTGGTTATTGTAATAAACCCAGGGCTTGGGGGCTACTCCATATGGAGTGCGCCTTGCAGCGTTGTCCATATGACCATGCTGGATGGTTATTCTTGGCCTCTATGAAACTCGTCTTGATTTTGATGATATTGCTTTTTTGAGCACCGCCGATACTTGTGGTGAATAAGTGTTAGATGCTTCTTCCTAAATAGATAAATTGCAGAGCCAATTAACAAAACTGTCACGGGCAGGTTGTCGACAGGGACCTTAAACAACAACAAGAGTCCAGTTTTCAATATTGTGGGTGGAGGTGACTGACAATTTAATAGCAAAGGACTGTTTCTCAAGAGTAGTGATAGAGAGGAATTTGGAAACCCAACAGACCACAATTCCTCCTGAGGCCCCTTCAGAGGAACAGTAATCAAATTTATCAAACTTCTTAGGAGCAAATTTCGTGATGAATTGCAGATCAAAAGAGTCCTTCTTGGTTTCTTATAAACAGAAAATGTTGGCATTACTCTCTTCTATCTTGTTTCTAATGGAGTCCCATTTGTCCTTATAATTTACACCATGAACATTCCAACACAATACGTTCCAAGATCTACTATTCATTAAAACTTGATATAGTTATAGAGACAATGTATGGGGTACAACCACCATCATATAAAATAGCAAAAACAGCATACTGGGGATACATAGGATAAGGAAACATTGGACCAGAAGTACACCACCAACAGAAGGCTAAATTTTCTTGGATCCCCATTTAACTAGTCTTGTTTTTCAGGCTGCATTATGGCTGTGTTCAGCTCCATAGGAGGAACACCAAATGAATAGAAATTCCCAGGTCAATTTCTATAGATACTCTGAAAATAGAAATAGGCCAGGAGGTAACTTCAATGACTCTATTGTTTTTAACAACATCATCAGTCATTTAGGTCTCATAGAGCTCCCGATCAAAGGAAGAAGCTATACCTGGAGCAACATGCAGGCAGTGCCTCTCCTAGAGCAGATAGATTGGTTCTTTACTTTAGTAGCTTGGATAACTACTTACCCTCTCTCATTGGTGCTTCCACTTGCTAGAATTACTTCAGACCATCTTCCCTGCAAGGTTCAGATAGGTACCTCCATTCCCAAGGCAAATGTCTTTCGATTTGAAAATTATTGGTTCGATCACCCTGAATGTATGGAGCAAATCAGAGATGTTTGAAACATGCCTGTACAATCCACAAATACTGCATAGATCATTAGTGGGAAATTCAAACTCCTCAGAAGAGTTCTGAAAAATTGGGCCAAAGGATTTTCTAATCTCTCCAAACTCATCTCCAACTGCAACATGACCATTGCCTTCCTGGACAGATTAGAAGAAATTAGAGTGCTATCCCCCCAAGAGAGCAAGTTCAGGGAAATAATCAAAACCCACATCAGGAATTTGGTTGCCATGCAAAACACCTACTGGAAGCAAAGATACACTCAGAGACTTATGCAGTTTGGTGACGAAAACACGAAATTCTTCCATGCAATGGCTACTGAAAGATACAGAAGAAACACAATCAGTCAGATTGTTGATGAAACTAGGAGAATGGTAGTGGATCATAAGGATAAAAGTGCTCTTTTCCATCAGGAATTTAAGAAAAGGCTTGGCTCTAGTGTTGATATCTTCTTGCAGTTTGACCTACAGTCTGTTGTACAACCTCACAATGATCTTGAGCAGCTTATACAGCCCTTCAGTAATGCGGAAATAGATACAGTCATCCTCAGCCTCCCTCAGGACAAAGCTCCTGGTCCTGATGGGTTCAATAGCCTTTTTTTTCCAAAAAAGCATGGCCAATTATAAGGAATGACATATACAAGTTTTGCAATGACTTCTTTCACCACCAGGTGAACCTCACCAGCATAAATTATTCCTATATCACATTGGTGCCAAAGAAGGATAACCTTGAGACAGTAAACGATTTTCGGCCCATCTCCGTTTTGAATACTGCTCCAAAGATAGTTGCTAAGTTGCTTTCAAGTAGGTTACAGTGCCTAGCCCTGCAGGTAATTCATGAGAATCAATATGGTTTTGTTAAGGGAAGAACTATACAAGATTGTTTGGGATGGAGTTTTGAATATCTGCATCAATGCCACCACTCTAGGAGAGAAATTATAATTCTAAAGCTTGATTTTGAGAAAGCTTTTGATCTGATAGAACACGCCATTGTCATGGAAATGCTGAGTGCAAAAGGCTTCCCTCCCAAATGGAATAGGTGGATAAATGACCTTCTGTCCACAGCCACAACATCGGTTTTGCTCAATGGCACTGCTGGAAAGGAATTCCGGTGTAAGAGAGGGGTCAGGTAGTGAGACCCCCTCTCTCCTCTATTGTTTGCCATTGCAGCTGACTTGCTACAATGTGTCATTAATCATGAATATGAGCAAGGGAATCTCTCTCCACCCTTCCCTCAAAACCCAGGTACCCCTTTCCCTGTGATACAGTATGCGGATGATACCATCCTAATCATGCCAGCCTGTGAGACTCAGCTGCTGTTACTGAAAGAAGTATTGCAAAAGGTTCAACTGTCAAGTGGATTAAAAGTAAATTTCCACAAATCCTGTTTGGTCCCCATAAATGTGGAGCATGAGAAGGCCAGCTCCTTGGCAAATGTTTACGGTTGCATAGTTGGGTCTTTTCTAAGGATGAAAGCAGGACGGGAAAATCCTGTACCGACCGAGACCATATACCGTGTAAACCGATCGAATATCGTATTTTCCGAAAAATACAGGAAACAGGAAAATACCGAAAATAACCGGCGAAATCAGGACCGGAATCAGTTGAGGCTTTTTCCCGACTGAATAGTCGGATCCCGTATTTAACCGGGAACATCCCGTTTTCTTTCCCGGGAATCTCCCGTTTTTGCTTTTGCCACCTGGGAGCACAGTGACCAGTGAGTGCCCCTAGGCCCCATTTATAACAAAACTGTGGTGCCGCTGCTCCTTCACTTGGCGAGGTGGGACTAATATAGCTTGTGCACCTGCTCTGCTGGTCTGCCGCTCTACTTGCCTGGAGTGGGCTTCGCAGGGAACAGACGCAATCACATGATGGCCCAGAACTACTTCAAAGCAGGAGCCGCAGATTCGGCTCCTTTTCCGACTCCTTTTTCATTTGTTTCTATTTGCAATTGTCTCGTTTTTATTTTCCAAGTGTTTCATGGTAAATAAAAAGCAAATGTATTAAGTGATGTACCAACACGTTCAAGACAAATCACAAGCAAATGTGTTTGTGGTGTTATCTAATATCTACTATTTTATTTGTCTATGTATTATATATAATTGTATCCATTGCATTGGAGTGAATGTTTGAAGGGGTTATACGTGTCCTGTTCCCGATTTAAATCATCGATTCCCGACCGTTACCGACGTATTACCGATCGAAATGTTCCGTTTCCGATATCCCATAATTCCGGTTTCGCTTTCGCGACCGGCTTTACCGTTCCCGTTTCCGTTTCCGAGTGGAAAATACGGTAACAAAAGTGGTTGAAGGGTTTTCCCGACCGTTCCTGACCGCTTTCATCCCTAGTCTTTTCCTTTCACTTACCTAGGATTGCCCATTGGAATTACCAAGCCACTAGTCAGAGACTATGCTCCCTTGATTTGTAGAATAGAAAGAAGAATGTCAGCCTCCTCTCAATTTTTATATTATGCAGGAAGACTACAATTGGTAAACTCTGTGATATCATCTCTCCCAGCATACTACATGTGCTCACTCAAACTTCCAGTCACAGTCATTGAAATAATTGATAAGAATACAAAGAACTGTCTATGGAGAGGAAATCATTTTAGAAATAAGGGTTATAATCTTGCAGCTTGGAACCTAGTAAGAAAGCCCAAGAATAAAGGTGGATTGGGTGTCATCAATCTGACCCTGCAAAATGAAGCTCTCCTACTAAAGCAACTTGACAAATTCTATAAAAAAGAAGATGTTCAGTGGGTAAACCTAATATGGCAGAAGTACTATCAGGGTGTGGTGCCTCATTTGGCTAAAGAGAAAGGTTCATTTTTGTGGAAGGATATTCTCAGACTTCATGTGCAATATAGGAGTGTGGCAAGCTGTTGTCTAGAGTTGGCAACACAGTGGGTTTTTGGGAGGACTTGATAGGTGGAAAATTGTATGCTCAAGAGTATCCCAGCTTGCTAGAATTTGCAAAAGATCAGTGCATCTCGCTGGGCAGGATTAAAGGTGCTGAAAGTCTGTTGGACTGCTTCAGGATCCCAATGTCTAGGTGTTGGGGGTCGTTACTGTAACACCACAGTTTTAATTTTGCTATGATTTTAAAATTTTCTAAAATTTGATAGAATTAATTAGGAAGTGTGTGTAATTATTTTGAATAGAATAATATTTTCTAAATACAAATATAATTAATGTAGGCTATAATGTTAAGGTGGTTGTTGCATTCATGCCGCTTGCATAGTGTTTTGTGTGTAAAATAGTTTTATAAAGTGTTTTCAAACACGCCTAGGTTCGATCAAATCTCGAGTTCAAATCTTCAGAAAATCCCTATCCAATCCTGAAACCAAGTATTTCTCTGTTCTTTTCTCCCACTAAACCAAAGCAATCTCAATCGGACGAAAATCCATGCTCTAATCTCATATACAACATCTTGCATATCTCTCCTATCATTCCTTCAATCCCTTTCCCTTTTCTTTTCGATGAACTCGATTTTTGGTAAAACCCTAAAATCTTTCTTGAACCGTGATTATCTGGACCGAGTTTCATCACCTCGAATCTTCTCAATTCGGGCTTGATCTCGTTTTAAATATGAGCCCGGCCTTTCTTTTCTTTCACGACCCAAAAAGAATCAAACATGGGCCAAGCCCACTCTCTCCTCCCCCTCCCTGCTCCCCCTCCCCTCCTGGTCGACTCCTCCCCTCTTTTCCACGTGAAAGTGGCGCTCCCCGCCCTCTCTCACGTCACCCCTCCCCCTCGACAAAAAAGAAGAAGAAAAACTACGACCCAATGCCGCCCCCTCCCTCTCCTGTCGCCCCTCCCCCTCTCCCACACCCTTCCCCTTCCCCTTCCCCTTCCCCTAATTACTCCCTCCTTTATTCATCCTAATTGCAAGGGGAAAAGAAACATCAGCCCCTCTTCTTCCTCCTACTGGCCATGGCTGCCCCCTCCTTACCCTCCCCTCCCTCTTCATCTTCTCCACCAAAACAGAGAGCCCTCTCCGCCGCAAATCCGTTTTGCCGCCATACTCCTTGTCCCGGGCACTTGAATGGTGGATTGCTGGTAATCGTGGCTGTCACCTCCATGGAGAAGTAAGATGAAGGCTGCCAACGCCCCTGGTGGAGTCGCTGCTCCAACGGCACAGCCCCCTCGCCGCTGCTCCACATCGTCGTCGTCGTGCTGCTGCTGCCCCTCGTCGTCGCCGGCACCAACGATCCATCATTGGCCTCCATGAAATCCCCAAAGTGAGAATCCCCTTCCACCTCTCCCTGTTTTGATGTTCCATGCTGATGATCATGTACCTCAGCGCAAGTAATATTGATCCCCGGCATAGTATCCGCATGAATCTCGTTGATGTATTCACGTCCAGCAGCACTGCCCTCTGTTGGCATCACGTTCCCCAGTGATTCACTCATTGAATTATCAAATCCTTTTATCAGATTGTTTCTTATGTACCTGCACACGCCCCTGTCAGAGGAATCCTTCATATGTTATACAGTTTGAGAGATATTAATTGTATCGTGCACATTTCTGCTGCTGACAGACAGCCAGATTGCCTCGTTTTGCTTTCGCATTCCCTGATGAACCAGTGCACAAAATGACATTCCCTTTGGTGAGAGTGTGGTACTTATATCCCTTAGCATCCCCCCACAAAACAGATCCCCAAGTTCTACAACATAAATAAATTTATGGCACTCAAAGTACTGTCGTTCTCTCGTCGTGCCAGTTTTACTAGTGCTGCAGTGGGCCTACGTTCCCCGTTGATCCAGATGAAGAATAAGAAAACCCTTTCACCACATTGTGTCTCTCATAGTTGCACATGATCATGCAAAGTTTCTTGTTCGTACGATCAGTATAGACCCACCTTTTGATACTCCAAGTATTCGTCGCCCTGCTGTCCCTCTCGTCGGACATGAACGCCCAAAATTGTAGCTGTGTTTCCAGTTAATTCCTTCGCTTTCTTAGTGCACCATTCAGTCACAAATGTGCTCCCATGCATGCTCGACAAGTCCACAAAAGGAATCCATCATATATCGAAAAGAACCACCAGCACACAAGAATCAAGTTTCAGCATCTCCGCCGGCGTAGTTCCGCGGATTGCCTCGCCCTCGGCAAGCTCCTGCAATTCCTATGACCCAAAATGTTCTTTTCACATCATGTTCTACAATCAGAGTACATTTCTCCTACCAAAATCTCCTTGCGTTATGGATCCACTCATCCATACGATCCATCGGCAACCGTCGGGTGACCGACATATGTTGCTACACTACTTGATCGTTTTAGTTCCGTTTCGACCCGTTCAAGTTGCGTTAGGTTCGTGCCAACGTAATCTGCGTATTATAAACGGTGTCCAACCTGTTAGTTGTTTATAAATTAATTATGCAATTAAATTGATTAATGCCTAGCTTATGTGTTTCTGAAATAAAATCAAATATAGGTTTAAACTCCGGTCTTTTTGTAAATAAATGTTAATTTGAATAATGTTAACTTAAATGTATTTTAGTATAATTTGATTAGTTCAACACGACATGATATAAGTCGATTAGCTGCTCTCACATAGCATTTACTTTTAATGATAAATGTTTAAATTGAGTAATTTCTAAGGAACAATTGTAAATAAAATATGCGTAGCTTTAATCTCATTTTTTTCTAATTGAAACATAACCTGAACTAATTTGAACTTGGATTATTTCTCTGAAGTAATCTTTGTATATGTTTCTTTATAAATAAAATAAATGCATCTTGTAGCCTTTTCTTGCTGTTAATAATCAAAATGCTTGGATAGCCGGGTTCTCCCAAACCGTAGCTCCGTTCTTGTTGTTTCTTGGGTTAGCTTATAGAACACTTTTCGAAACTGTTTTATTCATGTTTGGTGTATTGTCTTAGCTGTAAATTGTGCTTGTTTCAGTTGATTGTTTAACGTTGAGGAACGCTTCTGAGCAGTTGCACACTGGAAAAGAGGCAAGTGTCTTGATCATCTTGACTCTTGCGCCTTTATTTAATTATACATTGTCACATTTTATTTATGCTTTCTTGCATTTAGATGTCAATTTGATGGGAATCGTCACATTTTATTTATGCTTTCTTGCATTTAGATGTCAATTTGATGGGAATCCTATATAGGTTGCTTACTAGATTTTCATGATCATTCCTTGAAGCCATTAGAGGTACCTTTGTTATGGGTAGTATATGCTTAGCTTGCTCAACAAGGCTGGTTGATAATTTAATCTTGACTAATGATATATGCAACTTGTTAATGTGGGTTTGGTTAGAAACACGGAACCCCTAGGTGACTCAGGCAAGTGGAATGATGGATTGTTTTGTGATTGTCTGATGGTAGTCTTGCTGAGTCAGCATTAAAGGACCGGTCTATGGAGTGACCACCCAGGATTTACAGTGCAACCATGAGAACTGAATGGGCAACAATCTTGGCTAATTAAGTAGGGTAATCCAGTGGACGGGGCTAAGCTGTCTGGGCTGAATGAGGGCTGCGTTCCCAAGAGTTCGGCAAGGAACCTCGAGTGTCGCTGGTTTGCCAGGGCATGCCGTAACCCGGTTAGTCCGCGCTGGAGAACCTATGTAAAGGCCTCGTAGTGCACCGTGTAGAACTGACATCTAGGAAATGTGAGGGGGGTTTAGCGGCCCCCAGCAAATGGTGTTGACATGACTCATGGTGAAAGTGTACAACCTCTGCAGAGTGTAAAACTGTTATAACAGCCGTGCTCACGGTCAAAAGCGGCCTGGATCCTACCATGGATAGTTGGGTTGGGTGATCACAGAAGGGTGAGTGGATGACTGTGGTTTGGAAGTTGGGTTGGATGATGAGTTGTTAACCTCAGGATCAGGACTGGTGGGTGACCTGTGGCTTGTTTGGGTTATGTGAAGCTTTATTCATAATATAATCCTAGGTGCTTAATTAACTAAAACTTGAGCTTTGCAGTCCACTAAATAAAGCCTTCCTTGTCATAAGCCCGTCATGTCATATTTCTCCCCCACTTGCGGAGTACACGCCTCCAGGTGTACTCACCTTTTTCCTTTGAACCCCCTGCTGTGTCTCCCCCATATGCTGCTCAGATAGTACCTTGAGAAGGAGCTACTACGTGAAGACTTGGCGAGATGGAGTTATTCATGAAGACTTGGAGTCCTAGGTTGGCGTACCCCCGGTCGACGTTCCTGTGGAAGATGGAGCCCTCCGCTGCGATTAGTTATTTTCGCTGTGTAATTTTCTTTAAGACCCTTTGGTCATTTTGTAATAATACACGCTTTGTAAATGATATATGTTGTGATATTCACTGATGATGTCACTTTATGCATGAAAATTGATCCTGGGCATGCATAAAGAGTGCGTTCGGTTTGTCCTGAAAACCGAGCGTGACAGTTACAGACCGACTTCCGACCTCCAACCGAGTATAAAATAAACACAATGGAGACACACACCATAGCTATAGGGCTTATCACTGACTATTTCCATGAGTTTTGGTGATTGTCCATTGTGCAGGTACAAAATGGAGAAACACATGCTATAGGGGTCGGAATTGACCAATTCGGCCGAACGACTCGATTCGGCCGGTTACCCCCCTTAGCCGTACACGCCACAAGGAGCCGTCTATGTCATCAATAACCAAGCAATGACCGGGCAGGACACATGGACTGCTGCGACATCACCTCTGGGCCAAGATAGCACGAAGATCACCAAGCAGAGGCAGCCCATGGGGTCCAGAAGGCAGAGACTACACGGGGGAGCGAACCCGGGCCACAGGACCCGTTCGACCAAAGGGCCCACTTCGGCCGAACCGCCCCCAGGAGCCAAACCGCCTCTGCACCGCCTCAGCACCGAGGCGGTGACAGATGGCAGTTCAGCCGAACTCCTCGGTTCGGCCGAACCAGGAGATTCGGCCAAACCGGCCCTGCACCGCCTCTAGGTGCCTTGGCGCCTGCTCAAGCTCCACCGCCTTTGTTCCACTATAAATAGCTGCCCCTGGTCACCTACAAGACACAACACAAGAAGAAGAAGAAGAAGAAGAAGAAGAAGAGTAGGCGTTGCTAGGTTCCGCCACTCATATCAGTAGAAATAGGGAGAGAGGAGACGTGAGCGTCCCGGAGAGGAGCCGGAGTGTCAGCCCCTCTTCAAGCTGTACCTCTACGGATGCGGCTCTGCTTCGAGTAACGTCCGGGTCATGTCTGGTAACTCTTGTATCTCTCTCTGATTAATTGAGCATTTAGTTCTTAGTTTTATATGCTTCCTGGTTCTTCGTTCAATGCTTAGTTGATTGGTATAACTGTATACTGGTTGCTTAGCTTGGGTGCTTATCTTTCTATAGGAGATAAGTATTAGTTGACTAGTGTAGGCGTGGTGCCTATACTTGAGACTAACTTAGTTTATTCCCGTGGCAATGGAGGTGGTAGCCGTAAGGTGGTGACAGCCCTTCCAGTCTTTGTAGTCCATCACGTTAGTTCCGGTCCGTAGGATTCCCTAGTTAGGATCTGGTGACACCCCTTCTCATCCCTTTCTGCGTGTCATAGGTTCCTTTGTCCCGAAGCAAGTATCTATCTGTATCCTCTGATCTGCTCGATCAATCAGTAGAATACCTCTATCAGACTCGTACCCTCTCTACCCTCCTATCACTCCTCTTCTCTCTTTGTTGTTGTCATCCGCCTTATCCATACCATTCACTCCATTCCATCTACCTAGGACAGCTTAGTTTAGAATCAGTCCACTTCTCGTTCTCCACGCCGCCCCCCATGCCCCTTTCGAGTAAAAATACTCCCGGGTGAAAGCTACATCGGTATCCGTCCGCTTGCGGATTTATCTGTAGGCCGTAAAGAGTGCCAACACTAGGCAGGCATATAATGAATTTCTTGCCCCACAGCAGGAGCTGGCAAATATGGTGGCATCCCAACCAGATACAAACGATGTATGGTGGTTTATTTGGGGACAGCAGAGTTACTCATCAGGGAGATATTACCAACATCAGTTCACTCTTCTGCAGCCGGAGCAATCAGTCTTGTGGATTTGGAAATCAAAATGCATGCCTCGAATCAAATTCTTTGCTTGGCTCCTACTCAATGACCGGCTTAACACTCGGAATATGTTGATAAGGAGAAACAAATATCTGGAAGATGGATACAGTTGTGTATTATGTCTGGGTGAGATAGAAGAAACAATTGAGCATCTGTTCTTTGCCTGCCCCTCGGCTGCTTGCAGGTGGTTTTCACTGGGAATCTGCTGGAATGAGGAGTACAACATTCATCAGAAGATTTATATCGCCAAACAGCAGTTCTCCCAGCCTTTCTTTATGGAAATTTTCTTGATTGGTGCCTGGTGTATTTGGAAAGAGAGGAATGATTATATTTTCAATGATAAACTTCCAAGACTAGCTTCGTGGAAGTCTAATTTCAAGACTAAAGTCAGGAATCACTTCATTAGAATTAAGCAGAGTCTGCATCGATCTATTTCCATGTGTCTTGACGCCCTGTAATCTTTATTTTTCTTTGCTCTTGGTCCTCTGCCTCTCTTTGGTCTAACTGCTGGTTAGGCCTTTGTAATTTGTTTCACTCTTTGCTTAATTAATTTTTTCCCTGTTGCCGGGGGGCTTTGCCCCATGGTTATTGCTCAAAAAAAAGTGTTAGATGCTTCTCCAACCGACTTTATTGGCTTCATTTCTTCATCAACAGTTCGCCATGTGCCTGCTCGTTGCTCAGGGGCTTGTAGGATATGTATTCCCCTAGGCCCATCACCAAGTTCGCGTAGCTTCTAGAAGCTTTGTTGAGCAATAGCAAACACATGACGTATGATGTTATACCTCTTGGTAATCCAAACCTCTCTAATTCTTGTGTCTTATGTTACCATCAAGCAAGCTAACGCAATAACCCTCCCCTGCAAATCCTACGGTCCAACAAAGCAGGTCAAGTGGATTAAAAGATAGCCGATAGGGAAAAACCACTGCAGGTTCTATGTGATGCAGTACATCCACTGCTACACTGGAGATGACTTTACTGCTATAGACAAAATGGTTTGTGTGAATCTACTAATCTAACCATGTCTTTTTCTTTCTTAATATATTTTTGAAACTATATGGTAATGCATTTTTTCATTCCCGACTCATGTTGCAGCAAAGTGAAATATGTACCTCGAAGATGTTTCAACTCCAAGAACAACTTGCGGGGTTCATTTTCGACCAAATTATGAACCCAAATGGGGAGTTTTGCATTATGAAGCTGTAAGAACTATGAAACTTGACATCGAATTTGTGTAATATATTTGGAACATGAGTTAAACTTGATGTAAGGTCGTTTCATTGTTAAGTTATATTTGAATGCATTGTGCTTGTGATATGAGCCCTGAAGACGTGCTGGTATTGATATATATTGATATTAATTATTGTGCTATCAATTATGTGATATATTCTGAAGGTTTTAAATACAAACCAGTTGTGCAAAACCGGTTGTGCGGTCATCACAACCGGTTTCAAATACAAAACCGGTTACAACCACTATATCACAACCGCCCCCATAAAACCGACTGTGATAAGTCTTTTGAACCAGCTATGACGAGGGGTTCTGGAGTACTGAATGCATGCAGGTTGGGCATGTGATCCAAGAAACAATTCATATTTTCAAAGCAAACATTCATATTGAAATGCAATTATACCATTGCATTTTTTTGAATAAAATCTTCAAAATAATAATGTATGAAATAATACTACCATCACAAAAAATGTTCCAGAATAATTTCATGTAAATATAGTAAAAATGGTCTTATTTTAAAGATATCATCCTAATAAGCACGACGGTGCAATTGAATTTTGACTTGAACACTTTATTCATAAATTATGAGTTTTTCTTTCTTTGTATTTTCATTGCACGGCATCCTATGTTCATGACATCATTGACCGGCCTTTCTCTCTCCTTTTGGGCGCTGATGAATCCGCATGGTAATCGGCCAGGTGCCCCTCTCGTTTAGTATGGCACCTATATTTTGGAATAGTGGTAGTACTAACCAAGAGAAGGCTTATCGAGAGCAGGGAGCATCTCAAACAATACTGAGGGAGCATCTCAAACAATACTGAGAGATCAAACAAAGGGATCAACGAACTGCTAAGGTTTTCAGTACCCAATACTCACTTGGCTAAAAAGAAATGTAAAGGAAAATAGTTTTTAGTATCTCCCAAATCGCCTTGTGATCTTTTTACATAAGGTTATGGAGGTCCAACATAGGCAAGAACAGTCAGCACTGTCTGCACAACCGTGCAAACGAGAACGAGCAACCCAGCCAGCAGTGCCAATCCCAACCATGGATTGCTAAGGTGGTTGTGCCTCAACCATGCCAGCCACCTGTTTATCGGATTCTGGTAGTATATTTCCATTCTCCAACATATCGATTTCAGGTAGAAATTACCAAGGAAATCAAATACCACACCTTTGGTCAACCGAGAAAAAAGTGCTGAGACCACCTTATCACTGTGAAGATGATGCACTATGATACCTTTTTGTGAAAGTAGGGTTACATCATCAGGACTGCTGATCAGCTGAGACATAAACATGACATAAGCAGTTACATAGTTGCCAAACTCTGGGTTACTCTGCTCTAATGCAATCAAGTTCATAAATAGAGAGCCGATCCTGTCATCTATGGGCATATAAGGAATTTCGAGTACTCCGTTGTTAAATCTCGTGTCCAACAACGAGTGAGTATTCTCTCCATTTGATTCCCTTCTCTTGAAAATAACTCCTGCTTCATGGTACTGCGTTGCCCGACGCCAACGGCTGAGATGCCCAGCCTGCAAGTAGTTGGGCTGCTGATTCGGCCACGAGTTTTGTTCATCTTCTCGATGCCAACCACAATTGAACAACTTGTAAAATATATCAACAAAACGTCCACTACACTTAGGCTTCACGTGAGTGGTTTCCTCTGGAATCATGCATGGTCTAAAATGCATGTGAGACAGGTGGAGCAGATGGCAAAAATCTCTGGGTCTATCAAATTGACTGACTGCCTTCGTGTACAGTTGCAGATTGTCATCAATGTATTCAGCAACATTTTCTGCAACTATGTTGTCCATGCCTGGACCCACAAGGACCTCGTATATTTTCTGAATAACAAAAAAGGGAATTTGATTCTCGAGGAGGAATACATCTAGATGAGCAAAAGTATCATACCACTGCACAACATCAACAGGTCCCAGATCTACCATCTGAACTGTATCCTGTTTTCTTGATGGACTGCTTACTTGGCTTCTGTTTCCTTGTGGACCATAGCTTGTTTCAGGTATGGTGTCATCAGGTATTTGACTAGATGAAGCTGCTGCTCTTTTATGCCGTGGAATTTCTTGTATACCATTAAAATACACCAGTATAAAACATCCATCTAACAAGAGCATACGCCGGAAGCTTTTACTATCCATATTTATTTCACTACTGTAGCATGCTCTTACTTTGTTTTCTATTTCACCGATAGCACGAACGTAGTCCCACATGCCCTTTTTGCAGTTCAATTTGAGGACATAATCAAGAGACCACTATTTCATTCTCTCCATAAACTGTAAGGTTGGATTTTTATGATGATATGGGCCAATGGACAGAACAAATGGCTGGAAAGCAAACCTATCAACTTTACGGACAAGCTGATGTACCCTATGGATCTGACATAAATTACTCTTACCATAAACGTTTCCATAAGGAAAATGTAGATGGCTTAGATACCCAGAGATGGAATTTGCTATCTGTTCAATTTCTGCAGAATCTGCACTGCTACTTGCAACCTCAGCCATCTTTTCCATAGGCATTTTATACCTAATGAGAAACACCAAGTACATGTGGCTGGTCAATAATAACAAACAGCGCAACTAAATTAATGTGGACATACGAAAGCAACATGATAATTCATGGCATTATTATGGCATGATGCACTATGATACCTTTTTGTGAAAGTAGGGTTACATCATCAGGACTGCTGATCAGCTGAGACATAAACATGACATAAGCAGTTACATAGTTGCCAAACTCTGGGTTACTCTGCTCTAATGCAATCAAGTTCATAAATAGAGAGCCGATCCTGTCATCTATGGGCATATAAGGAATTTCGAGTACTCCGTTGTTAAATCTCGTGTCCAACAACGAGTGAGTATTCTCTCCATTTGATTCCCTTCTCTTGAAAATAACTCCTGCTTCATGGTACTGCGTTGCCCGACGCCAACGGCTGAGATGCCCAGCCTGCAAGTAGTTGGGCTGCTGATTCGGCCACGAGTTTTGTTCATCTTCTCGATGCCAACCACAATTGAACAACTTGTAAAATATATCAACAAAACGTCCACTACACTTAGGCTTCACGTGAGTGGTTTCCTCTGGAATCATGCATGGTCTAAAATGCATGTGAGACAGGTGGAGCAGATGGCAAAAATCTCTGGGTCTATCAAATTGACTGACTGCCTTCGTGTACAGTTGCAGATTGTCATCAATGTATTCAGCAACATTTTCTGCAACTATGTTGTCCATGCCTGGACCCACAAGGACCTCGTATATTTTCTGAATAACAAAAAAGGGAATTTGATTCTCGAGGAGGAATACATCTAGATGAGCAAAAGTATCATACCACTGCACAACATCAACAGGTCCCAGATCTACCATCTGAACTGTATCCTGTTTTCTTGATGGACTGCTTACTTGGCTTCTGTTTCCTTGTGGACCATAGCTTGTTTCAGGTATGGTGTCATCAGGTATTTGACTAGATGAAGCTGCTGCTCTTTTATGCCGTGGAATTTCTTGTATACCATTAAAATACACCAGTATAAAACATCCATCTAACAAGAGCATACGCCGGAAGCTTTTACTATCCATATTTATTTCACTACTGTAGCATGCTCTTACTTTGTTTTCTATTTCACCGATAGCACGAACGTAGTCCCACATGCCCTTTTTGCAGTTCAATTTGAGGACATAATCAAGAGACCACTATTTCATTCTCTCCATAAACTGTAAGGTTGGATTTTTATGATGATATGGGCCAATGGACAGAACAAATGGCTGGAAAGCAAACCTATCAACTTTACGGACAAGCTGATGTACCCTATGGATCTGACATAAATTACTCTTACCATAAACGTTTCCATAAGGAAAATGTAGATGGCTTAGATACCCAGAGATGGAATTTGCTATCTGTTCAATTTCTGCAGAATCTGCACTGCTACTTGCAACCTCAGCCATCTTTTCCATAGGCATTTTATACCTAATGAGAAACACCAAGTACATGTGGCTGGTCAATAATAACAAACAGCGCAACTAAATTAATGTGGACATACGAAAGCAACATGATAATTCATGGCATTATTATGGCACATGGAACTAATATTAAAATACTCCCTCCATTTTGTTCACAAATATAAGAAGAAAGGAAATCAATCAAGCATGGGGATCAGATATTGGTTGGCGCTGTTTATGCTTCCAGCTTTTAATTGGTGCGCGAAAAGAGAAATAGTCAAACGTATTGGGGGTTGGAGCCCGTGGATAATTTGAAATCCTTATATTTAGGGACAAATTTCAAATACTAGAATCCTTATATTTATAGACGAGTGTATAAATTATCATATATAATCACATTCAATATTGAATTACTTTAAATTGAGAATCACAAACATGATATGCTTTTTTTTGTTTTTTGTCATAAAAACAAAAAAAAACATGAATTTATGCTTGCCCCCCTAGCTAAGTTAGCACAGCATATGCAAATGTGTGGAACAGGAAAGCTCCCATAAATACTACTAGGCATGTACCATAGAACACACTGGTACATGCAAACTTCAACAGTTTAAAGCAATTGTATTGAGAAACAAGAAAGGAAAAGGAAAATATGTATATTTGTTATACATATTAGTCCTGCCAGGACGAGAAACAAGAAAGGAAAAGGAAAATATGTATATTTGTTATACATATTAGTCCTGCCAGGACACCATTTCAACTTCCACCAATGACAACTTTGTGCGCAGAATTTGCTGGCGCACAGTGGGTGTGATAGTGCTGATAAATAAAATGTACAAGAAAAGTTCAAAACAGATAACTACATTGCTTGATAAACAATTGGGCTGAAAGATGTAAGTTCAGCAGATCATGGAATGAGGAGCCGTCCATGTTCAACAGAAGGATAATTATATACGTCACATGTTTGACATATAGGATATTGAAGTTATGTAACATTTGAGAACGTTAGTGTGGGAACAAAATGAATACAGCAACAAAATATCTCTTGCGAAAAAGGTAATTTGTAAACAAAATTAAAAGAGAAAAAATTTAAAAAAGGATTTGGACCAAAATATTTTCAGTTTTTTTTAAAATAAAATATTTTCAGTTTTATAACCCCTTTAACAAGAAGTTAGGGTGAAACCGGATATGCATTTGATAGTTCTCTTTTAGTAGTATAAGGTTACATGACATCAGAAGTTAGTGCTCCAGTTCTGTTTATGTGAACTGGAACCAAGTTACTGTTTGGAGTTCCAACAAATTATATTCTGTAGTGTAATCTAGAGATAATTAGGGGATGCCTCAATAAAATGATATCATCTTAAAGATTATCATAAAGCTAAGAAGGTGAGGACATCTGCTTGGGAGCAAATTTGCAGAAAATAAATGTTAATTGCCCTCTTGGACAGATAATATGTCCTTTATTTTTTTCACATTCTGTTAAAACCAAAAAAACAATATGTAGGCGAACTGGAAACAAATACCAACAAGAAGCAAGCTGATGAGATAACTGGTCCAAGAGGAACAACGAATCCAGATAGCAGATTGGATATCTGATTACCTGAAAGCCTAAAAATTATCCGGCTAGTTTATCAGATGTGAGTGTCTAAATGCTAGATTTGCGGATTTCAGATTAAACGTTTCAGTTACTGGAAATCTTATCCTCTGAATCATATAACAGGATTCAAAATATCGATGGGCTACAATTTCAAGCTCAAAGCCTAGTGAACATACAGTAATGATTACTGAAATTATGATTTTCAACAGTAAACCTTTAGAAAACAATTGCGGAAGAAAACGAAGTGGAATCACCTTGGTAATGGCAATCGATGTGGGATCACGATCAGCAAATTGCGTCATCTCCATGACCTGCACTGCCGTGTTGTTCGAGGACAGGCCTGGTCAACCAACCGATTTTGAAGCGGAGCAGAGATCACCGTAGCCCTTGGAGGTGACTCGGTAGTCTCGGTTGCCCTGGGAGGTACGTCAGGAATAAGTGTAGGGCCGAAAGTTCACCCGATCTGTTGGCCCGGGGGAGGCATCGTTGTAGAATCTTGTTGTTATAATCCCCTAATGACTATAAAAAGACGGGTCTCACTAGATCCCGATCCGACATGCACCAAAAATCGGACGGATGACGTGATACAACCTGGATCAAGTGTTTCTCCTCCAACGGTACTCTAGCAATTAAAACTCCCGTCGCAACATATAAATTTTTTTGCAACATTCAAAAATAGAGTATACAACATTATAGAACAATACTTGCAACATGAAAAATCAGCTGTTGCAACATCTGAAACGCGTACAGAAACACACACCGTCGCATATCATCTAGTTCCTACCAATGTTGCAAATAGCCCGCTATAGCTTTTTGAGACAACTACCGCTACGATATTTCAAATATTACCGCTAATGCTGCTAACTCCGCTATATCATGAAATAGTCCCGCTAAATTCAATAGCTTAGCTCCGCTAACACCGCTATGTTTGACTTATGAACTTATATACTTGTGATTTATGAACATCAAGATATAATTTATGACATATCTTGTGAATTGCGGCTCATTTCCTTATGTATTCACTAATGTTTGCATGTACTTAGGAAATATGAGCTGAAAATCATAAAACTTGTAATGTTTAGGGCTATATTTTGATAGTTTTTCGCATATCGCTAAATGCTATAGCTTCCGCTATAGCTGCGCTATAGCCCCTATAGCTTTTTTAGAAGTACTCCGCTAAATTTTATAGCCCGCTATTTGCAACATTGGTTCCTACGGGGTTGTTGAATAATAAATCCCGCCGCAACATCAGAGCATGTTTCATGAAACATCCAATTCAGATGAAATCAATAGATCTTGCAACATCTATAGCATGATGAAACACCAAAACACAGAGGTTGCAACATGAAAAATTAACATAAAAAACCAACCACTGCAACATGTCTAGAATTTTGCAACATCCAAAAACATCTGCTGCAACACCGTGACATGCCTAATGCAACATGGCACAGGGGAAGGCTATGCCGCGTTTGGCTCGCCTGCTGAAGGCCATCGCAGCCGCCTGGAGCTCGAAGGCCGGCCGCGCGGCGGGTGAGCTCGGCTACCCCGCGCCCGGTCATGAAGGGAGTAGTGACCGGCGTCGCGCCGCGTCGGCGCGCGGAGGGGCGGCGACGGCACGGAGGAGAGGAGCCGGCAGCGGCATGGAGGAGCGGGGAGGCGGAGCGGCGAGACGCGGAGGAGTGGCAACGGCGCGGAGAAGAGTAGCCGGCGCCGGCGCCGAGGAGAGGAGCCGGCACGGAGGAGCGCGGATCTGGCAGTGTCCGGAGGAGCGGCGCGGGGCGGAGGAGTTGCGACGGCGCGGAGGAGCATGGATCCGGCGACGCCGAGAGGAGAACGGATCCGGCGACGTCCGGACGCCGGACGGTAGCACCCACGACGGTGCTCGGGTCGACGATGGCGCGTGGGGCGGCCGTGTCTCGTCAGCTGGGGGGAGGGGGGGCGTGGAGGAGCAGACGGCGGTGGAGGAGCACGGCGTCGGCAAGGAGGAGCAGACGCGGAGCGGCGGCGGCGACGTGGGAGGCAGAGGAAACGAGGAGGAAGCTCACGATTTTTATTTCGGGAATGCGATGAGGTGCGGGCGTTGGTGGTTTTTATTTGGAAACGGTGGTACGGTGGCCGCGAAATTGGTGGGAGGCATCGGATCGACGTCAGAGTTGAAGCATTACCGTAAAAAGACCGAGCCATTTGATACCAGCAAAAAACCACATTAAACTTACTCTGTTTTATTATGAATACCTAAAATTCAAGGGTACGTACAATTCCGTGCTTCCTTTATACTCGAAAAAAAAATCCGTGCTTCCTTGACATACATCCGCGTAAGTCCACTTACCATACTTGTGTAAGAACACCTACAGCTCCCCCACAGGGAACCACAACGTGACGCTTCAAAAAAAAAGATATACTATGTAAGACCATGCGAATCCTTGATCAGGAAACGACGGCGTGTCCGTTCTTCCTCAGCATGCCTTGTGGCGACAAGGTGCAAGGCGTGGTGGGTGAAAATAGCCCCGTGGGGCGAAGAAAGCCTTCTCGTCGTCGACGCCGGCAGCAGGGGCTTTACCTGCATTTCGAAAAGTAAAAACTAGTCAGGCCTTCTCCTATCTAGCGCGAGCAAACTGAGAGGATATAGATTTTGACGGAAAACAGAGCAGCATACATCTCAGTACCATAGATTTTGACCCAAAAACAGAGCAGTTTACATCTCAATACCATGGAAAGGAGATCCCCTTGTTGCCTTGTCGAAGATCGGTGTGCTCTGGTGTTCATCGCGGGCAACGGTCCTAGAGACGACCTGCCCGGCGAGGAGCACAGTAAGTGCAAAAGCAAGGATAACCTTGTGTGCACTCATGCTTCTTCCCTCAACTATTTCGTTGTTGCAAAATTCTTTTCTCAAGTGAGAGTTGCTGGCGAAGTCTGGAGGGGTCTGATCATATGGTTCAGCTTATATAGTGGAGGATCGTGTGATTTCGGTCCAGCAAAACGTCCGGTACTTGATTGTATGAGTTTCCTAACAAAGAGCTTTAATGACAAAACATTGGCATGGGCACTACTATCTTTCTGGTACATTGTGTCTGCGTTGTTCTCGATGGACATTTTCTGGCTAGCCCTTGGGACTTCGTGATCGTGTAGATGGACCATTTTGGCTCTAAACGACGGGTCCAAAAAGCCTCCGCAGCTTGGCGAGATACAGGATGCTGCCAGCAACGAGGCTACAAGGGTGCTGGGTGACACCTGTCGCATGTAGGCTGTTGGGAGCTGGCTGGTGCCGCCCAAGCAAAGAGCAGATATGGGAGTGAGCGATGCGTTGCCATCAGGCGCATGTTCCCCTTATTTACCCTCAAGGAATCAATATCTCATAGGTGTGACTAGTTTGATTCTCAATATCTCTGTAGCGTGCTTGCAGAAAATGACAAGCTGGATTGGCCGAACTTTTCTCATTCTAATTTTTTTACTTTATTATATGTTTACAACGAGAAGATGATCAGTGTTCGGTGAATTATGACGCAAATAACAAGGGTCGCGCCGTGTTCTGTCTCCCATTTGAGCAGTGTTGACGTATGCCTCGAGCTCCGTGCAAAGGATGATTCAAAATGATAAAAATCCATATTTTATGAAATGAAAGTATAAATCAAAATTTGATTGCACCATTATATTTTCTTATAATAAATAAGACCATACTTGACTACACGTAGATAAATTTTTTAGAATATTTTTTACTGTAGTGGAACAATTTTATTTTGAATGTGGAACAACATATTTAAAAGAATATTCCCGCTAAAATTATCCAAACATAATCAATTGTAGTCATGTTCTAAAAATCTCGTTATAAGGAACATAATGATCAATTTGATTTCGATTTGGATGTGAACATGCAATAGTGGAAAAAGGGCTATTAGTCCCCGTTTCTCAGCCGGGACAAGGGCCCGGACTAAAGGGGTCACTGTGGGATATGGGTACCCCTGGACCCATTATCAGACCAGACCACGGCGGCCAAGGTCCACCTCTGACAGGCCCATGAGCCGACCCCTATGCGGCCCATACGGGCTCCCTGACTTGACGGACAAGTTAACAAAGACCCGGCGGGCGGCACGTCCGGATATCCAGGGATATTCCAGTTGTAACCGACCCGGACTAGAGTCCTGGTCGGAGTCAAGTAGGTTTAGATGGAAACCAACTTGTAAACCCTAGCCCACTACCCTATATAAAGCGGCCTAGGGCACCCTCATAGAGGACTACGCCGAACAACGCAACACATCCTGTAAACCATACGCTCGTACTAGCTTCCTGAAGCTTGGCCGGGTTCCAGCAATGCAAACGACGCCACCGACACAGGACGTAGGGTATTATACCTCCGGGTAGCCCGAACCTGTCTAAATCAGTGCCTCCTGTGTACCATCAAGTCACCAGTTCATCAATCGCCCCGCCTACAAATCAACCACTCGGGTACCCCCAGGTGGATTGCCGGTCCTAAGGTCCCACAGTTGGCGCGCCAGGTAGGGGAAGATTGGTGAGCTTGTTCGATTCGAAAACTCCGTTGGCTTGATGGCAGATCGATCCGACGTCGTTTTCCCGGCGAGCATGAGCGACAGCCCCAAGCACCTCGCGGGATGCAGCTTCTTCGTCGACTCCAGCGACTCTAGCTCCACCAACGTCGACTTGACGCCGGTGGACGACAGCTCCTGGGACTCCTCCCGATGTGCCTGATCAGCTCACGCAGCAGATCAAGCGGCTCAGCGTCCGTGAACGGATTCCGGATCTGCTTCCACGGCGCCGAGTACCTTACCCTGACGAGATCATCGACGGGCTGAATCGCATCAACGACACGCTCGCTGAATGCATTGCCATGTCCGAGCGAGTCATGGACCGCTCAGGGAACATGTTCCCCCACATCACGCCACGAAGAACTAGACCCGCTGGACCCGCGTAATCTGGCACGCGAGTTCGAACGGGCCCAGGCCAACTTCCAAACACCATCAGCGGCCATGGCGGCATGCATCGCCGAGCTGGATCACATGGAAGCCACCCCAGAGGCGGCCCGGCTCCGAGCCCGGCTAGCCGTCGCACAGAACCTACATCAGAAGGACAGAGAGGCTAGGTCAAGATCTAGCCGATCCCACTCGAGCAGATCGAGTTCCCGCAGGACCGGGCACAGCAGATCTAAACGAGGACGGCGCCGCTATAGATCCCCAACTCTGCACGACATCCCGGAGGAGGCCGACAAGGAACGAACGGCCGACCACCAGCCGGACGAATCCAAGGGCAGGCACCCCCGAAACCACCACGACGACGGCAACAGACGCCGACACCATCACCGCTCTGACGGTGACCTCCGCGACAGGCTTCGCGGAAGGGACCGCGATGTCAGAAAAGAGCTCGATAGGCGGCATCGCGAACGTGATGCTGCTTAGATGGAATGCCGAGAGCGGTATGACCGGGACTACGGTCAACCCGAACGCCGAGCCAACTATTCCGAGTACTCTGAAGCTGACGACCACCGCGCACGCCGCGAACTCGGTGAGCGCGACCGATACGATCGTCGTTACGGCTCGCCGAGAGCGCAACTCCGCCGTCAGGACAATGGCGACGACGACTTCGGCGACAACGACTTCGAAATCGAAGGCTTCCAGGCTTTCACCAAGCGACTGCGCCAAGTTTCATGGCCGGATACCTTCAAACCAGCCATGGTCGAGAAGTTCGACGGTCGCTCCGACCCCAAACTGTGGGTCCAGACCTACATCACGGCAGTCAAGGCCGCATGCGGCAGTACCGACCAGGCGGCGGCTTATTTCCCGGTCATGAAAATGCCCAGTCACACCTACTCGGTGATGAAAATGCCGGCCCCGAACGGGGTCATCAGCATTAGGGGCGACATCAAGACATCGTACGAGTGCGACGGAGAAGCCGTACGGCTCGTCGAGCTCTCGCGGCAGCTCGGCAACAGCGCGCTCCTTGCAAGCGAGGTCAAGATCAACCCACCCACCAACCTCAAGATACCAGAACAAGATGCCACCATGACAGCGCTCGAGCCGGACTCGGAGACCAAAGCGATCCCCCTCTTCATCGATGACCCCAGCAAGACGGCGCTGATAGGCCAAGGCCTGTCTCCCAAATAGGAAAGCGCGCTCACCTCCTTCCTATGGGACAACTGGGACATTTTTGCATGGAAACCCTCTGGTATGCCAAGGGTCCCAAGGGAGAAGGCTGAGCACTCCTTGCATTTGGTGAAAACCGCCAAGCCGGTCAAACAGAAGCTTCGACGGTTCGCACAAGATCGTAAGGAGGCCATTAGGGTAGAATTAAATAAACTCCTAACAGCCGGCTTCATCCG
Source organism: Echinochloa crus-galli (assembly GCA_900205405.1). Lineage (NCBI taxonomy): Eukaryota > Viridiplantae > Streptophyta > Magnoliopsida > Poales > Poaceae > Echinochloa > Echinochloa crus-galli. Next base: position 267,317 of record OAMR01000877.1, read on the forward strand.
GGAGTGCATGCACCCCGAATGGCTCGCAAATCCTGTACTTGTGAAGAAAAAAACCGGTGAATGGAGAATGTGCATTGATTATACCGATCTCAATAAACATTGCCCTAAGGACTCCTTCCCTCTTCCTCGCATCGACCAGGTCGTCGATTCTACGGCTGGTTGTCTTCTACTCTCCTTCCTGGATTGCTATTCTGGCTATCATCAGATAGCCCTGAACCCAGCTGACCAAGACAAGACGGCATTTATCACGCCTCACGGCATATGCTGCTACAAGACAATGACCTTCGGCCTCAAAAACGCTGGAGCAACTTACCAGGAGGCAATCCAGGGCTGCCTGGACACCCAGATAGGAAGGAACGTCGAGGCCTACGTCGACGATGTTGTGGTCAAGACCTACAATAAAGACACCCTGATCGCCGACCTCCAAGAAACATTTAATAATCTCCGCCGCTATAGATGGAAGTTGAACCCGACCAAGTGCGTCTTCGGGGTGCCCTCAGGTAAACTCCTGGGGTTCTTAGTAAGCCAGCGGGGCATAGAAGCTAACCCAACCAAAATCAAGGCAATCTAGGATTTGCCGCCCCCTAGGAATAAAAAAGAAGTAATGAAGTTGACAGGAATGATGGCAGCACTAAGCCGGTTCATCAGCAAGCTAGGTGAACGTGGCACCCCTTTCTTCAAGCTCTTGAAGAAAGCCGACAAGTTCGAATGGACGCCGGAAGCCGATCAAGCATTGGCCAACCTCAAAGCATTCCTCGTCACCCCGCCAGTCCTCGTCGGGCCGAAAAAGGACGAACCCCTCCTGCTGTACATAGCAGCAACCACAAACGTGGTCAGCACAGCCTTGGTCATCGAACGCCTAGAAGACGGACATTCTTATCCGGTGCAGAGGCCTGTATACTACGTCAGCGAAGTACTAGCCGAGTCAAAAATACGGTACCAGCACCCTCAAAAGTTGCTTTACGCACTCCTGATCTGCTCCAGAAAGCTGCGCCATTACTTCCAGGCTCATCCCATTCATGTGGTGTCCAACTTTCCACTCGGCTAGATCCTCCGCAACCGCGACATCAACAGCCGAGTCGTCAAATGGGCAGTAGAGCTCGGAAGCTTTGACATTACCTTCAGGTCGAGACAGTCCATAAAATCCCAAGTACTAGTCGACTTCTTAGCAGAATGGACAGAATTGCAAGCACCAACTCCCGCAGAGCCACCAGAGCACTGGACATTGTACTACGACGGCGCCCTCAACCTGGAAGGAGCCGGCGCTGGAGTACTCCTCATATCACCAGAAGGTAAGCACCTCAAATACGTGCTGCAGATACACTATCAGGCGACCAACAATGGTGCCGAGAACGAAGCATTGATCCATGGATTAAAAATAGCCATCACCCTCGGCATCAAGCGTCTGTTGTGTTTCGGAGACTCAAAAGTGGTGGTCGAGCAGGTTAACAAGAACTGGGAATGCTCCAAAGAAATGATGGACGCCTGTTGCGCAGAAGTTCGAAAGTTAGAAGCTCACTTCTACGGCTTGGAATGCCGTCACGTGCCGCGGGAAGAAAATGTCGCCGCAGACGTCCTATCCAAACTCGGATCCAAGCGCTCCCAGGTACCAGCCGGTGTGTTTGTACAAGACCTACGGAAGCCATCTATCAAGTTAATAAACGAAAGCGAACCTACCACCTCGACTGACCAGATTGTCGCAGCAGTCTCAACTGTTCCAGAAGCAGAAGATGAAAGAGATTGGCGAGAGCCACTAATCGCGTTCATAAGAAGTGACCGCATGACCATAGAAGACAAACTCGAGGAAGACAAGGTCACTCTCGAGCAACTTAGCTGGCGAAGCGCCAATTATGTGGTGATTGGGTCTGAGCTTTACAGAAAGTCAGCATCCTCAGAAGTACTCATGAAGTGCATCCTACGCAGCGAAGGCCTGGCGTTACTATATGAAGTCCACTCTGGCACATGCAGCAATCACGCGGCAGCTAGAACGCTGGTTGGTAAAGTTTACAGATCGGGGTTCTTCTGGCCCACTGCGGTTTCCGACGCAAAAGAGCTCGTCCAGCGTGGCGCTGGGTGTCAGTTCTTCCAAAAGCAAAAGCACCTGCCGGCTCAGGCGCTACGCACCATCCCACCATCTTGGCCCTTCGCAGTATGGGGGCTCGACAACATAGGACCATTCAAGCAAGCTCAGGGTGTAGTTATGGCCTTGCTCATCGCGGTGGACAAGTTCACCAAGTGGATTGAGTACAAGGCTGTGACCGACACCAAATCGGCTACAGCAGCAGCCTTCATTGAAGAGATAACGCACCGATTCGGTGTCCCAAATTGCATCATCACCACGTTGTCCTCCCAGCTATCTATCTCTTCTCTCCCTTACCTGAGTATCCCTTGAGCTGTGTGTCCGGTATATCCACTCCTATCCAATACCGTTATCCCTTGTCTTGTTTAGTTGTGTAACTGTTGGCACTTCTTACGATCCAATATCAGAATTGGAGAATCCCGATACTGGATGCAAGGAGTGTTCAGTGGTTTTCCTTATGGCTTAGTAAAATATAGAAATATTCTGCAAGCGCACAGAATCACCGCTGTAGCACTTCACCTGGGAGTATCCCGAGGTATCGTAATTTATATTTCCGCAGGGAAGCTTTGGCAAGACTACTAGTGTACAGATATTCGAGACTATCAGAGAAGGGTACTTGACTAAACAAGACGGGGGATAAACGGTATTGGATAGGAGTGGATATACCGTGACACACCTAGCAAGATTAATGACAGAGCAACTATTCATCATTTCCAAGGTGAGAGGCATATGATTAATATAGAAGCAACTAGACTAAAGTAGAAGCAACTATATAAGGCACAAGTAGAATAAAGTAGATACTATATTGATAACTTGAATGTCATACAAAAGGAAGGTAAAAGATACAAGAGCTAATACCAGAGCTTCTGAAGATGACTCCGGAACCTCCGAGGCGCAGCTCGACTCGACTCTAACTCCCAACTAAACTAACCTACTCTACTAGAAATGAAGTGGAAGCTCCTTGGCTTTGAGTGTGTGTGTCATACAAGTGATTTGGCACTGCATTTATAGGGTCTTATGGCGGTTGAGAGGAGTGGCAGCCAAGGAAGCCAGGAGGGGTACCCCCTGGGACTTCGGGCGAACCAAGGCGGTTCGGCCGAACCCCTTGGATCCACTGCCTCTGTCCTGGATGCCTGGGATGGCTCCTGGATGGCGGTTGCCAGTTGGGGGCGGTTCGGCCGAACCGCCTATTTCGGCCGAACGGGCCTGGAGGCCCAGGCCTGCCCCCCTGCGCCGCCTTTGCCCTGTGGACCCTCTGGGCTGCCTCCTGCTGATTGTCATCATGTTGATTTGGCCCAGAAGTGACGTGGCATGCTTCGGGATGTGTTGGCGGGCGTCCACTTGTCATTCGATGTGTCTGTTTGGTTGGCGGTGACGTGGATGCTTCCCGCTGGCCTGTACGGCTAAAGGGGATAACCGGCCGAACATGTCGTTCGGCCGTTTCTGTCATTTCCGACCCCTGTAGCACGTGTTTCGTGATATTGTACCTGCAAACATGACACTCACCAAAACTCGTGGAACTTTATTAGAAATAAAACCTAAGTACATGGAATGTTGCATAGTCTCTCATTTTATCCCGAGTATTGGTGGTCGGATTTGGGTTGTAACGACCGCCAACAAGCTCCCCCAAGCTAGCCTCTTTGCTCGTCCTCGAGCAAAGTTGTGGACTTAGGCTCGGTGGATCAGGAGTTTCTATAATGTCATTTTTCTTGCAGGTAACTTTATAAACAACTAGTACTCAAACTTTACTTGAATTACTAGCAAAACATTAATTCACCTTTTTACCTATGGGGCTTATAGCAATCTCCTTATCTTGGGCGGTTGAAAGAATGAACAGATTAACTTAGTTTTGTTCCACTCTACTCTTTTCAGGATCCTATCTCGGAGTTTTCACCCTTTTGTGAAAGATAAGTAGTTCCTCATTCGCTCACTCAATCGCTCAAGTGTATTTGAATCCTCACCAAAGGCTTTGCCTTCTTTTCATCCTGACATCTAATTTGGCTTTTGTGTGGTTCAGGGACAATGGATGAAGGCATACAAGCATCTTATATTTTGCTAAGTCAAAAAACCGGATCTTAGGAGAATCAAATCGCACTCTAGATCGAGAAGTGCAAGTGTGTGGAGTATATGGAGTGGAATATGTGGAGTGGAATTTTAGCGGAATTTCATGGATTGATTCTTCCTCTCCTTGATTTATTTTTCGAGAGCATGGGCTATCTTTTATTAATATTTTTGCCATGCCTTTTTGGCATGCTTTTCTTTTTCTCATATTTTTGCCATGCCACTTGGCATTCTTTTCTCTTTTTTTTGTTTTTGCCATGCCACTTGGCATGCTTTTCTTTTTCTTTTGCATAGCCCATGCCTCTACTTCACAGATATTTCATGGAGCATTTATTTTTTTGTGGATGGATGATGGAAAATGTTTGCTAACTCCTAGTGTAGGAATTGCAAGTGAAAGGTGGTGTGTCTACGTGGGTCTTGATCTTTAAGAATATGAAAGCTTCACTCAAAGGTCACAGCAATTTGACAAAGCTCACTAAGATAACAAGCAGCATATGAGTAGAAATTTTCAACTAAGCTTATCATATGGCTCTGGTAGGTATTTTGACCAATGAGGAACTTTGTTTTATTTTTGAAAGCATAAACAACCGAGATTTTCACCAAACTAAGAGCAGGGATACCATACTAAGAGCAGGGATAAAATTTAACCAAGTCTCACTATATCAATTCCCACAACAACCTAGACTTGGAATAAAGCATGTGCTCCCACAAGGTTCAGGTTCATTTTTACTCATGCCAAATAACTCAAGCATAGTCAAGCAACTAGTTGCAACAAAGTACTAGCAAGATTATTGACAGAGCAACTATTCATCATTTCCAAGGTGAGAGACATATGGTTTATTCCATGCATAGTTGGGAGTTATTTTTATTCATGGGAAATGTTGATAAGGGAAATATTTTTTTTAGATGCAACTAACATAAAAGGGAAATAAAAGGGAAAGGAAATCAAAGTGCTGGGTCGATTTGGACGTACCTGGTGGGGGTGCTCCCCCAAGCTAGGACTTCTCACTGGCAGGGATTGAGCCTTAAAAGGTACTGGCTCAGCTGCTCCGCTTGCTCGTGGACATCATGCTGGATAGACGCCACCATCCCTTCATTCTCCTGATGGTACTGAGAATGACGGGCTAGTGTGTCCTGGATCTCTCGGGTACGGTCGTCGAAGAGTTTGACCCGGTCGGAGATGTAAGACAACTCCCGGCCGTAGTCGAAGCGCGCGGACTGTGAGTATCCGGGGTAGTATGGTTGGGAGGTATGGTCGTACCCCCCTGCATACCGACCCTCGGACCACTCAGAGTCCGTGTCTTGGCCGCACTCCCAGCGTCCTGAGGCGTAGTAGTTCGGGTCCTGGTATTGCCCGGAGCCTCCTGCTCCGGACGTCCCAGCACCAGTGTACGTGTCGTAGGCGGCCTCGAAAGCAGAAGTATGTCGGTGTGGCATGGGAGGTGCATCCTCCGGTTCCTGTGCGGTGGCGAGCCCAGCATCACGCCTAGCTCGCCCCCTCGTGACTGGTCCGTCACCCGCAACGCTGTGCCGAGCGGGCTCTCTCCAAGGTGGAGAATCGTCCGACTCGGTCCTCAACTGGAGAGTTAGTTTCTGCGTGGTATACAACTTTAGTGCTGCACAAGGCAAAGGCACTTCAGTTGTATAGCCACGGTAAATCATTGCCAGCGTTGCGTCAGGCGTCCGCCGTATCATGTGGGCTTGCGCCTGCATGAAGTGCTCGGCATCCACGACGGAACGCGCTGTCTCGATGTACGTGAGCCGGGCGCCCTGAAGAACGCCCAGATGGTTGGCAAGGCGAGTGACTAGAGAAGTCATCGCCATGCTACCCACACGAGAAATATGCGCCAGCCAGTGAGAAACCATGTCTTTAACAGGAGAGTAAGGAATTTGCTTAACCATTGCGAACAGAACCCACAACTCAATAGTGTTGACCGGGCGCAAGTCCGCCCAGGGAAACACTGTCATATACACCCAACGATGCATGAACCGCAAAGTGGGGTTATGAATACTGTTCGTGCGTGGCGCACGACAGTTGGTGTTCCCCGAAATCTTTTTCCAAAAAGCCACCCGATCAAACCATTTCAGAGCTTCGCTCGGGTCTAAAGAGAAGCGTCTTAAAAAGCCGAGACCCGAGCTAAAATCCCTCCAAGAGCAGAAGAACTCTTGGTTGAAGAACCAAAAACGAATCCCCCCAGACTCAGAAACCAGAGTTGAAAGAAATTCGAGAGTGAGAAGGTACGAACCTTGTTCGTTGATGAGCCAGAAATTCTCCCAGCCAATGGCATGGAAGATTTCTGTAAACTCTACGTCCATCCCCGTGTCCCTGAGCAAATCTTGCTCAAACACACGGGTGTGCTCAAACTCCTTCAGCCGAAGCTCGTTGAAGGTGTTCTGCTCCCTTTCTGTTCTAAGGTTGATGTCACTCTCGCTCACGAGCTGCCTGGCTAGGGGCGTGGCATTGCCCCATCCCGAGCCGGCTGCTCTGTGCTCGT
>OAMR01000877.1:274061-286437 GCA_900205405.1 Echinochloa crus-galli
GGGATCCCTCTACTAACTGCCTTTGTCCGGCCTCGAACACAACAGGGGCGTCCCCAGACTTCGCGTCCGGGGTAAAGGCATGATGAGCACGCCCTAATTGTCCCTGACTCTGTTGATCTGGAGCGCCTGTCGAACCCGTTCGTGGGCCAGGCTTCAAACTCCTGATCAGTAAGGCCTTGCGAAAGGCGTTTGCTGCACCCGAGCCGCGAATTCGAGGGTCGGTTCGTTCTAGCTCTGTCTCTTATACATGCCTGGTTCGGCCGAACCAGTGCATTCGGCCGAACTGGCCTGGGTGCTGCATGTGCTGCATGCACACCTTGCCTCCCACACCAGCACAAACTTTTTTGATGGGTGCAGCACTAGATCATGGAAATTTTTGGTGGTTTTTGGTAGGTGAGATCCAGCATTTACATGACCAAAGTTGATTTTAGTGGAGTCATCCCCATGCTGCCTTACCTGAGAGCAATTCTCCACCCTGGGCTTGAGCGCGAACTGAGTGTGCAGCCATTTTTAGTGGGGTAGACATGTTTGTTGCTGGTTGGTGGTGATGGTAAATAATTGGAGATGTTCTAGAAGGGATGAAAATGATAAAAGTTACCAATTACATCCACCCTAGGTAAGATTTCAGCATGTGTCCAATTATTTAAACCAAGCTTGCAAAATTTTTCTACTCTCTCTCAAATTTTTATTCAAGTGGTTCATTTATTTTGGAAAGGGAAACATGCAAATGCAATTGGGAATTAAAAATTAAAAGGGAAATATGGGATACATACCGGTTTTCCTCGCGGCGAGAGCTCAGCTTTTAAGTCCGCGAGCGGGACTTCTCCTACCTTCAGTTGCTCTTGTCATCATCCGATCCCGGAGTGGATGACTCGGACGATGCAACCTTCTTCCACCACATTTTCTTGTTCTTCTTCTTCGGCATTGGTGGCGGTGGGATCGGTGTCTCTGGAGAATTCCAGAGGGCTTGCTCTTCCTCGTATTTCTTTACGAGGAAATCCATTTCTTCTGCACTTGTCGGTTTTGTCGGCTCGTTCCACTTGAGCTGCTCACCACCGAGTATTTCCAGCTCTCCATTAATGAGAGCCCTTCTCCGGCTCCTACGTCGATGGTTGCGTTGGCGGTGCTCAAGAACGGCCTTCCGAGAATGAGGGGCGTCCTTGTGTCGACCTCCATGTCAAGCACCACGAAATCCACGGGGACAAAGAACTCCCGGATTTTCACAGGAATGTCCTCGGCTCTCCCCGCGGGGTGGCCTATCGACTGGTCTGCCAGCTGCAAATTTCCGTTGTCACACCCGGATTTACACAGAAACCCGAATGCTACTATATGTGTGCCCAGGAAGTCCTTAGAACACATATAGTCAACAAATATGATAACAAAGACACAAATGCTGAAAATAAATGCTTTATTAATGAGAGAGTTTACATCAGAGTTGCTTCATAAATGAACTGACCAATACAGCGGAAGACTAATAACACTCTCTCTAATCGAGGCCGTACTCCACAGGGACTCTGACTGGGAGAACCACTCAGTAGAATGGCAGATCCTCCGGAAACTCAGCAGCAGACTCACGCTCAGCCCAACCTGTTACCCATCCGGGATTTTGTTGAATTTAAGCAAGTGTAAGTAACAGAACGGCCGTGTGGGCCGAGAGGGAGGATGGGCCGGGCCTGGCGCAGGAGCGGTGGGCTGGGCTGGCTCGGCTGGGTTGGGCCGAGGCGGAAAGAAGAAGATGGGCTGGGGAGTTGCAGCTGGGCCAGCAGATCGGGATGGGCCCAAAGCAGAGGGTGGGAGACGCTGGTGGCTGGGCTGGCTCAGAGTAAAATATGAGGGAGCAGGAGCGGACCGGGTGGAAAGTTTAGGGAGCGAAAACGAACTCGGCCGTAACAACTTTTCTAGGGCTCAAAACACCGCGATTTTTACCCACCAGTCGCGTAAAAGTTCAAAGGAACTTTGCACCCAACCACGCACAACCACACTTCCGAGGTGTGATCGCATAGGGACGCTACGAGGCTTTTCACAAGACACCCTAACAAGACAGTGGCCATTGCAGTAATACAAGGTGGTGAGACCTTAGGCACCGAGATTGACTTAATCTCAGGGCGCTCCCGTAAGAGGGACAATGGCGTCCAGAGCGGGGGCACGCAGGCCAGCAAGTAAATAAAAGAGCAACGTGTGGGGCTACCACACGGGACTTGGTCTAACGAGACCTAGCCGACGGGGCTACCGTCCTCGGTGGAATCAAGACCATACTCTCATGAGTGATTCCCATAACGCCGTCAGCCCGTCGGTAACTACTATTAAGCTAGAGCCGTACAAGCTACTTGTCCAAGACCAGAGCCATTATAGTTCTGGCGGTGGCGACAGGCTCCTGGGTTTCCGCTTTAAGAAACGGTCCTTACGGAGAGACACTAGGGCCTGGCACGCAGCTGACGCCCTAGTTCCCTTAACCATGTTGCTAAAAAGCATGTTTTATCATTAAAGTTGAAGTGAACCATTACATCAGGTTTAACAGTAACAGTAAAGGTGACAGTAGCCGCGCCTAGCAAAAGTCTACCCGTAATGCAATAACCCCAGGTAGTCAAGGTAACAGAGAACAGGAATATCAAAGCTAGGTATATCCTTAGTGGTACATCAATTTAAATGCATGAATGTAAATAAATGTAGTACAAAGGTGGATAGGTAGCAAGGATTGTCCGTGCTATAACTTGCCTTCCTCAAAAGGCTGCTGCTGCTGTTCCGGCTCCTGGAAATCCTCGTACTCAAAGTCCAACGCGAACGGCTCACCGACTGGACACGAATCACCACACACAAGCATCCACAAGCCAATACATGCAAACAAAGGTATTCTATTAGAAACAGTACACCAAACAGTAGAAACAGTACATAAAAGGGTTTTAGATCTATTCTACGCGTCACTACGAACACAAGAGCGCGAAAATCACACTAATCGGAGCTAAAACGAGAAATTTATGGAGTTTTGAAGATTCAGGGACTAATCTACGAAAAACCGAGGACCTATATGTAAATAAGCGAATAAACCGAAGGGCTAACGCGTAAAACTAACTGCGCAGGACGGCGGGTTTTATTATTTGAAAACTCAGGGGTTTTTGGGATAAAACAGGACCTGGATGTAAATACTTTTGAATAGGAGAGGATCGTGGTTGATTTTGAGGAAACTCAGGGGTTCTTTAGAAAAAGGTGCAGGGCTGACCGGTACACGGATTGTTTGACTCAGGGGTGGGCTGATCTTCGGCCGTTAGATCTAGATCGGAGGGCTGGGGCGAAAAAAAAGGGAGATGGTCGCCGGAGTGGACCTGGACGCGGCGGCGCCGCCATGGCTCACGGCGGAGCTTCGCTGGAAATGGGGCGAACTCGAGCCACAGAGCTCGGTTGACGACGAGGATTGGCCGTGGGGGTAGCTGGGGACTTGACGAGTACACCTAGGGGGTTCTGGTCGAGGGGAAGGTGACGTGGGTGTTGTGCGGCGGCGAGCAGCGGAGAGGGGGTTTTGGAACACTAGATCGAGCGCGAGGTAGTCCAGGATGTTGCTCACCTTCCTGCGATGCTCCGGGTGTGGTCGAATCAGAGGAAGAAACTGAGGGGGAGATCGACGACGACGCCGGCGGAGCTTGACGGCGGCGGCGGCGCAATGCGTGGGGGAGGAGTACTGGGGCTCGGGTGGAGGCTTAGGGATGCTCAGGAGGGTCTCGGGGCTCGATTTATATAGGGCCGGGGAGGGAGGCGTGGTGTGCACGCCGAGGTGAGTGGCGGCGGCGATTTCTTCCCTTACGGGGAGAATGGCTTTCCAAGTGGGGAGGGCGCTGTGGAAGGAAAGGTTTGGCGAGGAAGCTTCCGCGAAGCTGCGTAGGTCCACTGAGTCGCAGGGTGGGCTGAGAGTCGGCCTGGGCGCGGTGGTGCTGGAGAACACACAAGCTCCCCTCAACTGATCGAACAGATTTCAGCTGAGACACATGGAACACATTGTGTACTCCGGCCAGTTTCTCAGGTAACTCTAGCCGGTATGCCACTTCGCCCATCCGTTCCAGTATCTTGAAGGGTCCAATGAAACGAGGTGCCAACTTGCCCTTGACATTGAACCTCTTCACACCCCTCATTGGTGACACCTTAAGATACACAAAGTCATCAACTTTGAAGTTGAGATCCCTCCTTCTGATATCAGCATAGCTCTTCTGCCTAGACTGTGCCCTCTGCAAATTCTGCCTGATTACATGTACTTGGCGTTCTGCATCTCTGAGTATCTCAGGCCCAAAGACTTGACTTTCCCCAGTCTGGCTCCAGAACAATGGTGTTCTGCACTTTCTGCCATACAGAGCCTCGAATGGTGACATTAGCGTCCATCACGCGGCGTTGTAAGAGAACTCTACATAACACAGACTCTTGTCCCAGCTAACACCATACTGCAGTGCACATGCTCTCAACATGTCCTCCAAGATCTGATTGGTCCTCTCTGTCTGCCTATCAGTCTGAGGATGATAAGCTGAGCTGAAATGCAGCTTTGTGTCCATCGACTCATGCAACCTCTTCCAGAAGGCTGTGGCGATTTGGGGGAGTTGGTCGCCGGCGGGAAAGGAGAGCGCGGCGGCGCCGCCAGTCCGAGGGCGAAAGTTCGCCGGAGAGGGCTCAATCCGGGGCTACGATGGCTCAAAAGGCGTGCGGTTTGATGGCGGTCCACTATCACCCAAATGGAGTCAAACCCTCTCTGAGTGCGAGGCAGACCAGTGATGAAGTCCATACCAACATCTTCCCACTTCCATTCTGGTATCTTCAAAGGTTAGAGCAATCCTGCTGGCCTCTGATGTTCAGCCTTGATTCTCTGACATGTGTCACATAGAGCCACGTGTGTTGCCACATCACGCTTCAATCCATACCACCAGAATCTTTCCTTGATGTCTTGGTACATCTTGGTACTTCCTGGGTGGATCGAATAGGCTGAGTCATGTGCTTCTCTCAGGATCGTGTCCCTGATCTGTGCTATGTCTGGCACACATATCCTCTTCCCATGCCACAAGGTTCCTTGATCATCAACTCGGAATCTGGGAGCCTTTCCCAGAGCAACATTTCCCACAATCTCCTTGATATGCTCATCTTCAAGCTGACCCTTTCGGATCTCTTGTTCTAGAGTAGGTTCCATTGTCATCTCTGTGATTCTAGTCACAAATCCCGGACTCATCCTCTCAAATTCCCGGCTGAGTTCTTCTGGTAGACAGCGTCCAGTGATCTTGTTCACATAACTCCTTCTACTCAGAGCATCTGCCACCAAATTAGCCTTGCCTGGGTGGTAGTGGATCTCCAGGATCATAGTCCTTGATCAATTCCAACCATCGGCGTTGCCTCATGTTCAGATCTGACTGAGTGAAGACGTACTTGAGGCTCTTGTGGTCAGTGTAAATGTCACACTTGTGCCCAATCAAGTAATGCCTCCAAATCTTCATAGCATGTACAACAGCTGCCAACTCCAGATCATGAGTCGGGTAGTTCTGCTCATGCTTCCTCAACTGCCTTGACGCATATGCCACAATTCTGCCTTCCTGCATGAGTACACACCCCAATCCTAGACAGGATGCATCGCAGTAGATAGAGAAGCTCTTGGCAAGATCAGGCAAAACCAGCACTGGGGCTGTTGTCAGTCTTTTCTTCAACTCTTCAAAGCTGGCCTGACATTGCTCTGTCCAGACGAACTTGGCATTTTCTCCAATAACGCCGTCAGGGGGCTTAGCAATCTTGGAGAATCCTTCAATGAACCGTCGATAATACCCGGCCATCCCAAGGAAACTCCTGATTTCGCTAACATCCCGAGGCGGATTCCAGCTCAACACATCACTGACCTTCTTCGGATCGACTGCCACTCCTCCATTAGACAACACATGACCCAGGAATGCCACTTCCTTCAACCAGAACTCACACTTGCTCAGCTTGGCATACAACTGATGTTCCCCAGACGTTTCGCGGCTGGAGTGACAAGCCGCTGGCAGGCTAGATGGTCGTAGACTCGCGTCTACTCCCATCACCTTCGTTGAGGGCTCGATAGTCCACACACAATCTCTGTGTACCATCCTTCTTGTCCGCGAACAACACCGGTGCTCCCCACGGTGAAGAACTTGGACGAATGTACCCCTTTGCCAGCAGAGCTTCTAGCTCCTTCTTAAGCTGCTCCAGCTCCTTTACTCCCATCCTATATGGCCTCTTGGCTATAGGTGCAGTGCCATGTTTTAGATCAATAACGAATTCAACTTCGCGATCTGGGGGCATACCTAGCAATTCATCTGGGAATACATCCGGGTAGTCACACACCACGCGATTGTCCTCGAGAGCTGTGCCTTCAGCTTGATTGACCTGACTGCGCTCCATGGATCCAGCTGCCTGATACTCCACCCTTTCGCCGGTCTTGGATGTCAGTTGCACTGCTCTCTTGGAACATTGGATCACCCCTTCATATCTGGCTAACCAGCTCATACCCAGAATCATATCGAATCCAAGGGTCTCTAGGACTATTGGACTAGCCCCAAAGTCTACCCCCCTTATTGTGATAGTGGTATAGGGGCATCGTAAGGGTGGGAAGCAGCTCTCCCCCTGGTGAGCTTACTAGCATAGTATTCTTCATGGGCAGTAATGCCACTAAGTTCTTTTTCACAAAAGTAGCAGATATGAAAGCATGCGAAGTTCCAGTATGGAACAAAATGGTTGCAGGAGTCGAGTTGACAGGGAACGTACCCACAACCACATCAGTAGCTGCCTCTGCGGTCTCTGCGCCCATGTGGTTGATCTTGCCTCTGGCTGGGTTCTGCTGTCCGCGGTTGGCCTGGCCTTGCTGCTGGTTCTGATTCTGCGGCTGTCCAGCTCTCTGTCCAGCAGCATTCTGAGTCCTGCGAGGACAGGCGTTGGCAAAGTGCCACGGCTCACCACAGGTGAAACACTTCTGCCCCCCGGGCGCATTGTTGACTGGCTGCACCGGGTTGCGATGAACTGGGGCAGTCTGCAGCGGGTTCTGAAGACGCTTCTGCTGTGGCGCCTGGAGGTACTGAGGGCGCTGCTGGTACTGGGGGCGCTGCTGAAACTGATTGTGGTTCAGCAAGCTGGACTATCCCTGGGGGCGCTGCTGGCCCATCATCTGCTGGTTTCCCTTCGGAGGAGTGAAGCGGGGACGGCTGCTGCTCCCAGCCTGCTGGCCCTGGAACTTCCTCTTCTTCTCTTTGATCTCACGGCGCTTGTGCTCCAGCATGAGGGCGCCGTCCACCAGTTCTTGAAAGTTGGGGAACTTGTTGTACATCAGCTGGTACTGTAGAGCATCCTGCAGACCGTCACGAAACCGGGTCTGCTTCTTCTTGTCAGTGTCCACGTCCTCGGGAGCGTAACGGGCCAACTCGATGAACTTGTCACGGTAAGTGGTGACACTCATCCCTTCCTGTTTCAGCGCCAGGAACTCCTTCTTCTTCAGGGTCATCAAAGCCTCCGGCACATGGTGAGAGCGGAAGCTGTCACGAAACTCCTGCCAGGTGATCTGAGCACGGTTGGGGTGGGCATACTGGTATGAATCCCACCAATCCAATGCTGGTCCCTGAAGCTCTCCTCCCGCGTACAACACCTTCTCCCGATCGTTGCACTGCGCGATGTCGAGCTGTCTCTCCACCGCTTTGAGCCAATCATCTGCCTGCAGAGGATCGCTGGCCTTGGTGAAGGAAGGAGGGCGTCCCTTCAGAAATTCGCCCCTCTTGTCTCTTGGCGGCACGTGAGGATGGTGAGGAGGGTTTTGCTGTTGCTGTTGCATCAACGCTATGGTCTGTGCCATCTGCTGCGTCAGCTGGAGCTGCATCTACATCATCTGCTCCATGGTGGGTGGCGGTGGTGGAGGCGGTGGGTTCGGGTTTGGGTTCTGGCCGCTCCCACCAGCACCAGCGTTCATCCTTGTGTTCACCATCTATTATCAGCAAATATTTCCTGTCAGGTCATGAGTCTAAAGATGGAGGATTTTTTTTTAACAGATAAAAGGAAAACATATAATTCCCCTTCTATGTAAGCACTAATGTCCTTAAACCTTAATCCAATATCTAGATGGTGGTAGACTTGCGTCTACGCCCATCACAATCATTACAAAGATCCAAATCAAGCATGAGCATAATAACAACAAAATCCAGCACCTAGAGACATAATTCACACAAGACTCGACAGCAGATTTTTTTTTTGAAAAACTAAACGATCACTGAATCTTGGTGGTCTCCTAAGATTTCTCCAACCGTTCTAGCTAAGCTGCGTTCCTACAGTCAGCACGGCTCTGATACCAATATGTCACACCCGGATTTACAAAAAAACCCGAATGCTACTATATGTGTGCCCAGGAAGTCCATAGAACACATATAGTCAACAAATATGATAACAGAGACACAAATGCTGAAAATAAATGCTTTATTAATGAGAGAGTTTACATCAGAGTTGCTTCATAAATAAACTAGCCAATACAGCGGAAGACTAATAATAACTCTCCCTAAACGAGGCCGTGCTCCACAGGTACTCTGACTGGGAGAACACACTCAGTAGAACGGCAGATCCTCCGGAAACTCAGCAGCAGACTCATGCGCAGCCCAATCTGTTACCCATCCGGGATTTTGCAGCAAAATTACATAAATAAAGCAAGTGTAAGTAACAGAATTACTTAGCAAGTATAGCACGGGGTATGAGGCCAAAAGGTTTGACTCGGTTTGACTGCATTAGCATTTTAAGTTGATTCATTTTAACTTTATCCAATTTACTACAAGTGAAAGGACTCCCCATTGTAACCCAATTAAATAGTGTAAGTATCATTAATCAACAATAATAGTAACCATCAAGTTCTATTCAAAAAGGTGTCGAGCTCGGGCTCGAACCAGAGCCTGGTTCGGCGGGGAAGACGACCCCGACAGGTGGGGCCCTCCTGTCGGCGGCGTGAGGTGAGGCGGCCCAAGCTGGGCCGGGTCTTGGGCCGGAAGAGGGGCGAGGTAGGCTGGAATTGGCTGGGCCGGCCTAAGTGGAGAGGTCCACGAGCGGTGCTGGGTTGAGCTGGGGAAGAAAGTTGAGGGGGCGGATGTAGACTTTGGCGGTGAGTGGGGCTTGGGCTGGGCAAGCTGCTGGGCCGCTGCGCTGGTCCGAGGTGGGATGGTGAAAGGCCACTGGGCCTAGCGTTGAGCTGAGGGGTGGTGGGCTGGCGGTGCTGCGGCTGGGCCGAGAAAAAGAAGGAGAGAAGGGGAGCAAGAGTGGTCCAAGGAAAGTTCAGGGAGCAGAATTGAACTATGGCCGAAACAACTATATCAAGTTTAACAGTAATAGTAAAGGTGACAGTAGCTGCGCCTAGCAAAAGTCTACCCATAATGCAATAACCCAAGGTAATCAAGGGAACAGGAATATCAAAGCTAGGTATATCCTTAGTGGTACATCAATTTAAATGCATGAATGTAAATAAATGTAGTACAAAGGTGGATAGGTAGCAAGGATTGTCCGTTGCTATAACTTGCCTTCCTCAAAAGGCTGCTGCTGCTGTTCCGGCTCCTGGAAATCCTCGTACTCAAAGTCCAACGCGAACGGCTCACCGACTGGACACGAATCACCACACACAAGCATCCACAAGCCAATACATGCAAACAAAGGTATTCTATTAGAAACAGTACACCAAACAGTAGAAACAGTACATAAAAGGGTTTTAGATCTATTCTACGCGTCACTACGAACACAAGAGCGCAAAAATCACACTAATCGGAGCTAAAACGAGAAAGTTATGGAGTTTTGAAGATTCAGGGACTAATCTACGAAATACCGAGGACCTATACGTAAATAAGCGAATAAACCGAAGGGCTAACGCGTAAAACTAACTGCGCAGGACGGCGGGTTTTATTATTTGAAAACTCAGGGGTTTTTGGGATAAAACAGGACCTGGATGTAAATACTTTTGAATAGGAGAGGATCGTGGTTGATTTTGAGGAAACTCAGGGGTTCTTTAGAAAAAGGTGCAGGGCTGACCGGTACACGGATTGTTTGACTCAGGGGTGGGCTGATCTTCGGCCGTTAGATCTAGATCGGAGGGCTGGGGCGAAAAAAAAGGGAGATGGTCGCCGGAGTGGACCTGGACGCGGCGGCGCCGCCATGGCTCACGGCGGAGCTTCGCCGGAAACGGGGCGAACTCGAGCTACAGAGCTCGGTTGACGACGAGGATTGGCCGTGGGGGTAGCTGGGGACTTGACGAGTACACCTAGGGGGTTCTGGTCGAGGGGAAGGTGACGTGGGTGGTGTGCGGCGGCGAGCAGTGCAGAGGTTGTTTTGGGACACTAGATCGAGTGCGAGGTAGTCCAGGATGTTGCTCACCTTCCTGCGATGCTCCGGGTGTGGTCGAATCAGAGGAAGAAACGTTGGAGGGGGAGATCGACGACGACGCCGGCGGAGCTTGACGGCGGCAGCGGCGCAATGCGTGGGGGAGGAGCACTGGGGCTCGGGTGGAGGCTTAGGGATGCTCAGGAGGGTCTCGGCGCTCGATTTATATAGGGCCGGGGAGGTCTAGGGCGCCGGGGAGGGAGGCGTGGTGTGCACGCCGAGGTGAGTGGCGGCGGCGATTTCTTCCCTTACGGGGAGAATGGCTTTCCAAGTGGGGAGGGCGCTGTGGAAGGAAAGGTTTGGCGAGGAAGCTTCCGCGAAGCTGCGTAGGTCCACTGAGTCGCAGGGTGGGCTGAGAGTCGGCCTGGGCGCGGTGGTGCGGCGAGCTTGAGTCCGACTCGGCTCGGCGGAAGGTAGAAGACGAGACTGGCCAGCGGGGCCCGCGTGGCAGCGGTAGCGAGCGGGCGGGAGTGCAGTTGGGCCAACTTGGGCAGAAACCGAGGCGGGGTGCTGCGCGCGAGGAGGGAAACTGGACCGGAGAAAAAATATCAGGGGTGGAGAACGGACTTAGCGCGGCTGGCGGGGAAAGCTGCTGGGCTGTGGCGAATTAGGCCAGGAGAGGGGAGCGCGCGAGCGGGGTGGGCCGGCCGGGGAAAAGTTAGGAGGAGGGTTGCTGGGCCGCGGAAGGATTGGGCTAGCTCGGAGGAAAAGAAAACAGGGAGGGGAAACAAACCAAGGAGAAAGTTGGAGGGGCAAAAGCGAACTCTGGCCAAACGAACTTTTCTAGGGCTCAAACACATGCAATTCAAATGCGAATTTAAATTAGATTTAAATTCTTATTTGAACTACAAGCAACCAAAACTCGATGCAGCCAGCATGAATGCAAGGCACTCATTATTAAACCTATATTGCTTTTAATTGTAATTTAGAAAATAGAATTTTCCTACACTAAATTCCCTATTAATTATATAAAGCCTGGAAAATTTTAGAAAATTGAGAAAATTATTGTATTAATTATGCTAATAAATCACATCCCAAAATCCAAAAATTTTGGGGTGTGACAGGAATATTCATGATTAGTACAAAACTAAATGCAGCAGCATGAATGCAACAAAAATGTTTCTACACCTTATATTTGATTTTAATTTTCAGAAATTAATTATTTAACCTACGTTAAACATGAATATGATAATAAATAATCAATTAATTACTAAAAATTTTAAATAGGCTATTTTTGGGTGTTACAGAAATACATAGTCGTATGGGACAAGGAAGAATGATTGAGCTTATCGTATACTACCTTGGGCATGACGCTGACACTTGCTCCAAGGTCACATAGAGCTTGGTTGAAGTGTTGACCACCGATCGAGCATGCGATGGTCGGGCATCCTAGGTCCTTTTTCTTCTCTGGGAGATTGTTCAAAATAGCTGCGCTGCAAGCTTCAGTTAGCTTTATTACCTCGGTGGTTGGCAGCGCCCTTTTGTTGTTGAGGATGTCCTTCAGGTACTTGGCGTATGTGGGAACCTGCATGGCTTCAAGCAATGGAATATGGACATATAGTTTACGAATTACCTCAACAAACTTGCTGAATTGTTCATCCACCGTTGGCTTGTGGGATCGTCTAGGAAATGGCAGCACAGCGGGATCGTAGAATTCATGAGGGGCCGTCTTTGTCTCCTTCTGAGAGTTCTTCTTCTGTGGTTCAGCCGCGACCTCCTCCTCTTCGCTATCACTATCTGTAGTGACTGCTTTCTTACCTGCATCGTTAGGATATGGCGGGTCCCGAGTGGTCTTACCCCCTCTCGTGGTCACCGCCTTAACCTTTTCATGGGGACAATTGTCTGGTTGCCCAGAAATTTTCCCAACTACAGGTGAAGGTAAAGAAGCAGCTAACTGAGCAATTTGAGTTTCTATCATTTTATTAAAGCTCAGTTGACTTTTCATGGCAGAAGAGAATGATTCCATCCTAGAGTCTATGTTTTCCAGAGTTTTATCATTAGCAGAAAGCTTCTTGTT
>OAMR01000877.1:314734-326920 GCA_900205405.1 Echinochloa crus-galli
TATGTTCACTAGCACCTTATAAAAGATCCTAAATAAGCAAATAAGGTGCCAAGCTAGCACGAGCTCACCTAATCAAATCTAAGAGCAAGTTCACACAAACCTATGCCACTAGTACTTCACACACCAGGGAGCTCATACACAACTAGTAAGCAAAAGCACAAAGCTCCTAAGCTCACTAGTAATGCTCAATGGACAAGACTACACAAGTCTAATCCAAAGGCTCAATTTACTTAGCTACACAAACTAAGCAAAGAGACTAATTAAGCAACACAAGCTAATTAGTTACAAGATCACCACTTCTAGGTACACAAGCAAGAAGACAATTAGCAAGCTACACAAGCCAACTAATTATGAGAGCAACAACACAAGCACAAGATATGTAAGGAAGTAAATACAATGCTTGTGATAGAGAAGTGCAAACCACCGAGAAGAGAAGACAATGTTGACACGGTGTTTTTTATCCCGAGGTTCACTTGTTTGCCACCAAGCTAGTCCTTGTTGTGTCGACCAACACTTCGATGGTTCTTGGGCAAGGCTCTCAAGCCGCTGGCCACTCCCGGGCACACCAAGACACCACTCGCAAGTATGGTAACTCAATGACACGCTCCACTAAAGTTGCTCTTCACGATCCCCGCGGGGTGAGCACAATCCCCCTCACAAATCCTTCTCCGGAGCACCGCACAACCTCCTTGCGTGCTTCAACGGAGCCTCAATCCACCAAGCCGTCTAGGAGGTGGCAACCTCCAAGAGTAATAAGCACACCGGCTTGCAGCACAAGCACCTAGTGCCACTCAATGCAATCTCTCAAAGCAATGCACTAGATTCGCACTCACTCGCAATGGATTCGCAATCTTGCAACAAAAAGTGAGTTAGTGGACTCCCAAGGCAAGCACAACCATGGAAACACATTCCCAAGGTGCTCAACCTTTCCCAAGGCCCGGGCACCCTTCTATTTATAGAGGGGAGGGGAAAACTAGCCGTTACACCCTTTTCCCGAGCTCTAACGGCTATCTCGGACCGTCCGCAGTGCATTCACGGACCGTCCGCCATTCAAAAAACTAGTCGTTGAGCTCCAAACGGTCAAAAACTCGTTAACCGAGGACCGTCCGCCCAGCACCCGCGGACCGTCCGACCCCTGGATCATCGGGAAACGACTCTGTGTAAAACTGGACGAATTTGCGGACTGTTCCCACGGACCGTCTGCCATTCATCGCGGACCGTCCGCCACTCTATTTTCAGCACAGCCAGCACTCGGTAAAACGCCCATAACTTTTGGCTTCGATATCCAAATTAGGTGATCTTGGACTCTATGGAAAGCTCATTCAGAGGGCTATCCATCCCAACTGAATACTTGACCCAAAACACTTCAGATCAAAGCAGAAATTCAAACCAAGATGACACTTAGTCATAACCAACATCCAAACTTCAACCCCTTTGCAAATGTGCCAACCCCATAAGTGTACCACCTTATGTGTGTGTGAGTTAGTATTTTCACAAACATTTTTAAAGGGTTTTTCCATCTCTTCACCATGCCATGGACTGTTCGAGCCCAAGCTACGGATAGTCCGACCAAAGATCTGAACTAGTCCGAACTTTGCTTTCCCAAAGATTTGCAACGAACATTTTCGCTCTCTTTACCACGCCACTCGATCCTAACAACATCGCAATGTTAGATCGCTCAAGTGGCACTATATGACCGATATGCAAACAAGTTTGCCCCTCTTGATAGTACGGCCATCGATCTATCCTAAACCCGGTCATAAACTTCTCTACTCACCTATGACCGGTTAAATGAAATGCCTATTGGTTATACATTTGCCTTGCACATTTCATTCCATCTTCTGCTATGTTGATGCAACACATGCATCAACATCATTACAAATGATATGATCCACTTCATATCATCATGCGACTTAATGGTCCATTGATCTTGGTGTTCCTCTGTTAGGTCATGAGCCATGCGGTGGGCTAAGATCTAGTATGGACCAAGTTATCGGCTCTGTTAGATTTTGGCAAGATCTGACAGATTCATTAAGTTACCCCGTGTTGCTCCTTTTTTACTATGTGCTTAATTCATGCAACACACCTTTGCCCAATCTAGATCGGCTAGAATCGGCTTTGTTTCACGACATGACGACTTATCCCCGTATTTCACTTAAACACATATTAGTCCACCTAAGTTGTCACTCAATTACCAAAACCAAACAAGGACCTTCAATCTCCCCCTTTTTGGTAATTGATGACAACTCTACAAAGATATGGAAATTAAGTTTGTTTGAATTCTATGCTCCTTATCCAACATTTCAGCTCTATGTTAGAATTTGGATAAGTACCATAAAATCCGAATAGGTAGTGATAACTCCCCCTACAAATGTGCTCAAATGTTTTGTTTTCAAGCTTGCACATATGCATAAATATGAAATTTTGGGAGCGTTAACACTACTTGATGGATGCTAAGATATATAAGATAAACCTTTGTAGTGTGATACCAATTAAGATTGCACATTGAAGTCCATCCTTAGCATCATGGTTACCTAGATATCACATGAAATACACTAGATACCTTATGACATCCACATTATAGGCAAGCTTCTAGGTGTACAATAAAGAATAACATATATCTAGCTACCAACATATGAATGCTGTGAAAGCTTATGAAATATGCAAGCAAGCACATGAATATGCACATATCAAATGCAATCAATCAAGTTCATGAGCTTGCTCCCCCTACTTGTGTGCTTCTCTTTGTTCAAGAACTTTCCATACTATAGTGGCTCCAATATTTCATATCTTCCATTCTCAGTTCTTTGTACCACTCTCATTCTCATTCCATCTCAATATTTCATATCTTTGTACCACTCTCTCCCCCTTTGTCATCAATTTCCATAAAGGGATGCTCATTTGATACATAGGGTTAGGTGATACTCTCTTCCCTTTATATGATACTTGAATCTTGATTTTTGATGGACACTATCACATATGTAGAAATGATGTCATTTGTGGGATGCCAAAGGAAAGATACCACTTGAGGTTAGTTGGAATGCCTCATGTAGGATCTTTTGACCTTGATAGTGGTATTTGGGACATCTCCCCCTTTGTCAAAGATTTTGTCATTCAACTTGATCAACTTGAGCTCTTGTATGTGAGGGATGCATTCTTCTCTTGATGATCACTTAAAGTTGAGGATCACTTGAAATCTTGTAGGACATGATACCACTTGAAGAATATCACTTTCAATCTTGATACAACAATTAAATATACACTTGTATGATATCACTTGCGATCTTGATATAGACATCAATTTTGAATAGCAATTGAAAATATACCACTTGAAGAAATCTATACTAAAAGGATCCTAGAGAATTGAAAACACTTTTGTTGACACCAAAAATTAGCACCAGGAAGAGGCTGACATGTGGGCCAAATTTGATGGAAGGATGCCATTCGGCCAAGGGAATTTCTCTGAAGCATTCGGCAAAGGTACTCTGCGGTCGGGAACGCGTCGCCATTCGGCTAAAGAGTTTTCTCTGAGGCATTCGGCGAAGGCACTCTGCGGTCGGGAACGCGTCATCATTCGGCAGAGGCATTGTTCCGCAGGCGAAGAGTGGTAGTATTCGGGAAGACATGATGACGTGGATCAACACAAGGAAAAGGCCGGTTCGAACAAGGAAAGCAATATGGGCACAAAGATTCGTCATTTATTTTTAGAAACAAGTGTTGTAGTCGTGTCCGACTAGGAATTGTATCAAGACCTGGGTATAAATATAAACCCATGGCAGTTGTAAAAGAATAGACAATCAATCGTACAACAAACCGGCCCCGTGCCAACATCGAGTCCTTTAGTCGAGTCGTCGAGTTCTTCGAGAGGAGTCATCGATCCGTCGACCTCCGTAAGTACCGGCAACCTTGTATCATGCTTAGTATCATGCGGTGGATTTAAGCTTTGATGCAAGTAGTCTTGCTACCATGCTTAGTATCATCCGGTGGATTTAAGTTATGGTCTCAAGAAGGTTACTCTGTTAGGTCATGAGCCATGCGGTGGGCTAAGATCTAGTATGGACCAAGTTATCGGCTCTGTTAGATTTCGGCAAGATCTAACAGATTCATTAAGTTACCCCGTGTTGCTCCTTTTTTACTATGTGCTTAATTCATGCAACACACCTTTGCCCAATCTAGATCGGCTAGAATCGGCTTTACTTTACGGTGCGACGACTTATCCCCTCATAGCCGAATCCGAAACCGATCTAGGTTGCCACGTGTCGCGGGTTCAAGCCTGTCGGCATCGTGTAGATCTTGACAGAACCGGGTATCATGCGGTAGATGCAGGTTTTTGGGTCGTCTTAGAGCTAATCATCCGGTGGATTAGAATTCGATTCGATCTGATAGATTTACCTTTACCGATTAGGCTTGTTCCTTCGCCATGGACCCCGATTCGGCTAAGTAGCCGTATTCGGCAGTGCTTTTACGAGTGAACGTGTGTTCGTGGGTTTGCATTGGACAATGAATGCTTTTAGCCTTTCACGATTAGATTGTATCATGCGGTGGATTGATCTAATCTGATTAGTGGCGTGGTCACAAACAAGTCGTATCATGCGGTGGATTAACTTGTTTGCTATCATGCTTGACGGGTGCTGCTTTCGGCCTATGCATTCTTTGTTTACTGCGAATTTATGATCATGTTTCACCCTTTTATTTATCTATCATGCTCTGTTTCTCGTTAATCGGCTATGAGTAATGTTCATTCGTTTGAAAGCCGATCTTTCGTCATGCTTACGTCACGCATTCGGCAGTGCGCTCCTCGCGTGCCTTGCCGATTGCCGAATGAGGTTTTAACTGCCGACAGATAGCTTCCCTGTAGCTATATGTCTCTCAAGATTGGCTTCAACGCCGCAAACATGGAACTGTCTGGTCTCACCCGGCACGTTCCAGGTTTTAATCTAAACGTTTTTATCCCTTTGTTAGTTTTCAGGCAAACTGACTGGCACGCTTCCGGATTCGAAAGCCCGGGCCACGTTTGAAGCCAGCTTTGTTCGGCTTGCTGTGTGCTTGGCGTGAGGTGCGGATTTTACGTCAACACACTTTTTGGCACGCCCGGTGGGACACACACAAGTTTTCAAGATGCCTGAGTTGAGCGACATCATGGATGTCACTTTGGAAGAATTGTCTGAAGAGCATCAACAGATGGTAAAGGCTGCTGCTAGTCAATTCATTAACAAATGTTTACTGTCTTTCGCCAAGAACAGGAGTGGTGCACCTTTTCTCAAGTCCGATCTGCCAAGAGTTCTCCTTCCTGGGCAATCTGATCTTACTGAAGAAGAAGAGAGGGAGAGATTCTCGGGCTTGTTATACAAAGCTTTGGGAGAGACAATGACCAATCACAATGCCGCGTTCTTAAACAGTTTTCGGCATACAATGATAAGCATTTTTGGTCAGCATGTGGATAAACCCTTTGAGCAGACACATGGGCAATTGGGTGGCCCGACATACTTCAATGTTCAAGCACCAGTTCAGAAACCACATGGTAAAGGAAATGCTGATGAAACTGGAGGTTCTGGTGTTAAAGATATAAATGGACAACCGATTCGGCAAGATCCTCAGCTTGCACTGCCGAAAACTCGCACATACGGTGATATGGCATTCGGCACCACAGGGAATCCGCCTGCTTCTGCTTACAAGATATCTCCCTTGAACAATAGACTGCAGAGGGATTTATATGGGAATGGATACTCGGAGTTCCTGGACTACAATGCTATTAACGCTCTCCCGAATCCCGGGTATGTAGGCGTTGCGGGGATGCCCGCTGGAAGACCGGGGAATCAAGATTCAAATGTCGATCTCATGGTACAGAAAATGACCGAAGTGCTGCAAAATCAATTCGGTCTGAAACCCAAGAATCAAGGATATATGTACTCACCTCCCTTTCCAGAGTGGTACCAAAGAGTGTCATTGCCGAATCGAGTCAAGATCCCCACAGAATTTGCCAAATTTTCAGGACAGGATGACACTAGTACTGTGGAGCATATAGCGCGGTATTTGATGCAGCTTGGAGAAGCTTCGGCAGATGAGGCCTTTAGAATCAGATACTTTCCTTTGTCATTAACAGGTCCAGCTTTTACATGGTTTGCTTCTTTGCCTGCTCAGTCAATTTGCACGTGGAAAGATCTAGAGCAGAAATTCCATGCTCATTACTATACCGGTAGTACAGAAAAGAAGTTGGTTGATCTAACCAGCTTGAGGCAAAGGAATAATGAAACACCTACAGAATTTCTCAGGAGATTTAGAGAGACTAAAGGCATGTGCTTTTCCTTGAACATACCTGATGATCAGTTGGCCGGAATGGCTGTGGCTGGTATGCTGCCTACCATTCGGGAGAAGTTTTCTTCATATAAATAAATGCCAACTATTGAGTTTTGAGAATATACATAAAGCTCTCTATACATGAGAGAGCGAATATAAAATATTTTAAAAGCGCCTCACACGGCTGGTCTGTTTACCATGGCCCACTAAAGTGACATTGTTTTAGTACCTACATGTCATCAATATAAACGTGTGTGGCAGACAAATGTATAGAAGAGAGTCTACATGCGCGTGCGCACATGTGCCTTTGCTAGTCCCAAGAAATACCACATGAAGAAATACCAATTTATAGATCATATGACTCTAGATACCACTAAAGTATGTCAAAGCTATGTTGACGGTGTCAAAAGAGTTCTCATTCTTGATATAGGCATTCAACAAGCTGCTAGTGCTGCTCAAAGGTGGAAAGACCATCAAACGGGGCACTCAAGATTTCCATTTTAGTGTGAAACTTTGCTCCGTCCCATGAAGCAAACTCTTGAAAAGTGGCTAAAAACTGACTTTTGCCCATGGACATATCCAATCTATCATTCCTTTATCAAGATCAATCTCATAGGTAGCATAGAATTGTCTAATGATAGTCTTATTCCAATCACACCTATGCTCTAAGAAGGGTCTAAGTCTAATATGTTCAAACTTTAATAGCCACTCCCACTAGAACTTCTTTTGACACAAGATATAGAAATCAATTCTCTTGTGGGGAAAGACAATGCAATAAACCATGTGACCAAGGAGAGCAATTTCTTTGTATGATGAAACTTGATAACTATTTGTGTTGTTGTCTTGTGCTTACACTAGATTTGTTTCCATGAGCTTCTTAAACTTTGACTTGAACAAATTGATTTGCCTAAACTTTTCAAATCATCTTCACAAGCATGAAGTGATTATTTTATCAAGGTAGTGCTTGTCACTTATAGGCAATCCAAAATACATCAAGTACTTGGGTTTACTAGCTCATGAAAAAACTCATATACTAACCACTAGATCAAATAATCATTCAAGTAATAGTGGTAGGCTATGAATTTCAAAACTTTATTTGTAATGCATGATCCTATAAGCATGTACTATATGCACTAACCGCATACTAGTAAGGGATGAAAATGATCGATGCACATTACAATGATACCTTTGCTATATTGGAGTAGAGGATAGTCAATAAGATTTCAATTCCGCAATAGCAATGTGAAGTCCAATTGATAGCTTGGTGAAGATCAATGAATACCAATATGAATTCCATCCTTCACCCATATGAATTGACAACCACTAATGATTAAGTGCACTCTTCATGTTGTGGTTGGCTTGCTTATTCATTTGATCAATGCTTGCATGAGAGAACTATTTAGAATACCACTTGAAATCCCATTACTAGCTCTCTTTTGGATGTTGCTTGCTTTCTTGATCAACCCTTTTGATTGCTTGAAATAAACATCTTGAAAGCCCTTAGATTACCACTTCCATGTTGGCCTTCCAAGCACCGTGCTTGTCAATCCCACCATTGGGCGGCTCGCCCCTCTCAAGGGAGAAGTGACTACTCCAAGAACCATTCTTGATACTGTTGGCACTTCTTACGATCCAATATCAGAATTAAGAATCCTGGTACTGGGGTAAGGAGTGTTTTAGTGGTTTTCCTATGACTTAGTAAAATATAGAAATATTCTGCAAGCGCACAGAATCACCGCTGTAGCACTTCGCCTGGGAGTATCCTGAGGTATCGTAATTTATATTTCCGCAGGGAAGCTTTGGCAAGAGTACTAGTGAACAGATATTTGAGACTATCAGAGAAGGGTACACGACTAGACAAGACAGGGGATAAATGGTATTGGATAGGAGTGGAAATACTGGACACACAGCTCAAGGGATACTCGGATAGATGAGAGAAGGTATAGATAGTTGGGAGGACAACGAGAAGAGATAAAGGATTCCTGGGGACTCTATCTATCTAGGCCAAGTGGTTAGAGATACAGTGGCTAAAGAGCCAGCACTAGTAGGTCTGGAATAAGTCTATTGTCTTCCTTGGGACTACAGGGCATCCGACACGCAGAAAGGGATGAGAAGGGGTGCCGACTACCCTGAACCTTGGGTCCTAGGACACCGGAACTAACGTGATGGACTACAAAGACCGGAAGGGCTATCACCACCTCCCGGCTACCACCTCCGTTGCGACGGGCAGAAACTAAGGTTACTGACAAGTGTAGGAACCACTCCTACACAGATCAATAACTACTTACTTCGCTAGCAGAAGCAAGCAACTCGAACTCACACCCCAATGACAAGTCATCGCTAGTGTGAGCAGAATCGAAGAACCAATTAAGACAGAGACTTAAGCAAGAACTAAGGCCCTGTTTGGAAACCATTATGCTAAAGTTTAGCACTTGCTAAAGTTTAGCAGCTCACTTTAGAGTGCTAAAGTTTAGCAGCTGAGGTGTTTGGATATTGGTGTTAAAGTTTAGCACATAGATGAATGAAAGACCAAAGTACCCTTATTATTGCCTCTGGGCTGCGCCGGCCTCCACGGTCAGCACCGCGGACACCTGGTCGCGCACTACCGCCGTGACGGCATCGAAGAGCTCCGGCCGGCCGTAGCCACTCCATGACCGGCGCGCTGCACACCTCCGTCACGGAATCCAGCAGCTTCACCACCGGCGACATCACCCACGCGTACCTGGCTTCCCGCCGGCGACATCACACACGCGGCGGCGCCATGCGACGTTGGGGGAGGGGGCCGCGGTGGGCGGGCGGCGGAGGGGAGTGCGGCGGGCGGGGCCGACGAGTGCTTCACCGTCCACTTGAGGAGGAAGGAGAGCAGCGGGGTCAGGGGCGCCGCGTCGCCGAGCTTGTCGGCGAGGAGGAGATCCGAGGTCTATGACGGCCTCACCGGAGTTGGAGACGCCTCGCGCTGGGCTAGCTGCGGGTGGAGCCGGTCTTCCCGCAGGCCGGGCACGGCTGAGCGGCCGCCAGCAGACGAGGGCGAGCAGGAGGGCCGCGGCGAGGAGGGCAGGTGCAGGGACGCTGCCGCGCTAGGAGCGGCGGCGGGTGGCGGTGGGTGCGGTGGGCGGCGGAGAGGGAGGATGGGGGCAGCGGGAGAGAGCGGAGAGGATGAGGGAGAGGGTGCGAATCGAGGAGAGAGAGGGTAGGCCGGCAATTACTGCGGCGGGGAGGGAGAGAGAGCGGTAGTGGTGGAAAATACCCACCAAGCTGCACTTTCAGCAAGTATTAGCACCCCTTTGAGGTGTAATGATTTCCATAGTGCTAAAGTTTTAGCAGTCCACTTTTAGCACTTTAGCACACATGTTTGGATCCAATATGCTAAACTACAGAGACCGAGAGGGCTGTCACCACCTCACGGCTACCGCCTCCGTTGCGACGGGCAGAAACTAAGGTTACTGACAAGTCTAGGAACCACTCCTACACAGATCAATAACTACTTACTTCGCTAGCAGAAGCAAGCAACTCGAACTCACACCCCAATGACAAGTCATCGCTAGTGTGAGCAGAATCGAAGAACCAATTAAGACAGAGACTTAAGCAAGAACTAAGAGCACTAGGAACTAGAGCCAACTATAGTCCAAACATGATATAGAAGCAACTAGATTAAAGTAGAAGCAACTATATAAGGCACAAGTAGAATAAAGTAGATAACTATATTGATAACTCAAATGTCTGTCTCTTATACACATCTAGATGTGTATAAGAGACAGTGAGGCCGTCATAGACCTCGGATCTCCTCCTCGCCGACAAGCTCGGCGACGCGGCGCCCCTGACCCCGCTGCTCTCCTTCCTCCTCAAGTGGACGGTGAAGCACTCGTCGGCCCCGCCCGCCGCACTCCCCTCCGCCGCCCGCCCACCGCGGCCCCCTCCCCCAACGTCGCATGGCGCCGCCGCGTGTGTGATGTCGCCGGCGGGAAGCCAGGTACGCGT
The DNA here is from genome assembly GCA_900205405.1 of Echinochloa crus-galli. NCBI lineage: Eukaryota > Viridiplantae > Streptophyta > Magnoliopsida > Poales > Poaceae > Echinochloa > Echinochloa crus-galli. The sequence goes on from OAMR01000877.1 coordinate 325,010, forward strand.
GGGTGATGTCGCCGGTGGTGAAGCTGCTGGATTCCGTGACGGAGGTGTGCAGCGCGCCGGTCATGGAGTGGCTACGGCCGGCCGGAGCTCTTCGATGCCGTCACGGCGGTAGTGCGCGACCAGGTGTCCGCCGGTGCTGACCGTGGAGGCCGGCGCAGCCCAGAGGCAATAATAAGGGTACTTTGGTCTTTCATTCATCTATGTGCTAAACTTTAACACCAATATCCAAACACCTCAGCTGCTAAACTTTAGCACTCTAAAGTGAGCTGCTAAACTTTAGCAAGTGCTAAACTTTAGCATAATGGTTTCCAAACAGGGCCTTAGTTCTTGCTTAAGTCTCTGTCTTAATTGGTTCTTCGATTCTGCTCACACTAGCGATGACTTGTCATTGGGGTGTGAGTTCGAGTTGCTTGCTTCTGCTAGCGAAGTAAGTAGTTATTGATCTGTGTAGGAGTGGTTCCTACACTTGTCAGTAACCTTAGTTTCTGCCCGTCGCAACGGAGGTGGTAGCCGGGAGGTGGTGATAGCCCTTCCGGTCTTTGTAGTCCATCACGTTAGTTCCGGTGTCCTAGGACCCAAGGTTCAGGGTAGTCGGCACCCCTTCTCATCCCTTTCTGCGTGTCGGATGCCCTGTAGTCCCAAGGAAGACAATAGACTTATTCCAGACCTACTAGTGCTGGCTCTTTAGCCACTGTATCTCTAACCACTTGGCCTAGATAGATAGAGTCCCCAGGAATCCTTTATCTCTTCTCGTTGTCCTCCCAACTATCCATACCTTCTCTCATCTATCCGAGTATCCCTTGAGCTGTGTGTCCAGTATTTCCACTCCTATCCAATACCATTTATCCCCTGTCTTGTCTAGTCGTGTACCCTTCTCTGATAGTCTCAAATATCTGTTCACTAGTACTCTTGCCAAAGCTTCCCTGCGGAAATATAAATTACGATACCTCGGGATACTCCCAGGCGAAGTGCTACAGCGGTGATTCTGTGCGCTTGCAGAATTTCTATATTTTACTAAGTCATAGGAAAACCACTAAAACACTCCTTACCCCAGTACCAGGATTCTTAATTCTGATATTGGATCGTAAGAAGTGCCAACAGTATCAAGAATGGTTCTTGGAGTAGTCACTTCTCCCTTGAGAGGGGCGAGCCGCCAATGGTGGATTGACAAGCACGGTGCTTGGAAGGCCAACATGGAAGTGGTAATCTAAGGGCTTTCAAGATGTTTATTTCAAGCAATCAAAAGGGTTGATCAAGAAAGCAAGCAACATCCAAAAGAGAGCTAGTAATGGGATTCAAGTGGTATTCTAAATAGTTCTCTCATGCAAGCATTGATCAATGAATAAGCAAGCCAACCACAACATGAAGAGTGCACTTAATCATTAGTGGTTGTCAATTCATATGGGTGAAGGATGGAATTCATATTGGTATTCATTGATCTTCACCAAGCTATCAATTGGACTTCACATTGCTATTGCGGAATTGAAATCTTATTGACTATCCTCTACTCCAATATAGCAAGGTATCATTGTAATGTGCATGATCATTTTCATCCTTACTAGTATGCGGTTAGTGCATATAGTACATGCTTATAGGATCATGCATTACAAATAAAGTTTTGAAATTCATAGCACCACTATTACTTGAATGATTATTTGATCTAGTGGTTAGTATATGAGTTTTTTCATGAGCTAGTAAACCCAAGTACTTGATGTTTTTGGATTGCTATAAGTGACAAGCACTACCTTGATAAAATAATCACTTCATGCTTGTGAAGATGATTTGAAAAGTTAGGCAAATCAATTTGTTCAGTCAAAGTTTAAGAAGCTCATGGAAACAAATCTAGTGTAAGCAAGACAACAACACAAATAGTTATCAAGTTCATCATACAAAGAATTGCTCTCCTTGGTC
>OAMR01000877.1:340713-361492 GCA_900205405.1 Echinochloa crus-galli
GGTGCGGCTTGGAGTCGCGGAGCTCGTGGCGGCGTCCAAGGAGGCGGCGAGACGGCCAACAATGGCGGGCGGCGGCGCTCGGATCTCTGGCGGCGCCGCTGCGTGAGGCGAGGAGGGAGCGGCGGTGGTGAGGCGATGAGAGGCGACGGCATCGGCGGCTTATATTGGGTCGAGGGGGGTGCGCGGCAGCTCGGACGCCGAGGTGGTATAGGCACGCACGCCAAGGCAGAGCTGGCAGCTGCGCTCAGTGCCTGGCGTGGGAGGCTCGCGAGCTAGGCCGTGTGGGCCGAGAGGGAGGATGGGCCGGGCCTGGCGCAGGAGCGGTGGGCTGGGCTGGCTCGGCTGGGTTGGGCCGAGGCGGAAAGAAGAAGATGGGCTGGGGAGTTGCAGCTGGGCCAGCAGATCGGGATGGGCCCAAAGCAGAGGGTGGGAGACGCTGGTGGCTGGGCTGGCTCAGAGTAAAATATGAGGGAGCAGGAGCGGACCGGGTGGAAAGTTTAGGGAGCGAAAACGAACTCGGCCGTAACAACTTTTCTAGGGCTCAAAACACCGCGATTTTTACCCACCAGTCGCGTAAAAGTTCAAAGGAACTTTGCACCCAACCACGCACATCAACACTACCGAGGTGTGACGGCATAGGGACTCTACGAGGCCTTTCACAAGACACCCTAACAGGACAGTAGCCGCTATGGTAACATAGGCAGCATGGCCAAGGCACCGAGATTGACTGACTCCCTGAGCGCATCATAAGAGGGTCAATAGCGTCCATTGCGCGGCAACGCATGCCAACAGGAAAGTAAAAGCGCAACGTGCGGAATTCCAACGCGAGGAGTCCCACACGGGACTGTGTCTCACGGGGACATAGCCGACGGACCGTCCGCCCTCGGTGGATCAACCATACTCTCACCTATGCTTCCCACCACGCCGCTGGCCCCGTCGGTAACTACTGTCAAGCTAGAGCCGTACAAGCTACTTGTCCAAGACCAGAGCCATTATAGTTCTGGCGGTGGCAACAGGCTCCTGGGTTTCCGCTTTAAGAAACGGTCCTTACGGAGAGACACTAGGGCCTGGCACGCAGCTGACGCCCTAGTTCCCTTAACCATGTTGCTAAAAAGCATATTTTATCATTAAGGTTGAAGTGAACCATTATATCAAGGTTAACAGTAATAGTAAAGGTGACAGTAGCTGCGCCTAGCAAAAGTCTACCCATAATGCAAAAACCCATGGTAATCAAGGGAACAGGAATATCAAAGCTAGGTATATCCTTAGTGGTACATCAATTTAAATGCATGAATGTAAATAAATGTAGTACAAAGGTGGATAGGTAGCAAGGATTGTCCGTTGCTATAACTTGCCTTCCTCAAAGTGCTGCTGCTGCTGCTGCTGTGAGTCCGGCTCCTGAAAATCCTCAACGTACTCGAACTCCAACGGCAACGGCTCACCGACTGGACTCGAATCAACACACAAGCATCCATACAAAACAATACATGCAAGAAAAAGTATTCTATTAGAAACAGTACATCAAACAGTGAAAACAGTACAAAATAAGGTTTGAAATCTATTCTACGCTTCGCTACGAACACATGAGCGCAAGAATCACTCTAATCGGAGCTAAAACGAAGAAGTTATGATGTTTCGAAGGTTCAGGGACTAATCTGTAAGAAAACGAGGACCTATACGTAATTACGCGTTAAAACAGAAGGGTCTGAGCCGGCCCACTCTCTTCCTTCCCCGCGTCGGCCTCCACTTCTGGGCCGACCACACCGCGCCGGCCCAAACTCCAGCACCGCCTCGGCCCACCTGCCGGCCGTGCCGCGCGCACTGCCTGAGCCCAGCACAGCCGGCCCAGCCTGCTCCAGTTCCGGCCCAGCAACTGGCCCAACTTGAACCCTTGAACCCCCTCCACTGTACATCTTCCTCCTCACGACCGGCCGAGCCGGGAGGAGCGCCACCGCACCGGCCCAACCCTGAGCCGCCTCCCCGCGCCTGTGGCCTTTCCCCGCTCCTTCCGCGAACCTTCCTCCTCCGCTCCTTTCCTTCTCTGCTGAACACCCCGAAAGGAAAATGCTCCCTCGCTTGGAAAGATACCGCCGCCGCCCGATCCTCGGCGTGCGCGCCACGCCCGCCATCCCGACGCCCTAGGCCACCCCTCGGGGCTATAAAAGCCACCCTCGAGAGCCCCCGATCCTCACCCATCCTCCACCAGAGCCCCAGCACTTCCCCTCCTACCACGCAGCGCCGCCGCTCTCGAGCTCGAGCTCCGGTAGCCGTCGGACTCCACCCCTGACGCCGCCGCGCTCCGATTCGACGCCCCCAGGAGCTTCGCACGAGGGTAAGCTCGCCTCTGAGCCACTCCCCGCCCTCTCCCTCGCTCTGTATCCCCGCCGCCCTTGTTCGCTGGCGCCTCCGGCCGCCGGCCATCGTGGGGTGTTGCCTGTGCAGCCTCCCCGACGCCGTGGTCCCCCTATCTACCTTCGCCTAGTCTTCCTGAACCCCTAGCGCCAAACTCTGCCCCCGACCGAGCCCCGACGAACGCACTCCGCCTCGCCGGGGAATGGCCGCCCGCCGGCCGTCGTCACTCGCCGCGGGTGTACCCCCATAGGAGACTTGAACCCCACCATCGAGTTTGCGATCCCCTCCCGAAGCCGTAGAACCTGACCTCGTCCAAATCAGTGGCCGGGAGCTCGAGTTCGGGTGAACTCCGGCGATCCTCCGCCGCTCACCGTCGACAGCCGCCACCGTGGCGCAATCGTCGACTTGATCACCCCCCATCGCACTCGCCTTCTCTCCTGAGTCCGTAGCACCGACCCATGCTCGAAATAGTGGCCTGTAGCGCCTGAATGACCTCGCTCCGGCGATGCGCCGCCGCCGCCCGAGCAGCGCCGCCGCGCTCAGCTCCTCGCCGGCGACACCATCACTCCCCTTTCCCCCTGGCCGTTTAGATCTGAATCGGCGGCCAAGATCCACCCCTCCCGAGTCAGACCGAAGGAAAACGGTCAGCGCCTGGTCTTTTTTCTAAAGAGCCCCCGAGCTTTCCCGAAATCAACCCGCCGTCCACCTCTGTTGAAAGATAATTCCAAACAGGTCCTGTGTATTTATGGAAAACCCCCTGATCTTTTGAAAATTCGAACCCGCGGTCCTGTCAGTGGACTTTTACGTGTTAACCCTCGGAGAAATAGATGAAGGAGGGAAACGAGCGAGAAAAGAGTTTAGGGGGCGAAAACGAACTCAGGCCGAAACAACTTTTCTAGGGCTGAAAACACAGCGATTCAAACTCGAATTTAATCTAGATTTAAATTCTTATTTGAACCACGCTCAAACAAAACTCAATGCAGTCAGCATGAATGCAACACACAAAATTAAACCTACAGATTTTTAATTTAATTTAGAAAATAGCATTTTGCTGTACTAAATTCCCTAGAAATTATATAAAGCTTGGAAAATTTTAGAAAATTGATAAAAATATTGTATTAATTATTTTTAAAATTCACAACCCAAAATCAAAAAATATTGGGGTGTGACAAACTACCCCCTTAAACTGAATCTCGTCCCGAGATTCGCAGCGGCTAGGGTTCAAGGAGGAGTATGGGACAACAAGATTCTAGGAGTTGGATCCTCCTCCTCCTTCTTCTTCTTCTTCTCTCCTTCCTCTTCTTTGTTGATGCAGATGCGAGGTCTCCAATCTTCATTAGTTCTTTCCTCTAGTGGATTGTCTTCCTTTACGTCAAGGTGATAGCAAGAACAACAAGGATGTACAGGAAAAAGGGAGGAAACCAATCATTACAAAGAAGCGAATCCAACAAGGACATAATAACAGGCATTACAGGCACACTCAACCAAGGTTAACCACACCAAAATTTTAACGAAACTAGACGTTGTTAGTAAGGCTAGGGGAATCCTCCTAAGTGTGGACATATCATCACTTTCTTTGGCATCGGCCTCCTTCAACTCCTCTTGATGTAGTGGTAGTCGTTTAGGCTTGAACTTCTTGTAGTAGGCCAATATCTTCATGTGGCTTGGGAATCGTAATAGTACAAATTTCAAGGAGGGAAAGAATGCGCAAGGTAGATGAAAAGACAAGGAGGAGTTAAATAGACAAGAATTTAAAATTAGCAATTTATCAAATCAAGGTAGAGGTAAATAATCAGGAGTCAAAGATGAGCAGTAAATTATCAAGGAGTGGATTAAAAACTCCAGGGATATAATGGTCAAAACAGGAATTATCAAGGAGGGGAAAATGCTCAAGGATAGCACTTTATATGAATCAAAATCTCAAGGATTTGAGAAAGGAAGGGTTATAGGCAAAATAAGCCTTATGGAAGACCAGTACTATCTAGGCTGCGGTCCTACAGTCAGCATAGCTCTGATACCAATCTGTCACACCCGGATTTTATATAAACCCGAAGTGCTGCTATATGTGTGCCCAGGATGTCCACAGAACACATACAGCTAACAAATATGATAAACAGAGTACATATGCTCGAAATAAAAATAATTTAAATCAGAGTTAGCACATACACAGCGGAAGTCTAATCTTCAACTCGAAGGCGAGGCCGCAGTCCACAGGGACACCGACTGGTTGACCACAGCTCAAGTAGTACTCCATCTGTTACCCATCCCGGATTGTCGAATAATAGCAAGTGTAAGTAAATGTCTTACTTAGCAAGTATAGCACGGGGTATGAAGGCTCAAAAGGCTTGACACGGCTTAACTGCATTAGCACTTTTAGTTGGTTCATTTTAACATTATCCAAGTTACTACAAGTGATGAAATCCCAGTTGCAACCCAATTAAATAGTGTAAGTGACATTAAGCAACAATAATCATAACATCTTCTAATCAAAAAGGAACGCCAGGCCGCTCGTGACCCTGAGCAAGGCTATCATGATAGATTTACACTCTGCAGAGGTTTCGCCCTTTACCCACCAGTCGCGTAAAAGTTCAAAGAACTTTAAACCCAACCATGCCGAGGTGGCCAAACCTCAAACCACACTTCCGAGGTGTGATCGCATAGGGACGCTACGAGGCTTTTCACAAGACACCCTAACAAGACAGTAGCCACTGTAAACAAGGCGTGAGACCTTAGGCACCGAGATTGACTGACTCCCAGGGCGCAGCGATAGGAGGTCAATGGCGTCCAATGCGCAGCAACCATGCCAGCAAAAATAAAAGCGCAACATGCAAGTTCCCGTACTCCAGGGACTCCCAACACGGGACTGTGCCTAACGAGACATAGCCGAACGGAGCGCATCCGTCCTCGGTGGAATCGGGATAACACCCCGTACCTTGCCTCCCACAACGCCGTCGGCCCGTCGGTAACCACTGTCAAGCTAGAGACGTACAAGCTACTTGTCCAAGACCAGAGCCATTATAGTCTAGCGGTGGCGACAGGCTCCTGGGTTTCCCGCTTTAAGAAACGTCCTTACGGAGAGACACTAGGACCTGGCACGCAGCTGACGCCCTAGTTCCCTTAACCATGTTGCTAAAAGCAAATTTTATCATTAATTTGAATTCACTAGTAATCTTGCCAATGCTTCCCTGCGGAAGTATAAATTATGATACCTCGGGATACTCCCAGGTGAAGTGCTACAGTGGTGATTCTGTGCGCTTGCAGAATATTTCTATATTTTACTAAGCCATAAGGAAAACCACTGAACACTCCTTGCATCCAGTATCGGGATTCCCCAATTCTGATATTGGATCGTAAGAAGTGCCAACAATCGGCGACGGCGGCGTTGAGCTCTAATGGCGTCGGCGAGCTCGGGGAGACGGCGGCGCAAGGCAAGACGAGGGGTGCTGGGGCTCGGGGGCTTCGAGGAGCGGCTTGGTGAGGGTTTAGGGGTGCGGAGGGATGCTTTTATAGCCCCGGGGGAGGCCACCTTGGCGTACGGTCCACGAACTCCGGCGGCGGGCGGCGGCTTCGACCTTCCATGCGGGGGAGGAGTTTTCCTTATGGGGAGCGCCTCAAGAATGGAAGGAGGTGGCGCGGAAGGTTCGTGGAAAGTGCCAAGGCAACGCGGAGCCGATCTGGAGGTGGGCCAAGGGCTAGGCGCGGTCGGGTGCGCGAGCTCGTGTCCGGCTCGAGCTCGGCGGCGGAAGGAAGGTGATGACAGGTGGTCCCCACCTGTCGGTGAGAGGAGAGGAGGGGGAGGCGGGTGCAGTGTTGGGCCGGCTTGCCTGTTGGGCTGCGGGGAGGCGTCTGGGCCGAAACAAGAGAGAAGGGGAAGGCCGCGAGCGAGGAGGCGCTGAGCGGCTGGCTGGGCCGATCTGGGCCGAGTGGCTGTGCGGTTGGTGCGGTGCTGTGCCAAGGCAATGCGGAGCCGATCTGGAGGTGGGGAATAGTACAAATTTCAAGGAGGGAAAGAATGCGCAAGGTAGATGAAAAGACAAGGAGGAGTTAAATAGACAAGAATTTAAAATTAGCAATTTATCAAATCAAGGTAGAGGTAAATAATCAGGAGTCAAAGATGAGCAGTAAATTATCAAGGAGTGGATTAAAACTCCAAGGATATAATGACTAAAGCAGGAATTATCAAAGGAGGGGAAATGCTCAAGGACAGCACTTTATATGAATCAAAATCTCAAGGATTTGAGAAAGGAAGGGTTATACGGCAAAATAAGCCTTATAGGGTTGTAAGGCAAAATGAGCCTTAATGGAAGACCAGTACTATCTAGGCTGCGGTCCTACAGTCAGCATAGCTCTGATACCAATCTGTCACACCCGGATTTTATATAAACCCGGAGTGCTGCTATAATGCTCTTGATGGCGTTCCTCTACTCGCAGCAATCATCGGCACAAACATACAAGCAAACAAACAAGAATAACTAAGAATAATACACCAAACAGTAGAAACAGGACATGAGAAGGCTACGAAACTATTCTATGCTTCGCTACGAACTCGTGAGCGCAAGAATCGCCTAAATCGGAGCTAAAACGGAGAAGTTATGGCTTTTCTAGGGTTCAGGGACCTGTTGGCATACAGCTAACAAATATGATAAACAGAGTACATATGCTCGAAATAAAAATAATTTAAATCAGAGTTAGCACATACATAGCGGTAGTCTAATCTTCAACTCGAAGGCGAGGCTGCAGTCCACAGGGACACCGACTGGTTGACCACAGCTAGCAAGTTTTAAAAAGATCCAGGGGCTTATTTGCAAAATTTCAGGGGCTAAAACATAATTATGCGTTAAAACCCGAGGGCTAACGCGCAAATAAGCCAGCTCTGGACGGTGGGTTAGAAAACTTAAAAGCTCAAGGGGTTTTTCATGAATTTTAGGACCTAGATTTAATTATATTTGAATGGATCGGACTGCGGGTTGATTTTTGTAAAGGTGGGGGGTCTCTATTGCAAAAATGCACCGCTGACCGGTACGCGGCAGCTTTGACCCAGGGGCTCGGGCGGATTGGGACCGTTGGATCGCGATCTAGCGGCTGCGGTTGGGACGGGCGACTTGGTCGCCGGAGGGGAAAGACGACGCGGCGGCGCCGCCGGCTCCCGCTGCGGAGGGCTCGCCGGCAAAGCTCGAAAACGAGCTAGGGGGCTCGTTTTTGGGCAAGGGTGGGTCCTACGGCATCGGGGCGGCACGACGAGTTCAACAGTGGGGATCTCGTCGTCGGGGAGGCGGCACAGGCGGCTGGCAACGGTGAGCGGTGGAGCGCGAGCTCCGGCGGTGTCGTGCGCGAGCCACAGAGGGAGAGAGAGAGCAATAAGCGGCTCGGGGCGACGCTTACCTTCATACGATGCTAACGGAAGCGCCGGGAAGGCCGGAGCAGCACCGGAGTAGGAGATCGGCGACGGCGGCGTTGAGCTCTAATGGCGGCGGCGAGCTCGGGGAGACGGCGGCGCAAGGTAAGATGAGGGGTGCTGGGGCTCGGGGCTTCGAGGAGCGGCTTGGTGAGGATTTAGGGGTGCGGAGGGATGCTTTTATAGCCCCGGGGGAGGCCACCTTGGCGTGCGGTCCACGAACTCCGGCGGCGGGCGGCGGCTTCGACCTTCCATGCGGGGGAGGAGTTTTCCTTATGGGGAGCGCCTCAAGAAAGGAAGGAGGTGGCGCGGAAGGTTCGTGGAAAGTGCCAAGGCAATGCGGAGCCGATCTGGAGGTGGGCCAAGGGCTAGGCGCGGTCGGGTGCGCGAGCTCGTGTCCGGCTCGAGCTCGGCGGCGGAAGGAAGGTGATGACAGGTGGTCCCCACCTGTCGGTGAGAGGAGAGGAGAGGGAGGCGGGTGCAGTGTTGGGCCGGCTTGCCTGTTGGGCCGCGGGGAGGCGTCTGGGCCGAAACAGGAGAGAAGGGGAAGGCTGCGAGCGAGGAGGCGCTGAGCGGCTGGCTGGGCCGATCTGGGCCGAGCGGCTGTGCGGCTGGTGCGGTGCTGTGGGCTGGGCCGCGGCGCTGGGCCGCACAGCTGAGGTGGGCCGACGCGGGGAAGGAAGAGAGTGGGCCGGCTCAGGAGAAATAGATGAAGGAGGGATTTTGGGTGTGACAGTGGCGGTGGGATCGGTGTCTCTGGAGAATTTCCAGAGGGCTTGCTCTTCCTCGTATTTCTTCATGAGGCGGTCCATTTCTTCTGCGCTCACTTGTTTCGTCGGTCCGTACCACTCGGGCTGCTCTCCACCGAGTATCTCCAGCTCTCCACTAATGAGAGCCTTTAGGAAACAATCGGCGCTCCTCTGCTCCGGTGGGAGTGGCTCTCTGCCTTCTTTTCTTCCCGGGGTTGAAACTTGAAGTAAGTCAACCTTCCGTCGATACGGAACGAGATTTCTCTCGCATCCATATCGATCCTAGCCCGGGCGGTGTTCAAGAATGGTCGGCCTAGGACAAGGGTAAACGAGTGGTCTTTTCCCGTGTCGAGGACAACGAAGTCCACAGGAACATAACGTCCCCAGATGCGGACCGGTACATTCTCGATCACCCACTCGGGGTAGCGGACGATTGAATCCGCAAGCTGAACCTGGGCAGTAGTAGGAGATAGAGTAGGGTAGCGTAACTTTTTAAATAATACCTTGGACATGATGTTGACGCTGGCCCCCAGATCGCAGAGTGCATCATCAATGCGACGATTCCAGATCATGCACTGAATAATGGGCACGCCCGGATCTTCCTTCCTGTCCGGAGAGGTCTTGATGATCGCTCTTTTTGCAGCTCTTGGCAGGTAGGTCCATCATGGTGTCAGCACTTGAATGCGTGCGACCTTCCCTGCGTGATTAGTACAGAGCATACTACGAGACATCTTACCCTGTCTCATAGTGATAGCATTCACTGTTTCGAGGGGAGGTTCGGGTTGCCCCGGAATCTTCCCCGATTCAGTGACAGGAACAGCAGCAGCTAACTGAGCGACTTGAGTTTCTATCATTTTATTAAAGCTCAGTTGGTTTTTCATGGCAGAAGAAAATGATTCCATCCTAGAGTCTATGCTTTCTAGAGTTTTATCATTAGCAATGAGCTTTTTGTTACTATTTTCAGTTATTTTCATCTGGCCAAACACAAGATCTCTAAGAGACGGCTGATTATTGAAATTGCTGGAATTGAAATTGTTACCTTGTTGAGGCCTCTCGAAAGTGAGGTTTGGGCGCGAATTCCAGCCTTGATTGCCGTAGTTGTTCGGTCGGTACCCGTTGTTGTTGGAGTGGTTGACGTAGCGGGCATCTTCTCGCGTTTCGGGGCAGTCATTCCCCGAGTGGCCAGTGTTACCACAGACTTCGCAGGTCATGCGAGCATCCATGGCTTGCACCGTTTCTTGAGCAGGGGCCTCGAGCTTCTTCATCAGGAGGTCCATCTTGGCAGCGAGCATGTCCATAGCTTCAACTTGGTGAACTACTCGGGTCTTTGGTTGAGTCCGGTCATCGGACCAGCCTTAGTTCTCAACCATCTTCTCTATGAGGGCCTTCGCATGATTCTCCTCAAGAGAGAAGAACGAGCCTCCAGCAGCAGCATCCAGGTACTCACGGGCAGAGGTTCTCAGCCCGTGATAGAAAGTTTGGATTATGAACCAACTCTGCATACCATGGTGAGGACAAGCAGAAATATAGTCCTGGAGGCGATCCCATGCCTCCGGGACTGTTTCATCTTTTAACTGCTGGAAACTAGCAATTTTGTTCCGGAGGGCGTTGGTTTTCCCAACCGGAAAGAATTTTAGCAAGAAAGCGCTAGTGCATTTATCCCAGGTGTCTATAGCCTCGCGGTTAGCATAAAACCATTGTTTTGCCTTGCCTAATAATGAGAATGGGAATAAACGAAGGCGGATGGCATCGATACTTACTCCGCGGATGGTGAAGGTGTTGCAGATCTCTAGGAAATGCTGGAGATGGGCATTGGCATCTTCGTGTGGCTTGCCGCAGAACGGGCTAGCCTGAACCATGTTGATGAGGGCTGGCTTGAGCTCGAAGTTGCCATCTCCGACTGGCGGAGCTGGTCCCAGGGGCGGAGGACCCGGTAGGGCAAGGTATGGCACTCGCCATACCTTGAGTTTACCGTGAGTCCCCCTGTAACAAATCATTTTCCTGGCTGTGGCTTCATGCCGGCCGCCATGAAAGATTCTATCCGTCCGGTGCGGATGTGCATGCCAGCGGAAGAGACCAGGAAGGGGAAAACCATGAACCGTTATTGCGCTGTTAGTTATATGGGCTGCCCATTTGGGACTGGTTGTTCCTTCCTTGTTGCTAGCGTGTTGCTTAATGAGCCCAATAGACAATACGTGCCTGGTGACTTGGGTTGGCCCTGAATGCTAGTGAGTGACGTGGACTCCAAATGTTTGTCGCAAGCGCAGACATCAGCTAAAGGGACCAAAAATTTCGCCGTCAAGCCGCACAAGGCCAAGTCGCACAGAGGCAGAGACCAAAAATATATTCAGAAAAGGGAATGAGCAAAGCCAAGACCAAATTTAGATGTACGAATTGCAAATTATAATTTTTATATTACAAAATTGACATAAAATTATATGCTATTTATTTGTTTTAGTGAATCTATATGGTGGTGAGTTATAGATTTAGGAGCTTTTGATCTACTGCCGGAATAGCTATGAAATTTTGCCATACCTTGATTTTATTCCGTCCTCCGCCACTGGCTGGTCCGACACGTACGTTCTCGCTCGATGGAGCGGAGAACTCACGGATCGTCTTGGCTGCCATCCTTGATGTAGCCTGGTCGACGACGGGAAGGATTGGGTTCGTCGGAAGGAGTTGCTTCTGAGGAGGCACAACACAGGGTCGTACTTTCATCACAAGTGACTCCGGATTTTCTTGGAAGTTTGACGGTAGTTGGAAACCAGTCATGCACTGCTCTGTTCCACAAAGACCAACGAACAGAGCATGGATAAACCCGCTTGAGTAGCAGTACTCAACTAAGATAGCTCAAGATAAAAGTTTAAAAGTAATCTAGCCAAATGCTTCCCCGGCAACGGCGCCAGAAATGCTTGTTGGCACTTCTTACGATCCAATATCAGAATTGAGAATCCTGGTACTGGGGTAAGGAGTGTTTCAGTGGTTTTCCTTATGGCTTAGTAAAATATAGAAATATTCTGCAAGCGCACAGAATCACCGCTGTAGCACTTCACCTTGGAGTATCCCGAGGTATCGTAATTTATATTTCTGCAGGGAAGCTTTGGCAAGATTACTAGTGAACAGATATTTGAGACTATCAGAGAAGGGTACACGACTAGACAAGACAGGGGATAAACGGTATTGGATAGGAGTCGAAATACCAGACACACAGCTCAAGGGATACTCAGGTAAGGGAGAGAAGAGATAGATAGCTGGGAGGACAACGAGAAGAGATAAAGGATTCCTGGGACTCTATCTATCTAGGCCAAGTGGTTAGAGATACAGTGGCTAAAGAGCCAGCACTAGTAGGTCTAGAATAAGTCTATTGTCTTCCTTGGGGACTACAGGGCATCCGACACGCAGAAAGGGATGAGAAGGGGTGCCGACTACCCTGAACCTTGGGTCCTAGGACACCGGAACTAACGTGATGGACTACAAAGACCGGAAGGGCTGTCACCACCTCCCGGCTACCACCTCCGTTGTGACGGGCAGAAACTAAGGTTACTGACAAATCTAGGAACCACTCCTACACAGATCAATAACTACTTACTTCGCTAGCAGAAGCAAGCAACTCGAACTCACACCCCAATGACAAGTCACCGCTAGTGTGAGCAGAATCGAAGAACCAATTAAGAAAGAGACTTAAGCAAGAACTAAGAGCACTAGGAACTAGAACCGACTATAGTCTAAACACAATATAGAAGCAACTAGATTAAAGTAGAGCAACTATATAAGGCACAGTAGAATAAAGTAGATAACTATATTGATAACTCGAATGTCATACAAAAGATAAAGTAAAAGATACAAGAGCTAATACCAGAGCTTCTGAAGACGACTCCGGAACCTCCGAGGCACAGTCGACTCGACTCTAACTCCCAACTAAACTATCCTAACTCTACTAGAAATGAAGTGGAAGAGCTCCTTGGCTTGAGTGTGTGTGAAACCGGGGCTTGGACCACTGCATTTATAGCAGTTGATGGCGGTTGTAGGCAGGGTAACCGCCAAGGCAACCAGAGGCGGCAGGGAGGCGGTTCGGCCGAACTCCCCGGTTCGGCCGAACCGAGGGATGCACCGCCTTGGCCACCAAGGGCCAGGATTGCACCTTGGGGTCGGTTTGGCGCAGTGGGGGCGGTTCGGCCGAAGCCTGTAGTTCGGCCAAACTGGGCTAGAGGCCCAGGCCCGCTCCCCTGCACCGCCTCTAGCTCCTGGACCCCCTGGGCTGGCTCCTTGTTGGCACTCCTTACGGCCTACAGATAAATCCGCAAGCGAACGGATACCGATGTAGCTTTCACCCGGGAGTATTCCAGGTATCGATTTCCACGGAGAACGAGAAGTGGTCTGAATCTAAACTAAGTTGTCCTAGGTAGATAAATTGGATGGAATGGATTGGATGAGGTGGGTGACGACAACAAGGAGAGAGGAGAAAGGATAGGAGGGTAGAGAGGGTACAGGTCTGGTAAGAGTATTCTTCCGACTACGGAGCAGTTCAGAGGATACGAACGGTTACTTGCTTCGGGACTATAGAGCCTCTGACACACAGAAAGGGATGAGAAGGGGTGCCAGTTACCCTCAATCTTGGGTCCTAAGACACCGGAACTAACGTGATGGACTACAGAGACGGGCTGTCACCACCTTACGGCTACCACCTCCGTTGCAAGGGGCGGATTCTAAGCTAGTCTCAAGTATAGGCACCACGCCTACACTAGTTGACTAGTACTTATCTACTGCGCAGACAGATAAGCACTCAAGCTAGGCAGCTAGCATACAATTATACTATACCACTGATCATTGAACGAAGAACGATGCAAGTAATGAAAGTAAGAACTGAATGCTCAATTAATCAGAGAGAGATACAAGGAGTACCAGACATGACCCGGATGTTACTCGAAGTGAAGTTGCATCCGTAGAGGTACAGCTAGGAGAGGGGCCGACACTCCGGCTCCTCTCCGGAACGATCACCTCTCCTCTCTCCCTATTCTACTGATATGAGTGGCGGAACTTCTTTGTGTTGTTGCAGGGGTTGGAGGGCTTCTATTTATAGCTGAGCAAGGACGGTTGAAGAGGAGTAACGGCCAAGGCTTCTCAAGGCGGTGCCGACTTATTCGGTCGAAGTTGCCGGTTCGGCCGAACCGAGCAGTTCGGCCGAACTGCCACGTGGCATCGCCTTGGTGCTAAGGCGGCTCAGGGTCGGTGCAGCATCCGGGGGCGGTTCGGCCGATTTGGCCCGTTCGGCCGAAGTGGCCCGTTCGGCCGAACTGGGGTTTTGGCCCAGCAGCGCTCCCCTGCACCGCCTTTCCCTCCTGGACCTTCTGGGTTGCTTTATCTTGATGGGGATCATGTAGTTTTGGGCCCAGAGGTGACAAGGCGGTGGTCCACGTGTCATGTCTAGTTACGGGTTGG
The DNA here is from genome assembly GCA_900205405.1 of Echinochloa crus-galli. Taxonomy (NCBI): domain Eukaryota; kingdom Viridiplantae; phylum Streptophyta; class Magnoliopsida; order Poales; family Poaceae; genus Echinochloa; species Echinochloa crus-galli. Next base: position 354,649 of record OAMR01000877.1, read on the forward strand.
TTGTCGATGACGTGGACGGCCTCCGGTTGTGCTTCGTGTCGTATACGGCTAAGGGGGGTAACCGGCCGAACGGAGTCGTTTCGCTGAATCGGTTGATTCCGACCCCTATAGCGCGTACTTCTCAATATTGCACCTGCATAATGGGTAATCACTAAAAATTGTGGAAATGGTTAGCAATAAGTCCTATAGCTATGGTGTGTGATTCCATTGTGTTCATTTTATACTTGGTTGGCGGTTGGAAATCGGTCTGTAACGACCGCCAACAAGCTCCCCCAAGCTTGGCTCTTTGCTCGTCCTCGAGCAAAGATAAAACTTAGGCTCGGTGGATCAGGAGTTGCTACAATGTCATTTCTCTTGCAGGTAACTTTATAAACAACTAGTACTCAAACTTTACTTGAATCACTAGCAAAGTATTAATTCACCATTTTACCTATGGGGCTTAAAGCAAACTCCTTATCTTGGGCGGTTGGAAGGATGAACATGTTAACTTAGTTTTATTCCACTCTACTCTTTTCAGGATCCTATCTCGGAGTTTTCACCCTTTTGTGAAAGAAAAGTAGTTCCTCATTGGTTCACTCAATCGCTCAAGTGTATTTGAATCCTCACCAAAGGCTTTGTCTTCTTTTCATCCTAACATCTAATTTGGCTTTTTGTGTGGCTCAGGGACAAAGGATGAAGGCATACAAGCATCTTATATTTTGCTAAGTCAAAGACCGGACCTTAGGAGAATCAAATCACACTCTTAGATCGAGAAGTGCAAGTGTGTGGAATATGCGGAGTGGAATTTGCTGGAACTTCATGGAATGATTCTTCCTCTCCTTTATTTATTTTTCAAGAGCATGTGCTATCTTTTATTCTCTCTCTCTCTTTTTTTGCCATGCCTATTTGGCATGCTTTTCTTTTTCTTTTTCTTTCTCATATTTTTGCCATGCCACTTGGCATGCTTTTCTTTTTTCTTCTTGCATAGCCCATGCCTCTACTTCAAAGATACTTGGAGAGGGAATCAAAGAACATGGCGCTTTGTGGATGGAATGGATGATGGCATGGTTTTGCTAACTCCCAGTGTAGGAATTGCAAGTGAGAGGTGGAGTGTATGTGAATCTCGATCTTAGAAGCATGAAAGATTCCTCACTAAAGTCACAACAATTTGACAAAGCTCACTAAGATGACAAGCAACATATGGTAGAAAGTTTAGAACTAATCCTATCATATGGCTCTGGTAGGAATTTTTGACCAATGAGGAACTTTGTTTTGAAAACATAAACATCCGAGATTTTCACCATACTAAGAGCAGAAATAGAATTCAACCAAAGTCTCACTATATCAATTCCCACAACAACCTAGACTTGGAATAAGGCATATGCTCCCACAAGGTTTTCAGTTTCATTTCTACTCATGCCAAATAACTCAAGCATAGTCAAGCAACTAGTTGCAACAAAGTACTAGCAAAATTAATGACAGAGCAACTATTCATCATTTCCAAAATGAGAGGCATAAGTTTCATTCTATGCATGGTTGGGAGTTAATTTTATTCAAGGGAAGTATTTTTCAATTGAATGACCAAGGTGCTGAGTAATTCGGGACATACCTGATGGGGGTCCTCCCCCAAGCTTGGACTCTTCACTGGTAAGGATTCAATCCTTGAAAGGTACTGAGTCAGCTGGTCGGCCTGCTTGTTCTCTCCACTGTGTCATGCCTATACTCATGTATCTTTTCGCTAAACAGGGCAATCTCCGGTTGGCTCAAATGCACCAACCGGAGCGACAATTTTATTCTTTTTGCATTCAACTCTAATTTTATTTATTCATCAAGCTAAGATTTGGAAAACAAATATTGGAAGGGAAATAAAGAGAGCACCTCCTAAACAATGATTTAAGCAAAGGGAAATTTAAATGGGAAATAAATTGAAATTAATGGTGCTCTAAAAGATACAACCACATGACATCTATTCTATAGATGGATCGTAAAGGTCTAGATGTCATGTGGCTTTGGCGAGCCTCTTGAAAGTGGTTGTGAGTGCTTGGCAGAGGACATTAATTGTCATCCTTGTCCAGCTGCCAAGGCTCGCCTTCGATGACCTTCTCACCGAGATTGTTAAATTTCTGGTGTGTTTGCACCAGATCTCCATTCAGGCTCTTCATCCGGGTTCCTCTTCTTCCTCCTCGGGATGTTCAATCCGAAGGCTTTAGAGGTTTTGACAGTTTTGCTCGTGATACTCTTGGAGGGGGAACCCCTGGGTGAGGAAAGGTCAAGGATTGGGCGGCTAGGAAATGTAAGCACTGGGTCATGCTCGGGAAAGTAATGGAGGGAGATGATGGCTCCGACTTGAGACAAGCAACTTTCCCAACATTTTCCTAGCGACTCCGAGACAAGATGGGATAGAGATAGGCTCTAGGGTCCAAATGGACGCTCAAGGGGCAAAAGAGGGGTCCTTCGATCGAACCAACATGGTTTGGCCGAATTGTCCTAGTTTGTCCAAACTCGAGTGGTCTAGTATGGCCAGAGTGCATCAGTGAGCCTATCTCTGTAGTGCCTACCCATCTCATTGACGGTCTTTGCAGAATGTTCTTGATGTGAGTGTTGGATGTTCTGCTTGACCACTAGTTTGGGGGTGAGCAAATTTTATCATTAATGTTGAAGTGAACCATTACATCAAGATTAACAGTAATAGTAAAGGTGACAGTAGCTGCGCATAGCAAAAATATACCCATATGAAAAAACCCAAGGTAATTCAAGGACAGGATAAACAAATCCTAGGTACAACCTTAATGGTACATCAAATTAGACACATGCATGTATGAAGCGCCCAGGGATGCTAAAGCGAGGAAAGATGTTTTCATGGGACATTTGCTTAGCGTGCCTGGTGGATGCGGCTCGATAGGGCTCGGCTTCTACCCAGCTAGAGACGGGATCTGTGGCTACCAGAGTAAACTCGTAGTTCTCTGAGTTAGGGACATGACCCATGGGGTTTATTCCTCATACATCAAAGGTTTCTACTTGAAGACTACTGGTAAGTGTATTTGCATTTTTCTCCCGTGTTTCTGACAGTGTGGGTATCTTTGCTAAATTTCTTAGCTTCTCCATATTGCCAGACCTTTATTCTGAACGCTCTACAGTGACCTTCATAAGGTGACCTTCATAAGGTGCTGCATGATATCTCTTCCAGGTTTTATGTGCCTCAGGTGCAGGTATGCATCGTCTGAGTCCATTTTGTATCCAGAAGAGATACGGGTTATCCCATAGGTGATGTCTGCTCTTATAAACCAATCTTTCCTATTTCACCTGATGGGACGTACCCTGACACCATGAAGTCAACTATGGCGGCGTACCACGGCTCTCGTGACCTTGAGGAGCGTATCTCCGTAAGAAAATCGCTGATGCGAAGATCAAACGGGACTTGTCCCCGAGACAAACCCAACGGATGAGTCTTGGGTTCGCAACCTTTTTGGTCAAAAGGTTCTTCAAAACAGCATGGTATGAATAGACTATGACCTTTGCCACAACTAGGTAGGACCGGAATTTGTCTATAACAAACATAACTGCTAGGAGTTCCTTTTCCGTGGTTGTATAGCTGAGCTGGGGCCAGTTAGCATAATGCTTTTTGTCCTTGGTTTGGCCCACAACAGCTCCTATGGCAAAATCGCTCACATCACACATGATTTCTAGTGGAATGCCCTAGTCGTGGGACTAGATGATGGGACCAAAACTGAGTGCTTTCTTCCTGAACTTTTCCTGGATTTCCATATCTTTGACCTACCCAATGACTCCACATATTCCATCTTTATTGGTAGGCAATCATGAAAATCCTAGAAAATGCACCACATCAGCTAGTAGAGCCTAGGATCGGAGAAGAACTTGTTCCAGTCTCTTGTTTCTACTCCTTGAACACACCTATAGAGGCAGATCCCGATCCTGATTCTAAAGAGGAAGTCATGTCAACATCCTTGATAGACTTAGAGCAACCTTTCCTAGAAGAAGATGCCCAATTCCTTATGGAGGAAGAAGACATTCGTCCTCCGACCAAACCTAAGCCCTCTTCCCTCTGGATTGAATACGCATAGGGTCGTATTTGGGAGTATGACAGGAGAAGATGATGGCTTTAGGCTTTGAATCTAGTCTTTCCCTGATCAAAGACGAATCTTCGTGACAATTGTCTTACGACCCCAAGGTAAGATAAGATAGGGATATGATGTGTATGAAGGTTAGGAGTAATCCCTTTGAAATCTTGGATCGAGTGTCCTAAGACTGATCGATCCTCCTCCAGGACAGTGAAAGTCGGTTGGGTTCCAGGGGGTTTGTCACTGATGGTCACTGGAGTTTGTTCGTCCTTAAAGAGGGAAGCACACTTCAATCCAGAGGGAAGAGGCTTAGGCTCGATTGGAGGATGAATGTCTTCTTCCTCCATAAGGAATTGGGCATCTTCTTCTAGGAAAGGTTGCTCTAAGTCTATCAAGGATGTTGACATGACCTCCTCTTTAGGATCAGGATCGGTCTCCGCCTCTATAGGTGTGTTCAAGGAATAAGAATAAGAGACCGGAACAAGTTCTTCTCCGACCCTAGGCTCTGCTAGCTGATGTGGTGCATTTTCTAGGATTTTCATGATTGGCCTTCCAATAAAGATGGAATGTGTGGAATCGTTGGGTAGGTCGAAGATATGGAAATCTAGAAAGAGTTCAGGGTCGTTAATCTTAACGGGTGTGACCCGCAAGATCCCTAAACATTCGAGGATCCTTCCCGATGTGAACCTTAGATGTTTTTGAGATGATGACCATGGTTCATCGGGGAGTTGAGCTCGCACCAAAGAGCTAGAGATTATGTTGATTCCGAGGCTCGGGTCATACCCGATTTCTTTGTCCATGCCCATAACCTCACAAAAGATTGTTCGGATTCTCTTGGGCATTTTAACGACCTCGGTTGAGGCTTCCACCTCGTCTAGCCATTCCCGACTCTTGATGGCAGAGAGGCGGCCTAAGTACTCTCTTTGGTATTCTAGTGCTTCCTTGTCGGGTGGTGGATCCTTTTGCTCTACACATTGTCCCCGTGGGAGACGTATGGCAAAGTCGATATCATCGAATAAACCATCGTCAAAATCATAGGGAGTGGTTTTTAAGGTAGTAGTCCAGGCTAGAGTAATGTTGTGGTTCGAATTGAACGTCGGGTTCTGATGGAATGGAAGAGCTGATAGATTTGGATTGTTGGTGTACAGGCTCTTCAGGTTTAGGCTGCTTCTCTTCTTCATCAGGGAGTTCGTCATAGACTCCAATGTAGGGAGGGTCGTCCAGGATGCGCTCCAGGACTATCCTCGCTTCACCGGGAGTCAAATGAAAAAATGACCCTTTTGAAGCAGAGTCCAAGAAAGTGGCGTCCACGGGACAGAGGCCAAGGCTGAAGTGTTGTAGAATGATGGGTTCTGACAAGCCTAAGTCTGGTCCGGTGTTGGCACTTCTTACGATCCAATATCAGAATTGGAGAATCCCGATACTGGATGCAAGGAGTGTTCAGTGGTTTTCCTTATGGCTTAGTAAAATATAGAAATATTCTGCAAGCGCACAGAATCACCGCTGTAGCACTTCACCTGGGAGTATCCCGAGGTATCGTAATTTATATTTCCGCAGGGAAGCTTTGGCAAGACTACTAGTGAACAGATATTCAAGACTATCAGAGAATGGTACTCGACTAAACAAGACGGGGGATAAACGGTATTAGATAGGAGTGGATATACCGGACACACAGCTCAAGGGATACTCAGGTAAGGGAGAGAAGAGATAGATAGCTGGGAGGACAACGAGAAGAGATAAAGGATTCCTGGGAACTCTATCTACCTAAGCCAAGTGGTTAGAGATACAACGGCTAAAGAGCCAGCACTAAAAGGTCCGGAATAAGTCTACTGTCTTTCTTGGGGACTATAGAGCCTCCGACACACAGAAAGGGATGAGAAGGGGTGCCGACTACCCTGAACCTTGGGTCCTAAAGCACCGGAACTAACGTGATGGACTACAACGACCGCGCATCATCAATACGACAATTCCAGATCGTGCATTGAATGATGGGTACTCCGGGATCTTCCTTCCGGTCCGGAGAGGTTTTGATGATCGCCTTCTTTGCAGCTCTCACAAGTCTAGGAACCACTCCTGCACAGATCAATAACTACTTACTTCGCTAGCAGAAGCAAGCAACTCGAACTCACACCCCAATGACAAGTCACCGCTAGTGTGAGCAGAATCGAAGAACCAATTAAGGCAGAGACTTAAGCAAGAACTAAGAGCACTAAGAACTAGAACCAACTATAGTCTAAACACAATATAGAAGCAACTAGACTAAAGTAGATGCAACTATATAAGTAAAAGATACAAGAGCTATTACCAGAGCTTCTGAAGACGACTCCGGAACCTCCGAGGCACAGCTCGACTCGACTCTAACTCCCAACTAAACTATCCAAACTCTACTAGAAAGAAGTGGAAGAGCTCCTTGGCTTGAGTGTGTGTTCAAATGAGTGAAGTATGGGGTCCTATAAATAGTGCCACAGGTCGGTTTGGCAGCTGAGTAACCGCCAAGGCACCTAGGACGGTTGGGGGCTAGGTCGGCCGAACTGCCTGGTTCGGCCGAACCAAAGGATGCACCGCCTCTAGCTCCCACGGCCTGGATTTGTTGCCTGAGGTCGGTTGGCTGCTAGGGGCGGTTCAGCCGAAGGGCCTGGTTCAGCCGAACCAGCCCTGGCCCATGGCCGGCCTCCTCCCGCACCGCCTTCTGTCTTGGACCCCCTGGGCTTCCTCCTTGAGGCTTGGACATGTCTTGATCTGGCCCAAGTTGACATGGCATGCTCTGGAATGTGTTGGCGGTCGTC
>OAMR01000877.1:372505-393863 GCA_900205405.1 Echinochloa crus-galli
CAAGCTAGCAGCTAGCATACAATTATAACTATACTACTAAGCATTGAATGAAGAACGATGCAAGTAATGAAAGTAACAACTGAATGCTCAATTAATCAGAGAGAGATACAAGAGTTACCAGACATGACCGGATGTTACTGGAAGTGAAGTCGCATCCGTAGAGGTACAGCTAGGAGAGGGGCCGACCACTCCGGCTCCTCTCCGGAACGCTCACCTCTCCTCTCTCCCTATTCTACTGATATGAGTGGCGGAACTTCGCAATGCCTACTCTCTACTTCTTCTCCTTGGTTGTGTGTTGATGCAGGTGACCAGGGGCCTCAATTTATAGGGGAGCAAGGACGGTGGAGGTGGAGTAGCTGCCAAGGCTGCAGAGGGCGGTGCCGGGCTGTTCGGCCGAACAAGCCGGTTCGGCCGAACCGAGCAGTTCGGCCGAACTGCCACGTAGCACCACCTTGGTGCTAAGGCGGCTTAGGGTCGGTGCAGCATCTGGGGGCGGTTCGGCCGAAGTGGCCCGTTCGGCCGAACTGGGGTTTTGGCCCAGCAGCGCTCCCCTGCACCGCCTTTCCCTCCTAGACCTTCTGGGTTGCTTTATCTTGATGGGGATCATGTAGTTTTGGGGCCAGAGGTGACATGGCGGTGGTCCACGTGTCATGTCTGGTTACGGGTTGGTTGTCGATGACGTGGACGGCCTTCGGTTGTGCTTCGTGTCGTATACGGCTAAGGGGGGTAACCGGCCGAACGGAGTCGTTCGGCTGAATCGGTTGATTTCGACCCCTATAGCGCGTACTTCTCAATATTGCACCTGCACAATGGGTAATCACCAAAACGACTCAAGCTAGGCAGCTAGCATACAATTATACTATACTACTAAGCATTGAATGAAGAACGATGCAAGTAATGAAAGTAACAACTGAATGCTCAATTAATCAGAGAGAGATACAAGAGTTACCAGACATGACCCGGATGTTACTGGTCCTATAGCTATGGTGTGTGATTCCATTGTGTTCATTTTATACTTGGTTGGCGGTTGGAAATCGGTCTGTAACGACCGCCAACACTCCTGGTGGTGTTCTTCGTGTTGTGTGGGCCCAGAAGTGATGTGGCAGTAGTCCAAGTGTCGTTATTGGTCGTCGCTTGGTCATCGCTGACTTGGACTGACGTGGACGACTCCCGGTGGTCTGCTTGGCTAAGGGGGGTAACCGGCCGAACGTAGTCGTTCGGCCGATTTGGTCATTTCCGGCCCCGATAGCACATATTTGTCGTAGTTGTACCTGCACAAGTGACACTCACCAAAACTCGTGGAACTTTATTAGAAATAAACCTAAGTACATGGAATGTTGCATATAACCTCATTTATTCTCGAGTATTGGTGGTCGGATTTGGGTTGTAACGACCGCCAACAGATACTCACTTGAAATATCTTTGAAATATCTATGTTTGATTGATCCATATGATTGACTTATCTTAACGGATAGCTTTGAATATTTCTTTGAGCACTTTTCTTTTTTTTACCAAATGATCTCCAATAATCATTAGAATCAAGAACTGCATTTTCATCTTTGAGCTTGGTCTTGATCTCTAACTTGAGTACCAAATTTGTGTTTAGCACACTTCCACAATCAAATGACTACTCTTTTCTTGTCAAGCCTCTCGATCAATCCAAAACCAAACTTAGGTGCCTCAATTTCTTATAAACATGGTTCCAATTTGAGGACCTTTCAACCAAAGTGACTTTTGACCAATCCAATGATTGTCACTTTTATGGCAGATTTTGTACACTTCAAAGAATAATCCATAACTCCCAATCTACAGCTCCAATGATCACGAAATTTGGTGGAGATGTGCTTCACTAAGTCATCTTGAAGATTATAAAGATTTGAGCTTCATTTGACATCTCAATTGCTACCAGATTTTATACTTCTCAAACTGCTACATGCTGAAAACTGCTGCACATGTGTTGACAAGATCCACACTCGGAAACCGAAGTATCTTTTATCCAATACTCATGAGATTTTTGCAGCAACTAATATCATAAGTGTAGAGCAGGTATACCGAATTTCAAGCCAATCCAAAATATTTGATCACTCAAACATGGCTATCATCATAGCTAGCTCAGTTTTTGCAATATAGGACAAATTTCTAAACTTGAGCTATAGTTCTTCTAATTGAATCAACCTTGACATCAACTTGATTGAATAGTATCACAAGACATATCCATTCAGTCCACTTACTAAAAGTTATCTTATGAACTTATCCATCAAATCCATCCAAATTTGAGTACTAATCAATTAATCCATTCAATCATCTCATAGCAAGCAACATTTGCATAAATATATCCAATTCAATCAACTCATATGCACCCAAATGAACTAGATCAACAAAGAATATAACTTTGTACATCATGATCAGCCCATAGCAAGCTTCAACTCAAATAATTTGCAAGCCTTCAAATATATCCAATAAATCACCACAACTTGATAATTTGCACTTGAATGTTGTAGCACATTTGGACTTCACTTATTTAACTTGGCATTGGAATGAGATAGCATTAAGCTTCATTAATTCACTCAATCATATGATGAACAAAATGAATCCAATTGAGTTAAGCCTCCAATGCCATGGTACCTACACACATTCATCCACTTTTCGATGGTACCCAAACTAGTTTGGGTCCTCTCAATTTAGGAGCAACATACTTCGGCATTGCCTTAGCATGAGTAGTGGGATGTTTTGTAATTTCAACCGATGAGGTACCATTACCATCCTTTCTAAGCATAGTTATATCAACAATTGAAATAGGCTTAGAATTGTTACCTAGGGGACATGAATTAGCCATATGTCCCCTTTCCCGGCATGAGTAGAAAACTCTCTTTGGTTGAGCCTTTTCTTCCTTGCTCATCTGTTGCTTCTCATTGCCTTGCCTCTTCAATTTTGCTTGAATCTTATTCTCAAGCTTGGTAGGACACTTCGAGGCAAAGTGTCTCATATCTTGGCACTTGATTTGAGAATAATATTTTTCATCTTGATTCTTCCTCATTATTTTGGTGGCTTGCTTTGAAGCTTGATGCTTTGCTCTTGCTTTGCCACCTCTTCTAGTCTTCTTCTTCTTAAACCTCAAATCACCATCTTGATGGTTGGCTTGGACTTGTTTTTGAGGTTTTGCTTTTGGCTCAACTTGAGGCTTCTTGGTTGGGCAAAACTTTGCAATGTGTCCCACATCATGGCACCGATAGCACATGATATAAGATCTCTTTTCTTCCTGCATCTCCTTGTTGTTGCCCTTGCTCTTGCTTTTTAACTTGTTGCTCAAATTTATTTTATTTTTGAGCTCATTGTTCTCCTTCAAAATGTTAGTCTCACAAGATATAGAAGTAGAACATACATTTATTTTTGAAGAATATGGCGTATCCAATAAATCATCACAAGAGGTGGATACATGCTTTTTCTCTACATCACAAGGGTTAGCAATATTATGTGATTGATCATTTGACCCAAGTGATGAGCTCTCACTAGTTTTGAACTTTTCATTGGAAAATTTCTTAGTGAGAAAATCATGGTCTTGTACCAAGTTATCATGAGCAACACTAAGTTCCTCATGAGCCATTTTTAGCTCTTCATGTGAACAAGTAATGACATAAAGTAGATGCTTTTGTTGTTCACATGTGGTCTTTAGAAATGAGTTTTCTTTTTCCAATTTATTTGTTTTAGCTATCTCATTTTCTAAAGCAATGTTCATGCTAGCAAGTCTACTAACAAGCTCATCATATGAATTATGACCAACCACATTACAATCTGACTTTTCCTGAAATTTTCTGAATTCTAGTCTGCTGAACTCCATCGATGATGATAATGCAAACTAATTGCAGGTTCTTTTCATCAAACATAGAAAGATGCTAAGGTAACACAGTATGAATTCCTATGCACACTGTTCAAATTTTGGAGAGGGGATAAAAGAAGCAATATATGCAATGAGCTCCTTCATCACATAATTACCTGTGGACTAATCACCTGTGTATTTCACTTAAACACATATTAGTCCACCTAAGTTGTCATTCAATTACCAAAACCAAACAAGGACCTTTAAGAACTTAAAATTACATATCATCCAATTTTTCCACAGTGAAAAGTTTGTGCCATCAAAAATGTGTGGACAATCAACATCTAACCCATAGTTCGCCATCCTCTCGGGTCGGTAAAGACCACAAATGAGAGACCAAGGCTATGTTACCACTTGTAGGGTTGAGATGGCGGACTAGAGGGGGGGTGAATAGTCCTTTCTAAAATTTAACGCACCGGCTAACCGAAATAAATGCGGAATTAAAACTATCGGCCTAGCCAAGACTTCATCCCTCTATCTATGTTCACTAGCACCTTATAAAAGATCATAAATAAGCAAATAAGGTGCCAAGCTAGCACGAGCTCACCTAATCAAATCTAGGAGCAAGGTCACACAAACCTATGCCACTAGTACTTCACACACCGGTGAGCTCCTACACAACTAGTAAGCAAAAGCACAAAGCTCCTAAGCTCACTAGTAATGCTCAATGGACAAGACTACACAAGTCTAATCCAAAGGCTCAATTTACTTAGCTACACAAACTAAGCAAAGGGACTAATTAAGCTACACAAGCTAATTAGTTACAAGATCACCACTTCTAGGTACACAAGCAAGAAGATAATTAGCAAGCTACACAAGCCAACTAATTATGAGAGCAACAACACAAGCACAAGATATGTAAGGAAGTAAATACAATGCTTGTGATAGAGAAGTGCAAATCACCGAGAAGAGAAGACAATGTTGACACGGTGATTTTTATCCCGAGGTTCACTTGTTTGCCACCAAGCTAATCCTCGTTGTGTCGACCAACACCTCGATAGTTCTTGGGCAAAGCTCGCAAGCCGCTGGCCACTCCGGGCACACCAAGACACCACTCGCAAGTGAGGTAACTCAATGACACGCTCCACTAGAGTTGCTCTTCGCGATCCCCGCGGGTGAGCACAATCCCCCTCACAAATCCTTCTCCGAGCACCGCACAATCTCCTTGCGTGCTTCAACGGAGCCTCAATCCACCAAGCCGTCTAGGAGGTGGCAACCTCCAAGAGTAACAAGCAAACCGCTTGCAACACGAACACCTAGTGCCACTCGATGCAATCTCTCAAAGCAATGCACTAGATTCGCACTCACTCGCAATGGATTCGCAATCTCGCATGAACAAGTGAGTTAGTGGACTCCCAAGGCAAGCACAACCAATGGGAAACACATTCCCAAGGTGCTCAACCCCTCCAAGCCCGGGCACCCTTCTATTTATAGAGGGGAGGGGAAAACTAGCCGTTACACCCTTTTCCCGAGCTCTAACGGCTACCTCGGACCGTCCGCGGTGCATCCCGGACCGTCCGCCATTCAAAAAACTAGCCGTTGAGCTCCAAACGGTCACAAACTCGTCATTCGCGGACCGTCCGCCAGCACCCGCGGACCGTCCGACCCCCTGGATCATCGGGAAACGTCTCTGTGAAAACCGGACGAATTTACGGACTGTTCCGCGGACCGTCCGCAGTCATCGCGGACCGTCCGCAGTAACCGCGGACTGTCCCAATTCGCGGACCGTAGTGGTCCGTTCGGACTTGTCCGAACTGTCCGGACTGTCTCCGCGGACCGTCGCAGTCACCGCGGACCGTCCGCCACCCTATTTTCAGCAGAGCCGGCACTCGGTAAAACGCCCATAACTTTTAGCTCCGATGTCCAAATTAAGTGATCTTGGACTCTATGGAAAGCTTATTCAGAGGGCTATATCCCAACTGAATACTTGACCCAAAACACTTTGGATCAAAGCAGAATTCAAACCAAGATCACACTTAGTCATAACCAACATCCAAACTTTAACCCCTTTGCAAATGTGCCAACCCATAAGTGTACCACCTTATGTGTGTGTGAGTTAGCATTTTCACAAACATTTTTAAAGGGTTTTTCCATCTCTTCACCATGCCATGGACTGTCCGAGCCCAAGCAACGGATAGTCCGACCAAAGATCGAACTAGTCCGAACTTTGCTTTCCCAAAGATTTGCAACGAACTTTTCGCTCTCTTTCCACGCCACTCGATACTAGCAACATCGCAATTAGATCGCTCAAGTGGCACTATATGACCGATATGCAAACAAGTTTGCCCCTCTTGATAGTACGGCCATCTATCCTAAACCCGGTCATAAACTTCTCTACTCACCTATGACCGGTTAAATGAAATGCCTATTGGTTATACCTTTGCCTTGGCATTTCATTCCATCTTCTCCTATGTTGATGCAACACATGCACATCATCACAAATGATATGATCCACTTCATTATCATGTGACTTAATGGTCCATTGATCTTGACTCCACTTTCTCTTCACCGTTGCAACGGTCCATCGGCGCCAAGTCATTGCTCAAGCATCCCGCCACGCGGTCCAGCGCTTAGCCTCTGACTTGCCCTTCACACTTGCAACCGGTCCATCAAACCAAGTCTTGTCTTGATCTTCTCACTTAGTCACATGACTCCATGTCATGTCCATATGCAATGAGCTCCTTCATCACATAATTACCTGTGGACTAATCACCTGTTGCATAGATATGAAATTTTGGGAGTGTTAACACTACTAGGTGATGCTAAGGTATATAGGATAAACCTTTGTAGCGTGATACCAATTAAGATTGCACATTGAAGTCCATCCTTAGCATCATGGTTACCTAGATATCAACACTTCGATGGTTCTTGGGCAAGGCTCTCAAGCCGCTGGCCACTCCCGGGCACACCAAGACACCACTCGCAAGTATGGTAACTCAATGACACGCTCCACTAGAGTTGCTCTACGCGATCCCCGCGGGGTGAGCACAATCCCCCTTACAAATCCTTCTCCGGAGCACCGCACAACCTCCTTGCATGCTTCAACGGAGCCTCAATCCACCAAGCCGTCCAGGAGGTGGCAACCTCCAAGAGTAATAAGCACACCGGCTTGCAGCACGAACGCCTAGTACCACTCAATGCAATCTCTCAAAGCAATGCACTAGATTCGCACTCACTCGCAATGGATTCGCAATCTTGCAACAAGAAGTGAGTTAGTGGACTCCCAAGGCAAGCACAACCATGGGAAACACATTCCCAAGGCGCTCAACCCTTCCCAAGGCCCGGGCACCCTTCTATTTATATAGGGGAGGGGAAAACTAGCCGTTACACCCTTTTCCCGAGCTCTAACGGCTACCTCGGACCGTCCGCAGTACATTCACGGACCGTCCGCCATTCAAAAAACTAGCCGTTGAGCTCCAAACGGTCAAAAACTCGTCAACCGAGGACCGTCCGCCCAGCACCCGCGGACCGTCCGACCCCCTGGATCATCGGGAAACGTCTCTGTGTAAAACTGGGCGAATTTGCGGACTGTTCCCACGGACCGTCCGCCATTCATCGCGGACCGTCCGCCACTCATCCCGGACCGTCCGCCACTCTATTTTCAGCACAACCAGCACTCGGTAAAACGCCCATAACTTTTGGCTCCGATGTCCAAATTAGGTGATCTTGGACTCTATGGAAAGCTCATTCAGAGGGCTATCCATCCCAACTGAATACTTGACCCAAAACACTTTGGAACAAAGCAGAAATTCAAACCAAGATCACACTTAGTCATAACCAACATCCAAACTTCAACCCCTTTGCAAATGTGCCAACCCCGTAAGTGTACCACCTTATGTGTGTGTGAGTTAGCATTTTCACAAACATTTTTAAAGGGTTTTTCCATCTCTTCACCATGCCATGGATTGTTCGAGCCCAAGCTACGGATAATCCGACCAAAGATCCGAACTAGTCCGAACTTTGCTTTCCCAAAGATTTGCAACGAACATTTTCGCTCTCTTTTCCACGCCACTCGATCCTAGCAACATCGCAGAGTTAGATCTCTCAAGTGGCACTAGATGACCGATATGCAAACAAGTTTGCCCCTCTTGATAGTACGGCCATCTATCCTAAACCCGGTCAGAAACTTCTCTGCTCACCTATGACCGGTTAAATGAAATGCCTATTGGCTATACCTTTTCCTTGCGCATTTCATTCCATCTTCTCCTATGTTGATGCAACACATGCATCTATTGGTTCATCGATCTTGACTTCACTTGTTCTTCACCGTTGCATCGGTCCATCGGCGCCAAGTCATTGCTCAAGCATCCCGCCACGCGGTCCAGCGCTTAGCCTCTGACTTGCCCTTCACACTTACAACCGGTCCGTCAAACCAAGTCTTGTCTTGATCTTCTCCACTTTAGTCACATGACTCCATGTCATGTCTCATATGCAATGAGGTCCTTCATCACATAATTACCTGTGGACTAATCACCTATGTATTTCACTTAAACACATATTAGTCCACCTAAGTTGTCATTCAATTACCAAAACCGAATAAGGACCTTCAGCGGTTCGGCCGAACTGTCCAGTTAGGCCGAACCGTGGATGGCACTGCCTCTGCCTCCTACGGTCCTGATGCGCCCCTGTGAGGCGGTTCGGCAGCTGGGGTTGGTTCGGCCTAAGGCCTGGCTTCGGCCAAACTGGGCCTGGCCCCCGGCCGGCCTCAGCTGCACCGCCTGTGGTCCTGGGCCCCCTGGGCTCTTTTCTCTTGATGGGATTTGTGATGTACAGGCCCAGAGTGATGCGGCATTGGCCCAGGATGAGGTGGCGGTCCTACACGTGGCGTATGATGTGTTCCCTTGGTCATTGTGATGTGGACGGCTCCTGGTGTCTTGTACGGCTAAGGGGGATAACCGGCCGAACGGAGTCGTTCTGCCGATTCGGACATTTTCGGCCCCAATAGCGCATATTTGTCGTAGTTGTACCTGCACAAGTGACACTCACCAAAACTTGTGGAACTTTATTAGAAATAAAACCTAAGTACATGGATTGTTGCATATGACCTCATCTATTCCCGAGTATTGGTGGTCGAAAATGGGTTGTAACGACCGCCAACAAGCTCCCCCAAGCGTTACCCTTTGCTCGTCCTTGAGCAAAGATAAGAACTTAGGCTCGGTGGATCAGGAGTTGCTATAATGTCATTTCTTTTGCAGGTAACTTTATAAACAACTAGTACTCAACTTTACTTGAATCAATGGCAATGTTTTAACTCACCATTTTACCTATGGGGCTTATAGCAATCTCCTTATCTTGGGCGGTTGAATAGATGAACAGTTTAACTTAGTTTTATTCCACTCTACTCTTTTCAGGATCCCATCTCGGAGTTTTTTTCACAAGTTTTGAAAACTACAAATCGTTCCTCAATTGGCACACTCAATCGCTCAAGTGTATTTGAATCCTCACCAAAGGCTTGTGCCTTCTTTTTCATCCTACATCTAATATGGCTTTTTGTGTGGCTCAGGGATAAAGAATGATGGCATGCATGCATCTTATATTTTGCTAACTCAAAAACCGGATCTTTGAGGAATCAAATCACATCTTAAGATCGAGAAGTGCAAGTGTGTGAGATGGATGGAGTGGAATATGGTGGAATGGAATATGGTGGAATGGAATATGATGGAACTCCTTGGGATGAATCTCCTTCTCCTTGATTAATTTTCGTGAACATGGGCTATCTTTTATTCATATTTTTGCCATGCCACTTGGAATACTTTTATTTTCTCTTTCTTTTTGCCATGCCCTCTGGCATGCTTTTCTTTTTTTTCTTTTTATTTTTGCCATGCTTCTTTGGCATGCGTTTTCTTTTGCATAGCCCATGTCTCTATCAAGAATATTTGGAGAGGGGAACCATAGAACATGGAGCATTTATTTTTGTGGACGGATGATGGAAAATGGTTGCTAACTCCAAGTGTAGGAATTGCAAGTGAGAGGTGGTATGTGTACGCTCGATCTCTAAGAGTATGAAAGCTTCACTCAAAGGTCACAACAATTTGACAAAGCTCACTAAGATAACAAGCAGCATATGAGTAGAAATTTTCAACTAAGCTTATCATATGGCTCTGGTAGGTATTTTGACTAATGAGGAACTTGTTTCATTTTTAAAAGCATAAATCTCCGAGATTTTCCCCGTACTAAGAGCAAAAATAGAACTTAACCAAATTCTAACTATATTATTCCCCACAACAACTTAGACTTGGAATAAAGCATGTGCTCCCACAAGGTTTTCAGGTTCATTTTTACTCATGCCAAATAACTCAAGCATTATCAAGCAACTAGTTGCAACAAAGTACTTGCAAAATTAATGACAGAGCAACTATTCATCATTTCCAAAGTGAGAGGCATATGGTTAATTCCATGCATAGTTGGGAGTTATTTTATTCAAGAGAAATATTTTTGGTATTTTCATTTTCATTTTTTTAAATCCAAACTAAAACATGAAGGGAAATGAAAGGGAAATGCAATTGAATGACCAAAGTGCTAGGTAAGTCGGGACGTACCTAAATGGGGGTCCTCCCCCAAGCTTGGATTCTTCGCTGGTAAGGATTAAACCTTGAAAGGTACTGCGTCAACTGGTCCACCTGCTCATGGACGTCGTGCTGGATGGACGCTATCATCCCGATATTCTCTTGGTAATACTAAGAATGGCGGGCTAGCGTGTCTTGGATGTCTCGAGTACGGTCGTCGATAACATCGCTCCGGTCGGAGATGTAGGACAGCTCCCGACCGTAGTCGAAGCGCGCATACTGTGAGTATCCAGGAGTGTATGGCTGGGAGGCATTGTCGTACCCCCTGCATACCAACTCCCAGTCCACTCAGAGTCCGTGCTCTGGCCGTAGTCCCAGCATCCCGAGGCAAAGTAGTTCGGTTCCTGGTGTTGTCCAGAGCCTCCTGCTCCAGACGTCCCAGCACCGGTGTACATGTCGTAGGTGGCCTCGAATGCGGACATGTGTTGGTGCGGTATCTGTGGTGCATCCTCAGGCTCCTGTGAGGTGGCGAGCCCGGCGTCACGCCTAGCTCGTCCCCTCGTGACTGGTCCGTCACCTGCAACACTGTGTCGATCGGGCTCTCTCCAAGGTGGAGAGTCATCCGACTGGCACTCAATTGAAGAGTCAGTTTAGGAGTGGTATACAACCTCAGTGCTGCGCAAGGCAAAGGCACTTCGGTTGTATAGCCACAGTAAATCATAACCAGCGTTGCGTCATGCGTCCGTCGTATCATGTGGGCTTGCATGAAGTGCTCGGCATCCACGACGGAATGCGCTGTCTCAATGTACGTGAGCCGGGCGCCCTAAAGAAGGCCCAGATGGTTAGCGAGGCAAGTGACTAAAGAAGTCATCGCCATGCTACCAACACGAGAAATGTGAGAGAACCAGTGACTAACCATATCCTTCACAGGCGAATAAGGAATTTGCTTGACCATAGGAAAAAGAACCCGCAACTCATTTGTGTTAACTGGGCGCACATCTGCCCGGGGGAACACCGTCATAGACACCCATCAATGCATGAAACGCAAAGTGGGGTTATGAATACTGTTCATGCGAGGTGCATGACAGTTGGTATTCCCCGAAATCTTTTTCAAAATGCGGCCTGATCAAACCTTTTCAATGCTTTGCTCTAATCTAAAGAACAACGACTTGAAAACCCGAGACCCGAACTGAAATCCCTCCGAGAGCAAAAGAACTCTTGGTTGAAAAATCGAAAGCGAATCCCCCCATTTTCCGGAACCAAAGTCGAAAGAAATTCGAGGATGAGCAAGTACGAACCTTCCTCGTAGATGTGCCAGAAATTTTCCCACCTAATGGCCTGGAAAAGCTCCGGGAACTCCTTCAGCCGAAGCTCGTTGAAGGTGGTCTGCTCCCGCTCCGTCCTGAGGTTGATGTCATTCACGCTCAGGAGTTGCCTGGCCGGGGGCGTGGCATGGCTCCATCCCGAGCCGGCTGCTTCCTGTTCGTCAGTGTCCATCCGGCTCGAGCCTCGGGACGGAGCTGGGGAACTCCCAGCATCGTCCGTGCGGCAGCTAAGCCGGGTGGAAAGACGGAGTGTGGAGAGGAACTTTGACATGATTCCTGCAAAAGATTAGTGCAACGACAACTACCTGAAGGACTGAATATATGAGGTTAGCACAGAAAATCAAGTCAGTCGTCTGAGATAGTTAGTCGTTCTTGCGGGGATGAAAACCACCACAAAAGGTTAGTCATTCTTGTGGGTGTCGGTGACCACCATAAACACGTCCAAAATTTCAGCACAACGATCAAAACAAAAGCAAAGTATTTTTGGGATTTTCTAATGATGCAAGTGAACCAAAACTTGAGCAAGAACTTTGGGAAGAACTTGAGCAAACACTAGAGCAAGAAATGAGAGAGAGAGAGAGAGCTTCCTAGCAGCAATTTTCAGAATGGAAGTGAGTGAATGGCGCAAGGAAACAAGCAGCAAGGGGGGCAGCATTTATAGGCGCGCGAGGGGCAGCAGGCCTGGTTCGGCCGAACTGCCTGGTTCGGCCGAACCAGAGCATTCGGCCGAACGGCCATGTGGGTGCTGCCCACTCATGCCCCCACCACCAGCACAAAAAAACTTTGATGGGTGCAGCACTAGGCATGGAAATTTGGTGGTTTTTGGAAGGTAGGATGCATTTTTAACATGACCAAAGTGGATTTTAGTGGAGTCACCCCCATGCTGCCATGTTTGTGATAATTGGTGAATGTGCAGCCATTTTTAGTGGGGTGGACATGTTTGGTGCTGGTTGGTGGTGATGGTAAATAATTGGAGATGTTCTAGAAGGGGTGAAAATGAAGGAAGTTACAAATTACACCCTCTCTAATTAAATTTCAGCACGTGTCCAATTATTTTTAACCAAGCTTGCAAAATTTTCTACTCTCTCTCAAATTAATTACTCAAGTGGTTCATTTATTTTGGAAAGGGAAACATGCAAATGCAATTGGGAAATTAAAAATTGGAAGGGAAATATGAGATACATACTGGTTTTCCTCGCGGCGAGAGCTCAGCTTTTAAGTCCGCGAGCTGGACTTCTCCTGACTTCAATTGCTCTTGTCAACGTCCGGTCCCAGAGTGGATGATTCGGATGATGCAACATTATTTCGCCATATTTTTTGTTCTTCTTCTTCGGTGTCGGTGGTGGTGGGATCGGCGTCTCTGGAGAATTCCAGAGGCTTGCTCTTCCTCATATTTCTTTACAAGGAAGTCCATTTCTTCTGCATTTGTTGGTTTTGTCAGCTCGTTCCACTTGAGCTACTCACCACCGAGTATTTCCAGTTCTCCATTGATGAGAGCTTTAAGGAAGCACTCGGTGCTCCTCTACTCCGGGGTGAATGGCTTTGCCTTCTTCTCTTCCCGAGGTTGAAACTTGAAGTATCTCAACCTTCCGTCGATACGGAATGAGATTTCTCTCACATCCATATCGATCCTAGCCCGGGTGGTGTTCAGGAACGGCCAGCCCAACACAAGGGGAAACGAGTGTTCGTTCCCCGTGTCGAGGACAACGAAGTCCACAGGAACATATCGTCCCAAATTCGGATCGGTACATTCTCGATCCCCCCTCAGAGTAGAGGATGGTTGAGTCCGCAAGCTGTACCTGGGCAGTTGTAGGTGACAAAGTAGGGTAGTGTAATTTCTTAATGGTTCTGGTCTTGGAATAGTAACTTGTACTTCTCTAGCTTGTCAGTGGTTATCGATGGGGCCAACGGCGCTATGGGAACAAGGCGCTAGGCATAGTTTTTGATCCACCGAGGACGGCAGACCCGTCGGCTATGTCTCGTTAGACAAAGTCCCGTGTTGGGAGCCCCTGCGAGCTCCACACGTCGCGCCTTGCTTGGCATGCGTGCCCGTGCTCCGGACGCCATTGACCCCCTTATGGTGCGCCCTGAGCGTAAGTCAATCTCAATGATAAAATGAATCAACTAAAAGTGCTAATGTAGTTCAGCCGTGTCAAGCCTTTGTTTTAAGCCTTCATATACCCGTGTTGTACTTGCTAAGTAAAGTGATTTACTTACGCTTGCCTTTATTCAACAAAATCCCGGATGGGTACCAGATGGAGTAAATGAGATAGCTACTGAGTTTCCTGAGGATTTCCATACTTCTGAGCTAAGGTCAACCAGTCGGTGTCCCTGTGGACTTGAGGCTCTACCTGTCAAGTTATTAAATAGTCTTCCGTTGTGTATGTGCTAAACTCTGATGTAAACTATTTTATTCGAGCATAAGTACTCTGATTTCCATATTTGTAAGCTATATGTGTTATGTGGACATCCTGGGCACACATATGGCAGCATTCGGGTTTCTGTGTAAACCCGGGTGTGACAGATTGGTATCAGAGCTATGCTGACTGTAGGACCGCAGCCTAGATAGTACTGGTCATCCCTTATTGGCTATTTTGCCACACAACCCTTGCTTTCTCTATCCTTGAGATTTTAATCATAAAAAGTGTTATCCTTAAGCATTTTCCCCTCCTAGATAATTTCTCTTTTGGTCAATACATCCTTGGAAGTTTTATCCTCCCCTTGACAATTACTTCTCACCCTTAACTTTTGACATTTACCTCCACCTTGTTTTGATATCTCCAGTCCTTTCCTATTCTAACTCCTTGGTGCTTGCTTAACCTTGAATATTTCATTTCTCACCTTGAAATTGCTATTACCGTTGTGAGTATCCTTGTGTACTCAGTCTTCCTTGACACTATTTTCATTTCACACCTCCTTGTGCTTCAAGTATCGTCACTTTGGATTCTTTCCTTGGCTTCTGATCTCAAAGTGTCTTTCCTACTCCTTCATTATAAAACATTTGGATTGGTTGTATAACCCCAATGCAATTCCATGTCATCTTGAAGAATGAAGCTACTAATATGCTGCTAGAAGTCAGACTGGAGCAATCGGAGACTACGTCAAGCCGGTCGTTACCTCAACCAAGAGCTGGTCAAGCTATAAGGATGCCTTCGCCAAGACAGTTGAAGAGTTGTCCGTAGTTAGGAGGATTCCCTAAACCCTTACTAACAACGTTTAGCTTCATTTAAATGCTTGTGTGGTTAACTTTGGCTGAGTGTGCTTGTAATGCCTGTTATTGTGCCTTTGATTGATTTGCTTCTTTGTGATGATTGTGTAGTTGGGCTTTCTCTCTCTCTCTCTTTTCCCCATATACCCTTGTTTTTCTTACTATCCTTTCCTCACAAATCAAATGAAGAACATCAAGAAGGAGACTAGAAGTCAATCCCCAAGATGAAGAGATGGAGCTAAAGAAGACTTAAAGTACAGACTTCGCAGCTGCATCGACGAGGAAGAGGAAGAAGAAGGAACCAGCTACATCAAGTACTCCCTTTCGGAATCATGTTGACCTGTTCTCCTCCTTGCTCCTCCTCTCTCTCTGAATCTCGGGACGAGATTCCGTTTAAGGGGGGTAGTTTGTCACACCCCAAAATTTTTGGATTTTGGGATGTGATTTTAAAGAATAATTAAATAAAGAATTTCTCATAATTTTAAAATTTTTCCCAACTCTGTATAATTAACAGGGAATTTAGTATAGGAAAATTCAATTTTCTAAATTAAATTAAAAAAAAATAGGTTTATTATTGAGTGCCTTGCATTCATGCTGGCTGCATCGAGTTTGTTTGTGCGTGGTTCAATCAGAATTTAAATCTAGTTTAAATTCGAGTTTGAGCTGTAGAAAAGTTGTTTCAGTCCGAGTTCGTATCCACCCCCTGAACTTTTTCTCTGACTCGCTTTCGCTCCCTCCACTACCTGCCCCGCGCGCGGCCCAGCAACGCTGCCAGCACCTGGGCCCACCTCTTCTCCCCAGCCAGCCGCTCCAGCCCAACACCTCTGGCCCAGCCGACCCAGCAGCGGCCCAGCTCGCCCCCACCTTCGCTTCGGCCCGCTCCAGCTTTCCGGCCCAGTCGGCCCAAGCGTGCAGCCGACCCAGCTCCACTCTCCCACTGCCACGCCGGGCCCGCGTGTCAGCGACCCCCTCCCACCTTCCTTTCTTCCTCCCTCCGATAATGGCGCGGCCGAGCGCCCCTGCCGCGGGCGACGCACACGCCGAGGCCGCTCCCTCCCGGCGTCGACGGAACCTGCCCCCCGCCGCGCCCTGGCCCCATTTTCCCCTCCGCTGAAAATCCTAGCCGCCACCTCCCCCATTCGCGCCGCCCCGAGCCTCCGTGCTCGAGACCGCCGACCGCCGTCGACGCGCCGCTCTAGCGACTCCCCGCCCCGGTCGACCCTTGGAGGAGCTTCACCGAGATACAAGGAGTGCACCGGACTGCTTCGAGCCCGTCCTCGCGCCCTGCAACCCCGCCGCCGTCGAACACCGACCCGCCGCTCCGCCGTGCCTCATCGACCCCTCTCCTCGCCGCGCAATCCTCGACTTGTTCCCCTCAGGTAGTCTCCCCATCCTCCCCTGGTCCCGTAGCGCCACACCTCGCCCCCATCCGAGCCCCGACGAGCGCGTTTCGTCTCGCCGTAGTTGGCCGACCGCTGGTCGCCGTCGTGCACCCCCTAGGCCGCTTCCCCCCCTCGACTTGAACCCTTGGTTAGGCTCGCCGTTCTCCCCTGATCCCGTAGGGCCAAACCCCGTGGCGAATAACGCCCTGTAGCGCCGGATTGGCTCCACGCCGGCGAGCCTCCGCCGCGGCCCGTGGCGGCGCCGCCGCACCCCTTCTCCCCCGCCGGCAACCCCTCGCCCGATCTGATCTGGCCCGCCCATTCCCGATCCGACGGTCCAGATCGATTCCAGCCCCGGGTCAAACCTCCCCTACCGGTCAGCGCCTAAAGATTTTGCAATAGAGCCCCTGGCCTTTTCAGAAATCAACCCGCGGTCCTGTTTTAATCATTTAGGCCCCTGATCTTTTCAAAAATAGGACCCGTCGTCCAGAGCTGACATATTTGCGGGTTAGCCCTCGGGTTTAACGTGTAATTATGTTTTAGCCCCTAGTTTTTCACAAATAGATCCCTGAAAGTTTCAGAATCTTGCCAGCAAGTCCCCAGACCTTAGAAAAGCCGTATCTTCTCCGTTTCAGCTCCGATTCGACCCGTTCAAGTTGCGCTAGGTTCGTATCGATGTAACCTACGCGTTTAAAATGTTGTTCACCCTGTTAGTTTTTTATAAATTAACCATGTAATTAAAATCATGTAATTAATCCCTACCTTATAAGTTTTAGAAATAAAATCAAATATAGGTTTCAACTCCGACCTTTTTTTAAATAAATGCCAATTGGAATAATATTTACTTAAATGTGTTTCAGTATAATTTGATCAGTACAAACACGATATGATATAAATCGATTAGATTCTCTCACATGTTTTATCTTAAATAAAATATTTAATTGGTATAATTTATATATAGACAATTATAAATAAAATATGATTAAGTTTTATCTCGTTTTACGAATTCAAATAAAATTGAATTAATTCCAACATAAGACGTTTCTCTGAAATATCTTTTGTATTATTTTATTTAAATTAAAATTAATCAAGCATATAGTCTTTTATGCCCTTTTTCTATTCAAATCTTCCGATAGTCGTATCTTTTCAACCGTAGCTCCGTTTTCAGCGATTCTTGCGCTCACGTGACCGTAGAACCGAGCCCTATCCTTTAGTGCGTTCTTTCAAAGCTTTTCTTTTGATTGGTGTACTGTTCTTAGTTGTATTTGTTTGTTTGCTTGTATGTCTGCGCCGTTGCTTGCTTCGAGTAGAAGGAGCGAGGTTCGAGACTCGGAAGATTAAGGGCGAGAGCAAGAGCAAGAGTTCAAGATTCCAAGCAGCTAGCATTTGGATAAAGGCAAGTATAGCACGGTCAATCCTTGCTACCTACACACCCTTAATACATTATTTACTGCATATGCATGTGTCTAAATTGTTCCCCTTTAAGGTTGTACCTAGCTTTGTTTATCCTGTCCTTTGATTACCTCGGGTTCATGCATATGGGTAAATACTTGCTAGGCGCAGCTACTGTCACCTTTGCTTAACTGTCAATAATGACTTAATGGTTCACTTCAATGTTAATGGTAAAACTTGCTTTTTAGCAACTTGGATAAGGGAGCTAGGGCGTACGCTGCGTGCTTGGCCCTAGTGTCTCTCCGTAAGGACTGGTTCTAAAAGCGGGAACTGTAACACCCAAAAATAGCATGTTTAAAATTCTTAGTAATTAATTGATTATTTATTATCATGTTCATGTTTAATATAGGTTAAATAAATATTTTCTGGAAATTAAAATCAAATATAAGGTATAGAAATATTTTTGTTGCATTCATGCTGCTGCATTGTGTTTTTGTATTGTTGTGGTTCAAACTCGAATTTAAATTTGAATTTGAACCACTTTGTTTGGAGCTCTAGAAAAATTGTTAGGCCCTGAGTCCGCTTTCACTCCCTAAACTTTCCTCGGTTCACTCTTGCTCGCCCCTCTCCCTCATTTCCCTGCAGCCCGAGCCAGCCCAACTCCTCTCTTCCTTTCTCCTAACCAGCCCAACTCGCAGCCCACCACCTCAGCTCCACGCCAGGCCCAGTGGCCTTTCACCACCTCGCTTCGGCCCAGTGCACCCCCGCGCCAACGCCAAATCGGCCCAGCAACCCTCCTCTCCTCTCTAACCCAAAAGTATGTTTTACCAACCTCTACTTTCCCCAACCCAGCTAGTTCCGGCCCACGACGGCCCAAACTTGGTGCCTCTCCCTCCCCCATCTCACTGCCATGTGGGCCCCACGCCACAGCGTCGTCTCCCACCTCCAGCCCAACCGAGCTCGAGCAGAGCTCGACTAGCGCCGCCGCGGCCCATTGCTTGAGCCCACCGCCCGCGCCTTGGCACCTTCCAGGAAGCTTCCCCTCCTCTCCCTTTCCTTTTCCGCAGCACCATTCGCTTGGAAAGCAGCTCTCGGGAAGGAAGGCGATCGCCGCCGCCGCCTCGGCGTGTGCATCACGAACGCTCCGATGCCCTAGCCCCGCCCCCTGGGCTATTTAAGCAGCACCTCCGCACCCTCAACCCACACCGAGTCCCCACCAGAGCCCCAGGCTTCCACCAGCGCTCGCGCCGTCGCCATTAGCGCCGCCGGCCAAGCTTAGTGCCGCCGCCGTTGATCTCCGCCGCGGCTGCCCGTTGGTCGACGAGAGCCCACCCAGGGGCTCCGCCCGGAGGTAACGCAGCTATCCGTGCCATCCAATTCCCCTGGTTCCCCTGAATCAAAGCTAAATGCCGCCGTTTCCCCTTTTCCAGAGCCGCCGACCATTGCTCGCTGTCCGAGCTCGTCGCCGATCGACCGTCGCTTTCGGCAACGCAGGTAGACTCCACATCCCTCGCAGAAGCTCTTGACCCCCTTTTCTTCTCGGTCTCGCGCCCCGTAGCACCCTCGCCCATGCTCACCGAAGCTCCGCCTCCGCCATTTCCCGTCGGCCACCCTCCCCGGTGCTTCCTCGACGACATTAACTGTGAGCATCCAAGTCATTAAGGGTTAATTAGAAATAATTAGAAGGGTAATTAAGCTTAAATCACATACAATGGTAATTTGCCTCAAACCAAGGTGAATTCAAACATACTTTGGAGCCAAACAAAAATTCAAATAAAAACCAAATAGTGCTTCAAGGGATTTTTGTTTCTCTCCCACTAAAACTATTTTAAGTGCCTTGGTCATGTTTTTAATCACATTAAGCCATTTAAGTTGAAGCTAATAACAAAGAATTCAAATAAGAAATTTGAACTTAAAGGTTGTTTAAATGCCATCCAAAAGGCTTTATCTTTTCTACCTAAATTATAGCTCAAATCACAAATCATCCCATATGAAAGTTGTAGAGAACTAAATTCTAAGAAACTTTTATGTTGGGAGATTTTAGAGTTTCAATATGAAATTGTGTGCAAATCTTTGGTCAAACAAGATCAAACTCTATTTAACCCTTTAAGCTCCGGGAGCTTTTAAACCTCATTAGATTGGCATCAATATAATTCAAGATTCTATGTGACAACATCAAAATCTTCCAATAGGAAAGTTGTTGCTCATTTCTGGGAACACAACTTTGTAGTTTTGAGAATTTTGAAATTCGAAAGGCAACACATTCAAAAACTCAGCCAAACGCGCAGCTGCACAGTTCCTACGGGCCGAGTTTTGTGCCAGTTTTGCGTCGCGTTCCTGGCCGAACGAAGAAGAATTTCATATGTCAAACTTTACAAAAGTTGTAGCCTGATGTACCAGCTACAACTTTGGTGTTTGAATATTTTTTAGTTGTGTTCAAAAATTGTGAGTTACAGGCAGTCGAATAGGGCATCCTTGGGAGTGTTTTCTGCATTCCGGCGCTCTGGAGCGCGCGCGTGCGCCAAGCTGGCCGCAGCCGAGCGCCACGCGGCCGGTGAACATCGCCCAACGCACCCAGCTGCACAGCAAACAGCTGCGCCTCGCCATCCTCCATGCGCCAGCAAGCTCCACCCGCGCCCAGCCACTCTACCCCAGCCCAGCACCGCCAAGCGGCCGCAAGGTCCTGAGCTCGCCATGCCGCCGTCGATGCGCTGTCCACAACCTCTCGGTCCACTTGGCACCAAGTCTTCGCGTAGAAGCGTTCTCGCCTCTCCCAGCCACCTATAAAGGGAGCCCTAAGCGCCTAGAGCTGCTCAGCGCCTCGCCTGAGCTCTCCCGCGCCATGGCCGCCGCCGCGGACCACCTCGCCGTGGGCAGCGAGCTCCGAGCCGTCCCAACCTGAGATAACCACACCAGCAGTTTCACAGAGGCCTAGAACACCTCACTGACCCCGCAAATCTCCTTCCCCGGCGCCGCCCGGCCTTCCCCACGCGACACCGCCGCCATTAGCGCCGCCGCCGAGCACCCCGACGTGGGCAGCTAGCTCCGAGCTCCCACAGACCACACGAACACCACCAATGTGCTCCACATAACCACGCGAAGCTCACCGACCACTCGTTCGAGTCCCCCGGCCATCCACCTCGCCGGAGCTCACTCACCGCCGCCACCAGATCCGCCTCGCCGCCGGTAGCCTTCCACCGCCCGTCTCCAACCCCCAGCCGTACACCATTCGACTCGTGGTGAGTCCCTGAACGTCATAGGGTAGATAAAGTCGAGCTTTGGGGGCCCACTTCGCCGGATTTTGGCTCACCGTCGCCGCCGGCCATCGTGGACCCAATTGCAAAACGATTAAAACTTGAAGGGGCCTGAACGTTAATATCCAGGGACCTGTTCGTAAAAGTTAAGTTAAGTTTTTGAGTTAAAAACAGTGAACTTCATAAATCGATTAAAAATCGTAGACAAATCGGAAAAATACAAACTAAATTTTGTTGGGTTCTGTGTGACTAGTTCTACAACTTTTGCAAATAACGTATATACTTTTTCTGTGCAGTTTTTACGATAAAAATAAAACAGTGTTTTACATCTTTTATGCATAACTCGAGCTACACAGAAGCTTTGGAGCTGAATTTTGGATATGTTGTTACTCATGGCATGCCTAGATCACTGTA
>OAMR01000826.1:35499-57512 GCA_900205405.1 Echinochloa crus-galli
TTTGACTTCTTATTTTTACAAAAAATATTTATTAAAAAATAATATATGTATACTTTTATAAAAATATTTTTTAAGACAAATCTATTCATATGGTTTTCACATTTCCAAACTCAAAGACTTAAAATTTATTCATGATTTATATTCCCAATATTTGACTAAAATCTTGTTCAAAACGTCATCAATGAAGGGAGTATACTTTAGGCCACTCGTTGATGATCTTAAGAAACTTTGGAGTGCTGGTATGGATGTTTGGGATGAGTTCGAGCGTAAGGAATTTCGCTTGCATGGCATGTTGTTCACAACCATCAATGATATTCCGGCTCATCGTCACATGTGAGGCCAGAGTAAAAGAAAGGGTGAAGCTTGTTCCCACTGCTTGGATGATACGTGCACTTTGTGGTTGAGAAACTTGAAGAAATTCATGTATATGGCGCATCGATGTTTCCTTCCCAAGAACCACGCATATCGGAACATGGAATGTCAATTCTCCTCAACATGTTTCTAGAATAGAGATCCACCAGCAGGTCGAAGGCATCCGAACTATCGAGGAGCTACCACCAAATAACACGCTTGGCAAGCGAAAATGAGATGATGAAAGAGAAGAATTAGGGATCTGGAATAAGAAATCAATACTGTGGGAGCTGGAGTACTGGGAAGTATTAGATGTTCAACACTTAATTAACAACATGCACTTAAAGAAGAATATATGTGAGAGCCTCTGTGGCACTTTGCTACAACAGAGGGGAAAAAGGAAAGGATCATGAAAATGCAAGGGCTAATCTTGAAGAGATGGGCATAAGACCGGAGCTTTATGCAAATGAAACTGAATCTGGTACTGACCTTCCTGTAGCAGCTATGACACTTTCAAAGAGGGAGAAAAAAGAGGTTTGTGATTTTTTGCATGATTTGAAAGTACCCTCAAGTTACTCATCCAATTTCAAAAGGCTAGTGTCGGTGAAAGACATGAATCTGAATTTTCACTTGATGAAGTCTCATGGTTGCCATGTGTTGATGACAACTATGCTTCCCATAGCAATTAGAGGTATCCTACCAGTGTTGGCTTGCGAAGCTATCATGAGCTTGTGTTTTTTCTTCAATTCTATAGAACAAAAGGCACTTGATGAAAATTCACTACAGGACCTAGAGAAAAGGCAATATGAGACACTATGCCTTCTGGAGGCTACTTTCCCTCCATCTTTTTTATGATCTGATGGTCCATCTCACCGCACATCAAGTGAAGGAGATATTCTTCCTTGGTCCATCGTACCATGCATCAAATGTTTCTATATGAGAGGTTTTATGGCTTCCTTAATCATTGGTACATAATCGATCATTTCCAGAGGGATGCATTGTTCCTAGATATGGAACGTCAAAAGCGGTTGGGTGGGTGTCGGTGTTTAACGATCCAGTACCTATCTAGGGCACCTCAGAGAGTAGTATTCATGGATCTTGCCGAATTCTAAGGAACGATGGTGCACACACAAGACAACAATTTAGACAGGTTCAGGCCGCAATGTGCGTAATACCCTACGTCTTGTGTTCTGTATTGCTTTGTGTATGAGTTGAGTTGTTTGGTCTAGTTTCTTCATCATCTACCTCTAGTCTACTCTTGGTCTACCAAACTCGGGACCACTGCCCTCCTTTATATATCCCAGGGGGCAAGGTTACATGGCTAGTCTCCTAGTCGGTTACAATGTGGGAGTCCTAGTCGGAGTACACGAGCAGTTCTACTAGGACTCGGTCTTCTTTCATGAGGGTACCCGAAGATCCATATCCCACAAGCCCCCCGAGCACTTCATAGCCAGACAGCAACCATCCTTCAAAGTCTTCTAGTCTTCCGATGAGTGCTTGTGGTTATAGAGCAGCTGTGGAGAGCTTCGTAAATGTCTTGAATAATTATGCTCACCAAAGGTGAAGCATATATGCTTAGCCCCCGGGCCTCGAGTTGATTGGAATAATCAGGTCGAGGGTCTTGAAATTTTTTTTTGAATCTTTGTCTTGTAATGATCAACAATAGGCACCAAAAAAGTGTACCACGTGGGTATAGCCCCGAGCCTCCAAGCGAGCGGTTCTCCATTCGGTCCAAGGGTCAAGAACATAATCCTCAAAGCAACTTCAATGTACATATCCAAGTACCGACTGGTGCCAGTACTCGGTTAGTCATCGAGTCGTCGTAATATGCAAGCACCGACTAGTTAAAGTACTCAGCTGACGTTGTAGTGCCGCACCGTTTGAGTACCGACTAGTTCTAGTACATGTCTTCATGTCTTGGCTTGTGCTGTGTAGCCCCCGAGCTTCAAGAGACTAGTTGGAGTACTTGACTGGTGTTACGGATCCGTGCCATATGAGCACCAACTAGTGTAAGTACTCGGGAGGCTTTGTGATGCCAAGGAGAGGAAAGGTGGTGCCATGTCCCGACTGATGAGAGTACTTAGCTGACGACCCTGCAATTTAAATACATAGGATGACTAGTATCTGATCAAAAAATAATAACAAAAGGAAATAATAACATATTTTAATGCATGTTTAGGCTTTCTATTCGTTGCTCTTGTTAGACTCGTAACCACTCGAATAGCCCCTCTATTACATTTTAAGCGTGTTAAGGTGCATGCTATCGAGCGGTGTTAGACATTAAGAGTGAAGAGAAATAATAGAGTACTCAGTAAGGACTTTCTCCTATTGGAGAGATCGCGCAAGGGTTTTGTCACCCGTCAGCAATGATTCTTGAATCCGTAGATATAGCCTCCAAGATCCCTACATAATTCGATGCATCAAGTCTGCGGGCTAAGTTCCATGCGTAACTCAATTTACCAAATACGTGGGCTAATGTGGCACGCTCCAGATGTAGTCAGCAATGGTGTAACCCTTGAGAATTTTTGTTGTCGAGGGACGTGTCAAAAAAGTAGTCGGCACATGGCTAAGCATGTGTTTAAATAAGCTCATGAAATTATTATGAGGAAAATAATTATTGAATATGACTTAGCTCGATTTGCATCGTAGTATAAGTAGTCATTGCGTGCGATGAGGTGATTGTCGATGAAGCCGACTAGTCGGGACGTGTTCCTGACTAGTTACTGGTCTTGCGGGACTCGTTCATGAGTGGTTTTGAGTCGAGCCGAGTAGTTGAGGTTGTCGTCCGAGTTGTACCCAGACTCAAATTGATGAATCTGAATCGGAGTCTAAGTCGAAGTTGAAGTCGAGGTTGGAATCGAAGTCTAAGTCAAGGTTGGAGTCGAAGTCGAAAGTGGAATCGAAGTCAAAGTTGAAGTTGAAGTTGAGGCTGCCATCGAGCGTTGCTTCACGTGGAGTTGGTCGACGAGATCGTGAAGTGGCTCTGGTGGAGTCGCTGTCATCGAGGCTCGGCCTGGGTAATCCGCCAGGTAGCTTCTGAATTTGCCCTTGCCTAGGGTGATGAAGGCCCAAGCGCCAAAGACGAAGGTTGCGCCTTCCTCGATGTCGCGGGTGTTGAAGTTGGTTGATCCCATTGCGCCTGTTGTCGAGCTTGCAGCGAGTTGCCCCATGGTGGGCGCCACTGGATAAATTGACCCCGAAAACACCATTGGTGTGCCTCGCTTACGCCATGAAGGGAGGCTAGTAGGTGTTGGGACTTTTGGGTAAAAAGGCAATAACTCTGAGACGGGATGCATTCAAAAAAGTTCATTTTCTTGTACTACAATAGACCATGTAGTTGCATTGTATGTCGAGGAGCACATGCAATGGCTCCATGAGGAGAATCCTAAGAGGAATGAGCCATGGGTTGCAAACAAGCATATGCAGAGCTTTAACACTTGGTTGCAAACAAGCATATGCAGAATGCGAGTACCCGTGCAATGGATGATGTATTTCAAAAACTAGCAATCGGGTCATTATTCACTATTACCACATACCAAGCATATGATATAAATGGATACACATTTTACACTACAAACCATGTTGCCAAGAGCATCTTCCAAAATAGTGGTGCTCGTGTTGATGCTATTGACAATGACATGAATACGGATACATACTATGGTCAAATAGAGAAGATTTGGGAGTTGAACTATATGGGATTCAAGGTAGTCCTGTTTCAGTGTTGCTGGGTAAATGATACATGAGGCATGCCAAAGTACAAATATGGGTTCATTAGTGTTAACCTACGACTCATCGGCTACAAAACTGAATCGTTCGTCTTTGCCAAGGATGTTCATCGAGTCTTCTATGTGTCGGACCTTGCAAAGAGGAACTGACATGTGGTTATGCGTGAAAAAAAGGATTGTTGGCGTTACAAATGTGGTTGATGAGGAGTTCAATCAATTTGACGAAATACCCTCCTTTGGTACTTCATACGTGCCACGACTCTCATCAGATGATAAAACTCCATACCTATGAACTAATCATGTAGAAAGAATCCATATCCAAAAAACAAAGAGTAAGCAAATACAATGAACTTGAGTGAATCTGATGTGTAATGATGAATTTGAGTGAATCTAATGTGTAATGATAAATTTGAGCGTATCTGATGTGTAATGATGAATTTGAGTGAACCTGATGTGTAATGATGAATTTGAACATGTGGCATTATTCCAGTACCTCTATGAATTAAGTGTATCACTTCCACACCACTACTGCTAGAGCTAGTATGCTACCACACCACTCCACCATCAAATTAATTCTACTTCATCTTCTTTATTAGTCTCTTCCAGGTTGGATCCCAGTTTGGATCCTAGTGCTAGAAGGGGCCAAACAAGCATTAATGATGTAAACAAAGACCATTCTACCCCTCCTACATTTCCCCTTATCAATGTGCAGTCTGAATGGGACCTTGGATCCAAACAACAGTCTGAATGTGAGTCATCAGTAATGGGCATCACATAATCCCGTTACCAATGTGAGTCATCGGTAACAGGCTACATTGATGCTTGTTACCTATCTTAGTCATTGGTAACGGGCTACATTGAACCCGTTACCAATCTTAGTCATCGATAACGGGTATGTAGCCGTTACCGACGGTCAGTCATCCCAACAGCCTGTGGCGAATGCATGGGTAACGGGTGACGTTTAAGCCCGTTACCTATGTTAGTTTTGGATAACAGACCTTAGTGTTGTCCGTTACCAGAACCGAACTCATAGGTAATGGCCAACATTGACGATCGTTACCTATCTAAGTCATAGGTAACGGTCCTCCATCTACGCCTGTTACCTATCTAAGTAGTGGGTAATGGTCCTCCATATATGCCTGTTACCTTTGAATTTGATATAAATCTTCACTTACCTGCACCGCATCGGTTTCTCCGGCTCCCGTGCCCTAGATTCCAGTCCTCCTCCATGCCGCCAACGGGCCTCCTCCACCGCGTTGCCCGACCCCCACGCCGGGCCTTCCTCCGCACTGGGCCTCCTCCTCCGCGCCGTGCCTCCTCCGCGCCGGGCCTCCTCCACCGCGTTGCCCGACCCCCACGCCGGGCCTTCCTCCGCACTGGGCCTCCTCCTCCGCGCCGTGCCTCCTCCGCGCCGGGCCTCCTCCACCGCGTTGCCCGACCCCCACGCCGGGCCTTCCTCCGCACTGGGCCTCCTCCTCCGCGCCGTGCCTCCTCCGCGCCGGGCCTCCTCCACCGCGTTGCCCGACCCCCACGCCGGGCCTTCCTCCGCACTGGGCCTCCTCCTCCGCGCCGTGCCTCCTCCGCGCCGGGCCTCCTCCACCGCGTTGCCCGACCCCCACGCCGGGCCTTCCTCCGCACTGGGCCTCCTCCTCCGCGCCGTGCCTCCTCCGCGCCGGGCCTCCTCCACCGCGTTGCCCGACCCCCACGCCGGGCCTTCCTCCGCACTGGGCCTCCTCCTCCGCGCCGTGCCTCCTCCGCGCCGGGCCTCCTCCGACACGCCATGTTTCCTCCGCGCTGAGCCTCCTCTGCACATGCCTCCTCCGCACGTTCCTTCACCTCCGCGCCGACGCTCCTTCGACGCGTTGTGCCTCCTCCTCCACTGCCGACCCTCCTCTCACGTGCCTCCTCCATGCCGGCGCCTCCTCCTCTGCACCGGTAAATAGATCCATAACACCATACTTTTCCTGTTTTAATAGAATTTTAGTAGAATTTGTTTATGTTTAGTATAATTTAGTATAATTTAGTGAATTTTAGTAGAATTTAGTGAATTTTAGTGAATTTAGTAGAATTTTGTAGAATTTGTTTATGTTTAGTAGAATTTAGAGAATTTATGCACGGTTAACTTAATTTAGGGATTATTTAGTTGAATTTAGCCAATTTTGTCGAAGTTTAGTTGAAATCAATTGAATTTAGACATCTACAACGGGATCATCTGGTGACAATGGGAACCTGCGCCTGGCTAGGCCTGCCCAATCCTCACAAAAAGCTCATAGTGGTACGGCCTGCAAGCCAAGGACACAAACCAAATGGCTAGAAGACAAGGTCACTGCCGCTGGAATCGATGACCAAGGTTGGCATGTTCCACAAGCTATGATGGATAGATTTGTACTGGTATGCGGGCTAATTGCTCGGGAGAGGATCTCAATAAATATAAAGCATGAAGATATGACAGCAGCAGCGAGGAAGAGAGTGTTCTTCCCTATCCTTAAGGAAAAATTGGAGTATCCAGCAAATCTATCATCTTATGATAGCGACAGGGCAGTTAGGGAAGCTATGAAAGAGATAGCTACTTTGCACCGACACTTTAAGTCTTACTTAAGAAGTGATTTCGTGAGGCAAGAGCTGCAACCCTTTGAGAAGCATCCCTTTCTTAAGGTAGAAGATTGGGAGGAATTTGTGTAGAGAACCAGATCAGACGATTTTGAGCACATGAGCCAAGAATTGAAAGAAAAGAGAGCCTTGCACACAAATCCCCATAGGTTGGGATGTAAAGGTTATGTTGGAAAAAGGAATGATTGGGAAGCAGAGGATGCAAAACTAGCGGCCGAAGGGAAACAAAATCCTTGGCTACAATATCCTGGTCGCTCAGGGCCCTATCTGAGGGCCAGGTCAGTTACAAATTCTGAATCGGGCGACGTTACATTCATTTACCCTTCTGTGTTAGCTTTAACTAGGAGGGTAGAAACCATCGTAGCGGGATCTAGCGATTGTTCTTTCTCTGGAGCTAGGGAAAATGATATTTTCACCAAGGCACTTGAAACACCAGAGCATCATGGTCGAGTCTGAGGCGTGTCTAGCTCTGCCGACTGCGAAAATGATTTTGGTGAACAATATGCTGGGATGTTCAAAAAGAAAAGGAGGTATAGTAATGTGAACAAGGAAGTAATAGTGAAAGTAGAACAGCGAATTGCAGAAATGCTTCGAGCTGCAGGCATGCCACTACCTCCTCAACTTGGCAGTAGCCCAACCCAAGGACGAAAGTGTAGATGCGAGGAGGTGGAACATAACTCACCGCTCCCATCTATCATTAAGGACACAATAGATGGCCTTACGGAGCTTACAAGTATCAGATGCAGCTCGCATTTGCCACTGTATATCCAGAACAGGATGTGTGCCACACAGTACCAGTAGAATATGGATATGCTGTGGTGCAACCTACTTATGTGTGGCCCAATGCAAACCACATTAGTCTACCTATCCCAATAAGTGATGAGATCACAAATATTGGTGAAGCTCGATTTAATCGGATACAATGGCTAAGACGGGACATCCTTATACCACCAAGGACAAGGCCTCCCACCTCTGGCCCATCATCATCGTCATCGAGTGCACAAAAAAAATTGCTTCCTCGCTTTACGCACAGGTCACCCTCACCTACATCGCAACGTGCTCCTTCGCCGTCTCTCTCTCCAACTTGAACTGAAAGGGATGACAATGAGCCGCCATCTCAAATGCCTCAAATCGAAAACATTAGTCAAAAGGATGACAATGCTATGCAACCACTGAGGCAAATTGTTAAGTCCTCCATTGGCACCGCTTGGACTCGGGGTAATACTAAATATATTCCTAATTAGCCCATGTTGCAAAAGGTGGCTCTAATGGTTGCAAGCCAATCAACTCAGGAATTGCATAATCACTACATGGTCCACTTAGCAATGGAGTTGAAAGTATACCAGTAAAGTTTGATCAATCATTCTTTGGCGCTGACGAATCTATTGAGTTCATTGTTAGATTCAGTGACCCGTATAACCTTTTCAACCTTGACGCCATGGCCATTAGCTTGCTAAGCTGCTTCTCATTGAAATTTGCTAAAATGGCAAAGGTCATGGGCTTAGATGTCGGAATATTGGGCCCACAAAATTTGAGTGTCTCAACGGTCCAACTCCATAGCAATTTTTTAATAGATCAAATTCAAACGTTATGCACCATGACTTCGTGTTAGGAGCCTACAACACGGGTGGCCACTGGGTAATAATCATCATTGTTGTCAAGTGGAATCTCGTTGTGTATCTAGACTCGGCGAAGATTCATTCTAAGCGAAAGTTCCTAGACCTCCAAACCATCATTAACTCATAAGTTTTTCATATATTTGTTTTTATCTATGCTAATTTTCTAACTTTTAAGTGTTGCTAATTGCTACCGCTTCATGTAGGGCCTATGGAAAGTACCTTCTGACACTGGGAGCAAAGGCACCACCAAGGTCGAAAAGGAAACTGACTCATAAGACTGATTTCCCGATAAATTATAGCAAACATATGATGATTTCAATTTTGTTTAATTACTGCCAGTTTGTCTTCCATAACATCTCATGGCATTGGGTCATGTAGTGCGCTCAACAACTAGCAGGGTCTAATTTATGTGGGTTCTATGTTGCACACAACATGTTCAACCTTGTTGTTGACACTCAAATTGGGCCGAAGGCCAAACCGGTCTGACCGGTTTGCCAAACCGGTCAGACCGGTTTCGTTCTGTAATTCGAGTAGGATTAGGATTCCGAGTTTAATCCCATATTGTAACCGATTCGAAAGGGGTAAGACTTCCCCGGCCTATAAATATAAAGGCTAAGGCCGATTGAGAGGTATTCCAATCGAATCAAACACATTTATCCTTTACTTTTTATCTCTCAAACATCTCGAGGACGGCGCCAGGCCCCGTAATCCGGCACGAGGCGGCACGCGCGCCAACCGCGAACCGCCGCTACAGCGACACGGCGCGACGCCCATGACCCCCTGCATGCCGCCTGCTCAGGGCGCTGCGTGGAAGCGGCGGCTCCAACCACAAGCGCGTCGCGGCGGCGGGTGCCTCGGTTGGCCACTGTTCCCCTCTGCCCGGGCGCCAGCAGAATTCGTTAGCTACACACACGTACGTGAGGGTTTTCCCACTCCACGCGAACGCAAGATTGCAAGTGCGGCGCGCGGCTGGGTGAAGCTAGCGTTACCTGCCGGCGGCCTCGTTCTCCTGGCCGGGCGGCGTTCGAGCAGGGACGACGAAACCGTGGCTAGTGCCTAGCTTGATCTCCTCCTGATCCTCTCGTCCTACTCCGATCCTGCCCGTGCTGGCGTTCTCGCTTTCAGTGCAGTTGCAACATTCACTGCAGCTCCCATAGGCCCTTTTTTTTTTGTTTCCTTTGCTAACGGCTTGAGGTCGAGGGCGTCTTGTTTGATTGGGCCACGCAACTACTTTGATATCAGTTTGTTTACACATGCGTGACAGTTCAGAAGGTGAGAGCACATTCAGTGCAGCTCCCGTAGCTGTACCATCATCTTTTGCTGGCGACTTGAGGTTGAGGGCCTCTCGTTTGATTGGGCCACGCAACCACTTTGGCCTCGATCAGTTTATTTACGCATGAACGCCAAAGAGAGAGTCTGACAGACTGCTGCCTTTATTTATTAGCAGCACTAATGCTCGTTAAGCTCTCTGATCGTTCAGAAAGAGATATCTGGACTTTGGAATGCTCGATTGATTGAGCTGCATAACCGAATATTTAAACATGTTCAGTTAGCTAACTTTATTACTGGCGTGTGGCGGCTACTTTAGAAAAAGAACAATGCATATATGCTTTTCAATTGATCCGATGATGCACGTCGCTGTATGGCAACTCTGGTAATATCGATCGTTGGGCGCCTGTCAAGAAGACCTCATTCGGATGCTGATAAGCTGCGTGTGTTGAAAACAGCACGCAGCCACTTGTCTAGTGACGTGTACGTACGTACGTACCTCATCAGCACATGTACATATGTGTGGTTGAGAGACCTTCCAATTCCAACGCGCGCATTCAAGTTCTCCCCTGTCGATCGTCATAACACGTCTGTGCGGATGATGTTGAGGCTAGCTGCTCATGGAGAACGTGTCGAAATCAGCAATTGCACCGTCATTTATGAGCGGCACTGTGCCTGTCTAATGGTGCATTCTCAAAGCAACCAAAGGTGTACGTCCAAGTCCAACAAATCAACAGCAGGACATGGACATGTGCTCGATCGACCAGAGAGTGCACAGCGTTCAACGAAAGTTCAACCGGGACGCCGTGTGCAGCCAATAGCTTGTGACTTTGTCATGGGATTGAGTCCCATGAAAGGCAACTGCCATGGATATGATATATGGATGGACAATGAGCTATAGCCCATAGCAAGACACGGAAGCACGTACTGGCCAGTAGGCAGGAGTTGTAGGCTGTACTGCTCGTGCTCGGGCCATATATATATCCGTCACGAGTTGCACGCGCGCTAGCTAGCTACGCATCAGACGCTCTCGCGAGTCGTCCGGAAATTTCGGAGCAGCGGCAGCCGAGCAGCTGAGAAATCAATCCTAGCCGGACGGACGGATGGGAGGATGGACGCCATCAATGGGCGAGAGCAGTATAGTTATCAGTAATCAAGTCGTAAAACTAGATCAAAATTAATGATCCGTGTCGTCATCCATGAGACTGTGACGGCAACCCGACACGGTACGACTCGAACAATGTACGTGCTCGATCACCAGCAGCCACACAGCTACAAGCTGCTGATGGCCGGCCCGGCGACGGCGAGGAGCCTGCATATGACACTACGTACTACACTGGCTACTGCCTAGCCGGCCTGCCGTGTGAGCTAGCAGTACACATACAGCTAGCGTTACTGCTGCAGTACAACGTGGACTATGGGACATGCATGGAAACAGTTAATAACGACACCGGCGGGATGTGTTGACAGTCAAAATTGGCTTTGGTCCGGCCAAACCGGTCTGACCGGTTGGCAAACCGGTCAGACCGGTTTTGTTCTGTAATTCGAGTAGGATTAGGATTCCGAGTTTAATCCCATATTGTAACCTATTCGAAAGGGGTAAGACTTCCCCGGCCTATAAATATAAAGGCTAAGGCCGATTGAGAGGGATTCCAATCGAATCAAACACGTTTATCCTTTACTTTTTTATCTCTCAAACCCTAATCTTTTCCAACCCTCATATTCTGTTCTTTGCTCGTCTCTACGGCGTTCAAAGGCGTTCTAGGTGGCCTGCCGACCCTAGAGCAACCCTCTATACTTTGATGGATCGGTTTGCAATGATGGGCAAGGAATTGGTGCTGTTTTGATTTCTCCAAGTGGCGCCGTTTTTGAGTTTTCAAACCGATTGGAAGAAAAGCGAACCAATAATCAAGTTGAATATGAAGCTCTTTTATTTGGCTTGGAATTTTTGCAAGACATGGGAGTAAAACATGTTGAAGCTTTTGGTGATTCGCTCCTGGTAGTACATCAAGTGTCAAAGGTATGCCAATGTTATAATGGTTCATTAAATGCATATCTTGATAGATGTCTCGATATCATTGCTTCTTTTGATGAATTCACTATAAGACATATTCCGAGAGAAGATAATGGTAAAGCAAATACTCTGGCTCAGAAAGCATCTGGTTATGTGGTTGCAAAGAAATATTTCTATCTCCAAAAACCGATGCGAACCAAAGCCGAGGTTCTGGTTCTGGACGAACCGGTCACACCGGTTTTAGAAACCGGTCAGACCGGTTGTACTGCCAGAACCGGTCTGACCGGTTCTGAAAGCGGTCAGACCGCTTTGTCCCCTGACAAGGGCAAAAATCCTTTGGATGATGCTAATCAATCCAAAGTTGAAGATCAGGATTGGAGGGTACCCATTATTGTTTATTTGAGGGATCCTGGTCGTGGTGCAGATAAAAATATTCGGCGAACATCATTCAAATACGTTTTGCTTGGCGATGAACTCTATCGTCGAAACGCCGAAGATTTGTTGTTAAAATGTCTTGACTCGGATCAGGCCAAGGTTGCCATGGCTGAGGTTCATGAAGGTATTTGTGGTACACATCAATCGGCTCCAAAGATGAAGTGGTTACTTAGACGAGCCGGTTTTTATTGGCCTACTATGACGGCAGATTGTTTTAAGTATTACAAAGGATGTGAGGAATGTCAGAAGTTTGGTAATTTGCAATTTGTTCCTGCTGCGTTGATGCATCCTATTATTAAGCCGTGGCCGTTCCGAGGTTGGGGATTGGATTTTATTGGACAAATTAATCCTCCATCATCAAAAGGGCATCGTTTCATATTGGTTGCTACGGATTATTTTACTAAGTGGACTGAAGCGATTCCTTTGAAGAATATGACGCATCGAGAGGTGATTGAGTTTGTTACTCAAAATATTATTCATAGATTCGGTATTCCCCAAACATTGACAATGGATCAAGGTACTTCATTTATGTCTAAGGAGGTACGTGAATTCGCCGAATCCTATAGAATTAAGTTGCTCAATTCATCTCCATATTACGCTCAGGCTAATGGACAAGCCGAGTCAAGTAATAAAACTTTGATTAAATTGATCAAGAAAAAGATAGCAGAAAAACCTAGAAGATGGCATGGAGTTTTATCCGAAGCATTATGGGCTCATCGTATATCTAGACATGGTGCTACTAAAGTTACTCCTTTTGAGCTTGTTTATGGTCAAGAGGCCGTTTTACCTGTTGAGGTGAATCTGGACGCCTATAGATTGGCTAGGCAAAATGATCTTGATGCTGTTGATTACCACAATTTGATGTTGGATAATATTGATGAGGTAACCGACAAAAGATTGAAGGCTTTAAAGGAGATTGAGAGAGATAAGCTTCGGGTTGCTAGAGCTTACAACAAGAAAGTGCGAGGAAAATATTTTCAAGTTGATGAGCTTGTTTGGAAGACGATCTTGCCTATTGGATCAAAAAGCAACAAGTTTGGTAAATGGTCACCAAGTTGGGAAGGGCCTTATAGAGTTGTCAAAGTCATCTTTGGGAATTCTTACATGTTGGAGACACTGAAGGGAGATCCTTTGCCTAAAGCTATCAACGGGAGATATCTGAAGAAATTCTATCCAAGTGTTTGGCAAGATGCGTAAAGATCAATGGCCGATATATTATTGAATATCGTCCTTAGTATAAATTTTTAGCTCCTGAGTTATATTTACTTGCTTTTTAGTTCTCAAGTTCACTAAAAACGCAGGGGGGCATGTGTTGACACTCAAATTGGGCCGAAGGCCAAACCGGTCTGACCGGTTTGCCAAACCGGTCAGACCGGTTTCGTTCTGTAATTCGAGTAGGATTAGGATTCCGAGTTTAATCCCATATTGTAACCTATTCGAAAGGGGTAAGACTTCCCCGGCCTATAAATATAAAGGCTAGACGGCCGATTGAGGTATTCCCAATCGAATCAAACATTTTTATCTTCTATTTTGTGTATCTCTCAAACCCTAATCTTTTCCAACCCTCATATTCTGTTCTTTGCTCGTCTCTACGGCGTTCAAGGACGTTCTAGGTGGCCTGCCGACCCTAGAGCAACCCTCTATACTTTGATGGATCGGTTTGCAATGATGGGCAAGGAATTGGTGCTGTTTTGATTTCTCCAAGTGGCGCCGTTTTTGAGTTTTCAAACCGATTGGAAGAAAAGCGAACCAATAATCAAGTTGAATATGAAGCTCTTTTATTTGGCTTGGAATTTTTGCAAGACATGGGAGTAAAACATGTTGAAGCTTTTGGTGATTCGCTCCTGGTGGTACATCAAGTATCAAAGGTATGCCAATGTTATAATGGTTCATTAAATGCATATCTTGATAGATGTCTCGATATCATTGCTTCTTTTGATGAATTCACTATAAGACATATTCCGAGAGAAGATAATGGTAAAGCAAATACTCTGGCTCAGAAAGCATCTGGTTATGTGGTTGCAAAGAAATATTTCTATCTCCAAAAACCGATGCGAACCAAAGCCGAGGTTCTGGTTCTGGACGAACCGGTCACACCGGTTTTAGAAACCGGTCAGACCGGTTGTACTGCCAGAACCGGTCTGACCGGTTCTGAAAGCGGTCAGACCGCTTTGTCCCCTGACAAGGGCAAAAATCCTTTGGATGATGCTAATCAATCCAAAGTTGAAGATCAGGATTGGAGGGTACCCATTATTGTTTATTTGAGGGATCCTGGTCGTGGTGCAGATAAAAATATTCGGCGAACATCATTCAAATACGTTTTGCTTGGCGATGAACTCTATCGTCGAAACGCCGAAGATTTGTTGTTAAAATGTCTTGACTCGGATCAGGCCAAGGTTGCCATGGCTGAGGTTCATGAAGGTATTTGTGGTACACATCAATCGGCTCCAAAGATGAAGTGGTTACTTAGACGAGCCGGTTTTTATTGGCCTACTATGACGGCAGATTGTTTTAAGTATTACAAAGGATGTGAGGAATGTCAGAAGTTTGGTAATTTGCAATTTGTTCCTGCTGCGTTGATGCATCCTATTATTAAGCCGTGGCCGTTCCGAGGTTGGGGATTGGATTTTATTGGACAAATTAATCCTCCATCATCAAAAGGGCATCGTTTCATATTGGTTGCTACGGATTATTTTACTAAGTGGACTGAAGCGATTCCTTTGAAGAATATGACGCATCGAGAGGTGATTGAGTTTGTTACTCAAAATATTATTCATAGATTCGGTATTCCCCAAACATTGACAATGGATCAAGGTACTTCATTTATGTCTAAGGAGGTACGTGAATTCGCCGAATCCTATAGAATTAAGTTGCTCAATTCATCTCCATATTACGCTCAGGCTAATGGACAAGCCGAGTCAAGTAATAAAACTTTGATTAAATTGATCAAGAAAAAGATAGCAGAAAAACCTAGAAGATGGCATGGAG
The DNA here is from genome assembly GCA_900205405.1 of Echinochloa crus-galli. NCBI lineage: Eukaryota > Viridiplantae > Streptophyta > Magnoliopsida > Poales > Poaceae > Echinochloa > Echinochloa crus-galli. The sequence continues at coordinate 50,511 of OAMR01000826.1, forward strand.
TTTTATCCGAAGCATTATGGGCTCATCGTATATCTAGACATGGTGCTACTAAAGTTACTCCTTTTGAGCTTGTTTATGGTCAAGAGGCCGTTTTACCTGTTGAGGTGAATCTGGACGCTTATAGATTGGCTAGGCAAAATGATCTTGATGCTGTTGATTACCACAATTTGATGTTGGATAATATTGATGAGGTAACCGACAAAAGATTGAAGGCTTTAAAGGAGATTGAGAGAGATAAGCTTCGGGTTGCTAGAGCTTACAACAAGAAAGTGCGAGGAAAATATTTTCAAGTTGATGAGCTTGTTTGGAAGACGATCTTGCCTATTAGATCAAAAAGCAACAAGTTTGGTAAATGGTCACCAAGTTGGGAAGGGCCTTATAGAGTTGTCAAAGTCATCTTTGGGAATTCTTACATGTTGGAGACACTGAAGGGAGATCCTCTGCCTAAAGCTATCAACGGGAGATATTTGAAGAAATTCTATCCAAGTGTTTGGCAAGATGCGTAAAGATCAAATGCCGATATATTGGTAAAAATCGCCCTTAGTATAAATTTTTAGCTCCTGAGTTGTATTTACTTGCTTTTTAGTTCTCAAGTTCACTAAAAACGCAGGGGCGCATGTGTTGACACTCAAATTGGGCCAAAGGCCAAACCGGTCTGACCGGTTTGCCAAACCGGTCAGACCGGTTTCATTCTGTAATTCGAGTAGGATTAGGATTCCGAGTTTAATCCCATATTGTAACCTATTCGAAAGGGGTAAGACTTCCCCGGCCTATAAATATAAAGGCTAGACGGCCGATTGAGGTATTCCCAATCGAATCAAACACTTTTATCTTTACTTTTGTGTATCTCTCAAACCCTAATCTTTTCCAACCCCCATATTCTGTTCTTTGCTCGTCTCTACGGCGTTCAAGGACGTTCTAGGTGGCCTGCCGACCCTAGAGCAACCCTAGATTAGCTCGAGCTCCGACGGGGTCCCTCCCGAGCTTGGGTTTCTAGGTCATCACGATCCCCCGGCCAGAAGCGGTCAGACCGGTTCTTACGACCGGTCAGACCGGTTTGCCCCGGGTGATCAGGAGTTGGCCGTTGTGACGGCCGTGCTGCGCGTTTGATCGATCTCGAGTGTGTTGGCGCGTTTTCGTGTCAACACACGTACTATCTGTCGATGGATCTATGCTCCTAGGACTAGGAGCACCTAGATGATATTCGGATTATTGTTTCTGCTGCGTTTGCGACCGCACCACCGGACCGAATCTGGTGCCAAGACCGATTCAAGACCTTTAAAAGATCCTCTTCATGTACTCTTCATTTTTATGCATTAATTACTTGTTTCATTTTATTGACTATTTGCCAAAACAATTTTATTTAAGCATGGTGCTCTACAGGATTACAACGCTCCCCTGGCCCAACTAAAGAATTACATGTGGAGATTCGAGAGATGCTGTGCAACTTCATCGTCAAGGAGGTGCTCGCACCAGGCAGCGAGTTCTACAATGGTCCCATATGAAAAAACAAGAATTGTTCTGTATGAATTTCAAACTTGATGTACACTTTGAACTTTGTTACATTGCGACATATACAAACTTTGTGGTGATCGAATGCATTGATACTTAATGTATATGAATGTTTATGTATGTTTATGGTGTTTGCCAATGTTTATGTATGCCAAGTTCTATTTCTGGATAGTTAATGTATATGAAGTGTTTTTATGTTTGTCAATGTGGCTGCCAAATCCTGGTTGGCTCCAGGATGCAGCCAGGAAATAGGCCCTGGCAGGGGCCAGAGATATAGGTAACCGGCAACACGCTCTGCTCGTTACCTATAACTTGACATAAGTAATGAGTGTCAACGTTGCCTGTTACCTATAACTTCAAATAAGTAACAAGTGTCAACGTTGCCCGTTACCTATGACATGTCATAAGGCATGGGAGGACAAGTTAATGGTAACGGTTACATTGATGCCCGTTACATAAGATATAACTTAGCTGGTAACGGGCCTCATTTTACGTCCATTGCCAATGTTTCCAGTGGGCCCTGCGGAAGTGTCTGCATGTGATCATTGGTAACGGCTATTCGTAATGGACCTTATTTAATGTCCGATACAGGTCCTACGCGCCCGTTACTAATGATGAGTCATTAGTAACCCATAAATGGTAACAATTGCTATCCCCGTTTCCAAAGTCAGTCTACGTCTATTACCTATTAGGGTGTTTTCACGTAGTGTTTCTCATTTGTTGGTCTACTACTGGATATTCCTGGACGCAACAAGTTTTGGAATAAACCTTTGAAAAATGTGGATGATTTGAAGATTATGTTTGGTGACATCACTAATGATGAATCAGATCATTGTAACCCTATGAGTTCCAACCTCATCATACCAGAAACTCAATAAACACCCATTGATGTCGACAATGGTGATGTTGAGAATGGTGGTGGTAGTGGTGGATGTGATATGCATGAGTTCCCACTTGAACATGACAATGTTGGTAGTGGTGGATGACATCGAGGAAGTGTCTTATTCTATTGTTAATGGGAAAATGAGAGCTCGGGTTGTCTCAAATTTGAAAGGCCAGAAACCAAAGACAGGAACCTCACTTGTAATTCAGGAACGAATCACCAATATAGCTAAAGCAGCCTCCTCTATTTCTTCAAGGAAGCTATTCGAAGTTACACTGATGAGCATTTCATTGCCACTGAGTTGTTTGTAAAGAAGGACCAAAGCCACATTTTCATGACACTTCCAACAAATGATCTTAGGTTCAATTGGCTTAGGAGAAAGTTCAATGCCAAGCATGGAGATTGAAGGCCCTAATTTATGTTGTTGTGTGTCCTTTTTATGTCATTTGAACATTATAAGGTGTGTTGTTCGAATGTTCAAACTATGGTATGGTGTGTTATTGGATTATCTTTTGTATGGTGTCATGTTGCACAATTTTCTTTCTATGGTGTGGTTTTGTTAATATTGTATCCATATCATCTATGCTATTCTTAATTTACATACATTTTATTGGGGTTGTTTCTCATTTATATTTTTTGTATGTTCATGGACTCTCATATTGCCGGTATCTGAAAGTGAAAGTAATAATGATGACTCTAGTGATGATAATGAGGAAATTTGGAAACTTGTGCAAGGTGGTGTTGAAGTTGCACAAATTTATGTTGACCTTTGTCTAGTTCAAAAATCCACCAAGGACATCGAACCTTTGTGGCAAGGAAGGCTTTATAGAGATATGTAGGGCTCCGGTGGAATGTAATAGCCAACTTTGAATGAACATGGATATATTCATGGACCGTCATGATTTGTTGGTGGGAAGGTACGTGCTACGACCTTCCTTGCACATTAACACATATGAGATGCTAGGGATTTTACTATTCGTATGTGCTGGAAATGAGTCCAATAGGAGAGTTCAAAATAAATTCACAAATTTAGGTAAACCATTAGTATAAAATTTCATGAAGTTCTTCATTGTGTGTTGGCTGTGGAAAAAGAATTTAGTTGACCAAAAAAATCCAAATTTCCTCACTAACCACACTTCAAAGATTGCATAGGTGCTCTTGATGGGACTCATATGCGTGTCACAGTATCACCTGAGGAGAAAGTGAGATATATTGGAAAAAAATAGAATTGAAAATGTTCTAGCTAGTTGTGACATCGAGATGTGTTTCACTAATGTATGTACAGGTCAACCAGGAGTTATGCATGACACAAGTGTGTTGTACATGCAATAAGAGCTGATGAATAATTGTTCCCTCATCCTCCACAAGATAACATATTCTTTATATGATCATCTATTTCATTTGTGTGACAGTAACTCACATAATAACTTGTCTTATCTTATCAATTTATAAGCAAATAATATGTAGTCGATGTGAGATATCCTAATCGCCCTGGGAACTATAAGGGTGAGAGGTATCATATAATTGAATGGCATAGAGGGATGGAACCCAAGAATGCTATAGAAAGATTCAATCGTGCTCACTCATCTATCTGCAATGTTATTGAATGATCATTTAGTTTATTAAAAATGAAGTGGCAAAGTCTTTACAAGATGCCACCGAACCCCATGTACAAGCAAAAGATGATTGTTGTGGCTATTATGGTTCTTCATAATTATATTCGAGAGCATGGAGGTGAAGATATAGGCTTTGATAACTTGATCTTGATCCTAATTATATACCTACTATCCTAAAAAGGTAAACCAAATATGCGGTATCTCACTTGGCGTCCGATCAATCTACTACCTAAGGCAATGCTCCAACTATGGGTCAGTTTTGTGATGAGTTGGCCACCGCCCTTTCTCTCTATTGGAACTAGTTTGTAATAGCGTAATATGAGTTTCAAATATCTATGTGCGACCTTTTATTTGATGGAACAATATTGTAGTAATTTTTCTATAATCACATTACAAGTTCCAATTTAGACAACTAAGATGTGTACTGAGTTTAAAAAATCACCACAGCAAGGTATTGTAGATATTTAAAGGACCACGCAAGACAATCATGAATTGTCCTGGCACGACTAGAAAAACCTACATCAGTACCGGTCAGGAAACCCCTATTAGTACTAGTTCCCTAACTGGTATGAGCTGGCCGACACTTCATTTAGTACCAGGCGCTACGCCCGGTTTAGTACCGGCTGGTAATCCCAGCCGGCACTAAACTGCGGCCCCGCACAGGAGCGCAGGGCGCGCATTTGAGTACCGGCTGGGGTTAGAAGATGGTACTAGCATGTTTTGTTTTTCTTTTTTTTGTTTCTTTCCTTTGTCATTTTGGTTTTAATGCTTATATTATTCGTACGCGTATATATATTATATCTCTATGCATATGCTGGTGATATTATATATATATGTATATACACACAATTTATCACACATATAGAATATATACATTTGCATTGTTACAGGTACTTTAAAATATTCAAGACATTAAAAATTAAGTGTCCTCATCAAATAACCCCCTATTAGGATCCAGTGCAGCCACGGTTACACGAAGATTAGAATGAAATTCCCTGTTGGGATTTATGACATGATTGAGCAGGAATCCACATAGTTGTTCTGGAATTGCCCCAACGTGTTCCAATTGGATGAGATCTTCTTTCATGCACCATTTCTACATATTTTAATGAAATCAAAGCTTTAGCCGAATGAAAAAAACAATGACTTAAAAAAGAACGAGAACAACTGATTTTTGCTTACGTACCTTGAATGTTTGTGGCATCATTTGCCCCCGTGGATCGGCAAAAGTGTCGATAAAGTCGCACACGTAGTAACCACATAGGTTTGTCCCTTACGCTTGTCTCATGCACTATATATATATATATATAGCAAAAATTACTAGAAAATATTAGGAATTACTAAAAAATCATAGAAAATAGTACAAATTACTAGAAAATGACACTAGATCGAAGTTACTGGGAATTACTAAAATATAAAGATCGTCGCCGTTCTCGGATACTCCTATGTGTTTTTCAGGAAGCGAGCCCATGCTTTCTTAAGCAGGACTATGAGGTCTTGGTACTCTGATATTGGCTTCATCAAGGAGTCAAACACTGACCTGGCTTGATCAACCTGGATAGAAAGCAGTATCCAATGGAATCTGTACGTACATATACATACAGAGAGGCAATGTTGATTATATTTAGTATTTATTATTAACTTGAAAGGATTAAAAAAGTCAAAGAACTCACTTAAAGGTATACAACAAAAGAATGAATGGACATATATTCTGCCGGTCTAAGGCAGCGTATAGACTTTTCGTAATTTCTTTTGGTTTTTCTTTTACGGTCCTCTCGTGTACAACATTGGGGTCGATGAAGCCAATGTTGTAATATCCCTTTTTCTACACTGTTGGAGTTTCATCCTACGAGCCGTAAATCAAAAGACAGCATGCTAGTATATATAGTGGAGATTAAATAAGAAAACACCACGGCAGGAGACACTTACATAACCCATACACCAAGGAGAGACTTGTCAAGGGCATCTTGATGGAATAAGTAATAAGGTCATGAAACTCGATCCAAACATCATCTGGCCCTCTCTTCAGATGGTCATCTATAATCCGAGCTGCAAACATCATCTGGCCCGACCGAGATTTGTTTAGGTACCATGTATGCAACTCGTGCATTCTCGTTGGTAGGAACCTCACCAACTCTTGCCAAATAAGCGGTTCACCCAGCACGAACTTTTTCCTGCCCCGGGTTGCTAGTAAGTTCGCCTCTAACTCCCCTCGCAGTTGACATTTTGTAAGGTTCGTATCCGCTATCATTTGGGCCATGGCCGCATAATTATCTTACGCTGCATGTACCACCAACGGCTGGACTGTTTGGTTGGATTGTTCTCCGAGCTGGGGAATGGATTTTGTTGATTTACTAATATTGATCCGGTTATCGGGGTTGCTGTAAGACTTTCTGATTGACCGGTCGTAGTCCGATTCCCACTCTTTCACCACTGGTTTCATCATTTTCCTAAAGAATGCCACTCTAGATGGATCTATTGGTTTTGGTGGATCAGGCTTTTTCGGATATAGTGGTCATGGACAGTTTGAGCCACGTGAGCCTTTAATTCTTCTGGTGTCATATCACACCCATGCTTCAAAGATGGAGGCTTTTCTTTTTTCTTCCTCTGCTGCTTCGAAGGTGGAGGTGGACCCTTGCTAGTGGAGGTGGAGGTTGGGTTGCGTGCTGGAGGTGACGATGCATCTCATGCTTTCGGTGACGAATGTGGGTCAGGCCAATGTTGGCGGTCGTTACAGCCCAATTCCGAAGACCAATACTCGGGAATAAATGAGGTTATATGCAACATTCCATGCACTTAGGTTTTATTTCTAATAAAGTTCCACGAGTTTTGGTGAGTGTCACTTGTGCAGGTACAACTACAACAAATACGTGCTATTGGGCCGAAAATGACCGAATCGGCCGAACAACTCCGTTCGGCCGGTTAACCCCTAGCCATGCACGCAGTGAAGTACAACTAGGAGGCCACATGTACAACCAACGATGACAAAGC
>OAMR01000826.1:64388-82074 GCA_900205405.1 Echinochloa crus-galli
CGGAGCACTGACACGTCATCCTGGGCCGAATCAATTCAAGACCAAGCAGCAGAGGCCGGCCCATGGACGTCCAGGTTGCAGAGGCGGTGCTGGGGAGGCCGGCCACGGGCCAGGCCCAGTTCGGCCGAACTGGGGCCTTCAGCCGAACCGCCCCCAGCACGTAACCGCCTCCAGGGAGCTGCCCACAGCCGTTGGATGCAAAGGCGGTGGGATGGTCGGTTCAGCCTGTTCCGCCGAACCGCCTCCCCTCGCCCGAAATCCCAGGGGGTACCCCCCCCTGGCTTCCTTGGCCGCTACCCTGCCTCAACCGCCTTGGACTCCTATAAAGGGTCACTTTCACTTGTAAACACACACCAAGCCAAGGAGCTCATTTCCACTTTCATTCTTGTAGAGTTAGGATAGTTTAGTTGGGAGTTAGAGTTGAGTCGAGCTGTGCCTCGGAGGTTCAACAAAATTTCCCTTGAATTAAATAACTCCCAACTATGCATGGAATGAATCATATGCCTCTCACCTTGGAAATGATGAATAGTTGCTCTCTCATTAATTTTGCAAGTACTTTGTTGCAACTAGTTGCTTAATTATGCTTGAGTTATTTGGCATGAGTAAAAATGATCCTGAAAACCTTGTGGGAGCACATGCTTTATTCCAAGTCTAAGTTGTTGTGGGGATTGATATAGTGAGAATTTGGTTAAATTCTATTCTGCTTTTAGTACGGGGAAAATCTCGGAAATTTATGCTTTCAAAATGAAACAAGTTCCTCATTGGTCAAAATACCTACCAGAGCCATATGATAAGCTTAGTTGAAAATTTCTACTCATACGCTGCTTGTTATCTTAGTGAGCTTTGTCAAATTGTTGTGACCTTTGAGTGAAGCTTTCATATTCTTAAAGATCGAGACCCACGTACACACACCACCTCTCACTTGCAATTCCTACACTGGGAGTTAGCAAACATTTTCCATCATCCATCCACAAAAAAAAAATTAGATGCTCCATGTTCTATGATTCCCCTCTACAAATATTCTTGATAGAGACATGGGCTATGCAAAAAGAAAAGCATGCCAAAGAAGCATGGCAAAAATAAGAGAAAAAGAAAAGCATGCCAAAGAGCATGGCAAAAAGAAAGAGAAAAAAAGAAAAGAATGCCAAGTGGCATGGCAAAAATATAAGAATAAAAGATAGCCCATGTTCTCGAAAATAAATCAAGCAGAGGGAAATTCATCCAAGGAGTTCCACCATATTCCATTCCACCATTCCACCATCAAAGCAGTCGGGTCATAACTCTCCATATCGAGTAGTTTAATTCCTTAGAATAAGGAAAACCACTGAAACACTCCTTAACCCAGTACCAGGATTCTCAATTCTGATATTGGATCGTAAGAAGTGCCAACAACCAACTGTCCCAAGCTGCCGGTTGGTCAGGGCTAGGGTCTGCCGGTGGAGGTGGATGTCGATGATTTATGTCGATCACGTCTATCTGGGGGTATCCTAGGGAGTACATTAGTGGGTCTCGTAGAGTTCTAGGAACGACAGTGCACGAACAACACAAAGATTTAGACAGGTTCGGGCCGCGAGTAGCGTAATACCCTACGTCATGTGTGTTTGCTTGTATTGTATGTGAGTTGAGTTGTTTTGAGGGGGTCCCTGCTCCTCCTTATATACTCGGGGAGCAGAGTTACAAATTGATTACAAAGACTACTCGTATCCGCCCCGGAAGGTCACATTAAGGTAGTTCTACAACTTGACTACAACGTCCTATGCCTTATCTGGATAGTACAAAGCAGTCGGGTCATAACTCTCCATATCGAGAAGTTTAATTCCTTAGATGAGTGGCCCTAGGGATCCTGGCCCCACAAGCCCCCGAGCATCTTGTGCCTTTGCTTCGACTCTTGAAACTTCTTAACATCTTAGAGTAGTCAGAGCTAAGCCCAAGACGCTGAAATCTCTTTCTGACGAGTAGTTTCATTAAAGCACATCTTTTGATGCACCCAATAAATGTAGCCCCCGAGCCTCAGAGTACTCATTAAGCAGTCGCAGTTTCAGGAGACTAATCTTAAATTTCACCTGGGTAGTCTAATGGCGCGCGTCGAGTGGATGTACCCATTGAACTTCGAGTAGTTTTGTTAAAACTTCGTCAAAGGTCTTGGATAACATGAAACCATCAAGCTTTTGAGTAGTTTTGATAAAACTATTCAAAGGTCTTGGATAAAGCATAATAGGCTTAATAGAAATTGTATCCTTCAAATGCAGCCCCCAAATCCACGAGTACTTCTAAGTAGTCGTTTGGGTCAAGTACTGCTTCCCTTATTTACTCCAAGCCATGAATCCCAATACTTATTTGATGATTATTTTCATAACAGTCAGTATGCTTTTTCGAGCATATATGCTAGCATAACAACTTTCGAGCTGTCTTCAAATGCAAGAATTGATCAACTGTGATTCCGTATTTACGAGTGGTTTTGTTAAAACCAGTCAAAGATCTTTTTCCACTATTTTCCGCCTTAAATTTCGGAAGGAAATCAAATCCCAGATTATCCGTTAGCAGCCCCCGAGCTTTGAATCAATAGAATATCTTTTGATTCGAAGATCTGATTAATTGCTAGGATTCTGTTTGTAATGTAATCCGAAATTTACGCCGGGAAAAACTAACCAAACCATCCCCTGTAACGGAATGCGATACGCCGTTGATACTGTTCAAAATAGTAACCCTAACCGAAAGTTATAAATCTGAAGTGAGACCTTCCTTTGCTTCATTAACCTTGAGTGCAGCGCTATAGCCTTTTGCCTCCTCATCATAGATTCCTTGTCATTTAGGACTTTCCGTGCTTGCTCCTCTTGTGAATGCGAGAGAAAAGCAAAGTCTTAACTCGATCTGCAACCATAAGTTCGAAGAAAGCAGAGGCCTCTGCTGCTAAGCCTACGGAGAAGAAGGCATCAAGGAAGAGGGTTCCCTTGGTAGATCCAAACACAAAGCCAGATTGAAAAACTCATCCTTCTCCTGCTGATGCTTGGAAGTATTGCACCGCAAAGGGAGGAGACGTTCATGACCTGGTGGAGCAAGGTTTGCTATTATCCCAGGAAACTCTAGAGTGGAGGGCTTGCTTCAATGCACAATTTCCCACTGAAAACACAAATGAAATTCCTTTGTTTGTGTCGTTTTGTGAGTGTGGAGTAGGTCTTCCAATCTCCTCCTTTTTCCGTGAGCTCCTTGATTTTTACAAACTCCAACTCCATCATCTGAATCCTAATGGGATTTTGAATATCGCTGTATTTGTGCATGCTTGCGAAACATTCCTTGGCATCAATCCAAATCTCGCTTTATTTCGTACTTTGTATCATGTAAAGCCCCATCCTAATTTCCAGAGGATGGAAGTGGTTGGAGGAGCGGGAATTCAATTCTACCAAAGGATGAAAGAGCAATGGTTCTCCATGCCCCTGAAGGAGTCATGTGGAGACTGGAAGTTCGAGTGGTTCATAATCGGTGAGTAGTCAAAAAATGAGTACTCTTCTTTATAGTATTAACGGTCAATGCACATTGTTATACACTAATCTTGTTCCTGTGTAATTGTAATATAGCAGGGAACCATGGAAAAAGCTGTCCTGTCAAAGATGGATGGTATCCCAGGGATCTCTCCAACTGGAACACCAAGCCAACCACTGAAGAGGCCAGGGATGTGCCCGCTTTGCTAAAGCGAGTTCAATCATTGAAGAACAAAGGCTTAACTGGAGTCGGGATAGCTTTCAGTTTTCTCAAGAGAAGAATTCAACCACTGCAAGAGCGTGTCAATCTTGGATACAATATAAGGGAAATACAAATCCTTCCTGCATGGTGCCAGAAGAACTCGCAGATCAGACCGTGCTAATGCGCTTGTCGCGCATGTTTAGCAATGTGAACAACAAGAAGCCATACATTGCAAAAGAATTCTGTAAAGGCCAATCTTCAAGTTCTGTAAGTGCTCGAAACCTTTAAATTTTAGTCATTCTTAACATGCGTCTCAATAGTGATTCCTCTCATGTAGTCGGCCACTGATTCTGACGGGCCAGTTAGTGGCCTGTCTCCGCAAGATTGGGAGAAATTCGGAAAGAGTTCTTCAGAAAAGCTAGAGCCATCGAATGGGAAAACAGAGGCAATTGCTAACGATGTAGAAGAACTTGAAGTGATATCCGACGAAAAGGCAGCTGACTTGGATGGCCAGCAAGTGAATCTTCAAGGTAAGAGAAGTCTTCATAATGAAATTCGAGTATTTTATCTGTTCCGCCATTTAATTTGGATGTACTGTTTCTGAAAAATAGAGAATATAGACATAGTACCAAAAGTTCCCACAGGGGTAAAACGGAAAAGAACCACTCGGTCTCGATCAGATGCCCCCATGGGATCATATGTGCCTGGAGCAGAGGAAGGTCAGCGTATCAAGATCTCCAAATTTATCACTGTTGTTCAAAGTTCCTCAACTACAAGTGCCATGGCGAGCGGTACCACAAGGAGTACGACTAGCTCCAAAGTGGGCGTGCTGAAGTTGAAGAAGTTCAACATTAAGCCAAAAACCACCGCGCCGACAAAGTAAGTTTCTTAAATCAAGATATCCTTTCAATTGAACCATAATTCAGCTATTGAATCTTGCATTCTTTGTGAAGGATTCTATCTGGCGCACTTGCGCCACAAGAACAATTGAAGAAAGCTGAAGAGACAGCGTAATGAAGAAGAAGTCCTCCCTGGCGTTGTCGAAGAAAGCGGTAGAGTTGCGGGTCTGAACCAGTCTCCAGAGAAAGAGCAATCTGATGTCAATTTGGCTTCATAAGCAAACCCCGTAGAAACTACAAACCAGGGAGATGCCGAAAGGCCACCGTCAACTGTGGAGGTAAATCATATAGCCTTTGCTCTGTATATCTCCCAGAATTTATATGAACAATGCTTGTAAAATCATGAAGGTTGGATTGGAGGCTGGAGAAGTCGCCAACATTGTTGTCAGACAAAGTACTCCACCGCCACAAGAAAAGGCTACGGACAATGAAGCTATGCAGCTAAAGCAACACTTGGCAGCCGCTCTGGTACGAGGAAACCTTAGTAGAAAATAGTTAATATATTAGTTACTAACTATCATCAAATGCAGGCTTTGGTAGATAAAATGGTGAAGAATAGAGATGCCAGTCTGGAATCTCGAATAAAAGAACTCGAAGAAGATCTTGCGGCTGCCTATGAGGCGCGCGAAAAAGCTCGAGTTGATAATCAAGACTTGGTTTCTCGATTACACAAGCAACTCGAGGGAATGGGAGATGAAAAATCTCGAATGGATACTCATAACCGGGAGTTGATCCGAGACAACAATAGTAAGTAAAGCAAGTTCTGTACACTTAATCATTAATTTAGTCATATGAAGTGTAATCATAGACCTGTCTCGCCTTTGCAGGATTAAAAAAAGAATTGGTTGAAGAACAGAGCACCAGCACATCGTGGTATAACTTAGCGCAATCTAAAACCGATGATTGTGCACGCTTGCAAAGAGAGCTCGAGGACTTGAAAGGAAAATATACCAAGGAGCATCAGATCCGTGTTGACATGGAACAGGCTTGCGCCAGGGCCTTGGCGGGACAACAAGCCAAACAACAAGAAGTGGAGGATCTCCAAACTGAGAAGAAGGCCATAGAAGAAGCGGTGCTCCCCATCATTGACATGGTAACACCGGAGGGCGTTGCTACTACTAACCAGTCATTATTGTAGCGGATCAGCGTTCTAGACAGATAACTGATTTTTGTAATAATACCATGAATGAGTGCGTGAATCAGCTGTTAGCAATGGTGAAGGCGCATAATCCAGACGCCAAACTTGAAGTTGTAGAGCTTCCAGAAGGGATGGAAATCGAAGGATTCGAGGAATTGGTGAAAGAAACAGAGCCAGTCACAGATACTTTTATTGACTCGTTAGAGTATATCTGTACTGTAACTTGAACTACTCGTTTCGAATACTCTGTTTTTAATCCGATATGGATATTTGTCCATGTATATAACATCTGATACTTGTTTAAAGTAATCCATTTGGAAATACTACTGTGTGAGTAATATCCAATAGTTTGTGCGTATGCGAAGTACTGTGGGTAGTATATTTCATGAGTGACTACAGTTTAAGTAATCCAGTGGTCGTATAAGGTTCGCAACTAGGAGGAGTTGAATCGAGCCTTGTTAAGGATTAGCAACCTTGCTAATGCAGGGCAAAAAGTTATGCGCATAGGTATATGCTGTACTTTTTAGTACTTTAGAGCACCTTTAGGTGATTTTTATAGGAAATGAAGAATGAGTGTAGTTGGTATAACACTGAGTCTTGAAGCTTTTGTTGAAAAAAGCCACAGAGTCAAAAGAAAAGAAATTATCACCTTCGACCATGTATAGGTGAGGGTAATTCATCCAAGATTTTTAGGTGGTTTGACACCTCCTTTTAAAAGGAAATCATGGTTTTTTGAGCAGGAGTAAAAAACTACTCGGATACCACACGACGGCTATCGCCGTAATGAACATGATATAGTTTTATCTAAAGAGATAAATGATGTCATGACTTTGTAGATGACGGGGAAACATAACTTTATTAGTTTGAGAACAACGGTTGTTTTACAATGTCTCTGATATAATGTCCCGTGTGTCGACGATTTATGTCGAGCACGTCTATCTAGGGGTATCCCAGGGAGTAGATTAGTGGGTCTCGCCGAGTTCTAGGAACGACAGGGCACGAACAACACAAAGATTTAGACAAGTTCGGGCCGCGAGTAGCGTAATACCCTACGTCCTGTGTGTAATATTGTATGTGAGTTCAGTTGTTTTGAGGGGGTCCCTGCTCCTCCTTATATACTCGCGGAGCAGAGTTACAAATTGATTACAAAGACTACTCGTATCCAACCTGGAAGGTTACATTAAGGTAATCTATCATGAATACGAGTAGTTCTACTACTTGGCTACATCGTCCTATACTTTATCTGGCTAGTCCAAAGCAGTCGGGCCATAACTCTCCATATTGAGTAGTTTAATTCCTTAGAGGAGTGGCCCTAGGGATCCTGGCCCCACAAGCCCCCAAGCATCTTGTGCCTTTGCTTCAACTCTTGAATCTTTTTAACATCTTTGAGTAGTTAGAGCTAAGCCCAAGACGCTCAAATCTCTTCTGACGAGTAGTTTCATTAAAGCACATCTTTTGATGCACCCAATAGATGTAGCCCCCGAGCCTCCGAGTAATCATTTAAGCAGTCGAAGGTTCAATAAACTAATCTTGCATTTCGCCTGAGTAGTCTAATGGTCCGCACCGAGTAGATGCAACCATCGAGCTTCGAGTAGTTTTGTTAAAACTAGTCAAAGGTCTTGGATAAAGCATAATAGGCTTAAAAGAAATTGTATCCTTCAAATGCATCTCCCGAATCCACGAGTACTTCTAAGTAGTCGTTTGGGTCGAGTACTGCTTCCCTTATTTACTCCAAGCCATGAATCCCAAAACTTATTTGACGATTATTTTCATAACAATCAGTATGCTTTTTCGAGCATATACGCTAGCATAACAACCTTCGAGGTGTCTTCAAATGCAAGAATTGATCAACCGTGATTTCGTATTTACGAGTGGTTTTGTAAAAACCAGTCAAAGATCTTTTTCCACTGTTTTCTGCCTTAAATTTCGGAAGGAAATCAAATCCCAGATTATGCGTTAGCAGCCCCCAAGCTTTGAATCAAAAGAATATCTTTTGATTTGAAGATCTAATTAATCGCTAGGATTCTGTTTGTAATGTAATCCGAAATTTACGTCGTGAAAAACTAACCAAACCATCCCCTGTAACGGAATGCGATACGCCGTTGATACTGTTCAAAACAGTAACCCTATCGAAAGTTATAAATCTGAAATGAGACCTTCCTTTGCTTCGTTAACATTGAGCGCAGCGCTATAGCCTTTTGCCTCCTCATCATAGATTCCTTGTCATTTAGGACTTTCCGTGCTTGCTCCTCTTGTGAATGCGAGAGAAAAGCAAAGTCTTAACTCGATCTATAACCATGAGTTCGAAGAAAGTAGAGGCCTCTGCTGCTAAGCCTGTGGAGAAGAAGGCGTCAAGGAAGAGGGTTCCCTTTGTGGATCCAAACACAAAGCCTGATTGCAAGACTCATCCTTCTCCTGCTGATGCTTGGAAGTATTGCACCGCGAAGGAAGGAGACCTTCATAACCTGGTGGAGCAAGGTTTGCTATTATCCGAGGAAACTCTAGAGTGGAGGGCTTGCTTCAATGCACAACTTCCCACTGAAAACACAAATGAAATTCCTTTGTTTGTGTCCTTTTGTGAGCGCGTAGTAGGTCTTCCAATCTCCTCCTTTTTCCATGAGCTCCTTGATTTTTACAAGCTCCAACTCCATCATCTGAATCCTAATGGGATTTTTAATATTGCTGTATTTGTGCATGCTTGCGAAACATTCCTTGGCATCAATCCAAATCTCGCTTTATTCAAATATGAAAGAGCAATGGTTCTCCATGCCCCTGAAAGAGTTGTGTGGAGACTGGAAGTCCGAGTGGTTCATAATCGGTGAGTAGTCAAAAAATGAGTACTCTTCTTTATAGTATTTACGGTCAATGCACATTGTTATGCACTAATCTTATTCCTGTGTAATTGTAATACAACAGGGAACCATGGAAAAAGCTGTCCTGTCAAAGATGGATGGTATCCCAGGGATCTATCCAACTGGAATACCAAGCCAACCACTGAAGAGGCCAGGGATGTGCCCGCTTTGTTAAAGCGAGTTCAATCATTAAAGAACAAAGGCTTATCTGGAGTCGGGATAGCTTTCAGTTTTCTCAAGAGAAGAATTCAACCACTCCAAGAGCGTGTCAATCTTGGATACAAGTATGAGAGAAATGCAGATCCTTCCTGCATGGTGTTAGAAGAACTCGCAGATGAGACCGTGCTAAAGCGCTTGTCACGCATGTTCAGCAATGTGAACAACAAGAAGCCATACATTGCAAAAGAATTCTGTAAAGGCCAATCTCCAAGTTCTGTAACTGCTCGAGAACTTTAAATTTAACATTAAATTTTAGTCATTCTTTAACATGCATCTCAATAGTGATTCCTCTCATGTAGTCGGCCACTGATTCTGACAGGCCAGTTGGTGGCCTATCTCCGCAACATTGGGAGAAATTCGGAAAGAGTTCTTTAGAAAAGTCAGAGCCATCGACAGAGGCATTTGCTAACGATGCAGAAGAACTTGAAGAATATCCAACGAAAAGGCAGCTGACTTTGATGGCCAGCGAGTGAATCTTCAAGGTAAGAGAAGTCTTCATAATGAAATTCCAGTATTTTATCTGTTCTGCCATTTTAATTTGGATGTACTGTTTCTGAAAAACAGAGGATATAGAGATAGTACTGAAAGTTCCCATAGGGGTAAAATGAAAAAGAACCACTCGGTCTCGATCAGATGCCCCTGTGGGATTATATGTGCCTGGAGCAGAGGAAGGTCAGCGTATCAAGATCTCCAGATTTATCACTGCCGTTCAGAGTTCCTCAACTACAAGTGCCATGGCGAGTGGTACCACAGGGAGTACGGCTAGCTCCAAAGTGGGCGTGCTATAGTTGAAGCAGTTCAACTTTAAGCCAAAAACCACCGCACCGACAAAGTAAGTTTAATAAATCAAGATATCCTTTCAATTGAGCCATAATTCAACTATTGATTCTTGCATTCTTTGTGAAGGATTCTATCTGGCGCACTTGCGCCACAAGAACAATTGAAGAAAGTTGAAGTGACAGAGCGTAATGAAGAAGAAATCCTCCCTGACGCTGTTGAAGAAAGCGGCGGAGTTGCGGGTCTGAACCAGTCTCCAGAGAAAGAGCAATCTGATGTCAATTTGGCTTCAGAATCAAACCCGGTAGAAAGTGCAAACCAGGGAGACGCCGAAAGGCCTCTGTCAACTATGGAGGTAAATCATATAGCCTTTGCTCTGTATATCTCCCAGAATTTATATGAACAATGCTTGTAAAACCATGAAAGTTAGATTGGAGGCTGGAGAAGTCACCAACATTGTTGTCAGACAAAGTACTCCACCGCCACAAGAAAAGGGTACGGACAATGAAGCTATGCAGCTGAAGCAACACCTGGCAGCCACTCTGGTAAGAGGAAAACTTAGTAGAAAATAGTTAATATATTAGTTACTAACTATCATCAAATGCAGGCTTTGGTAGATAAAATGGAGAAGAATAGAGATGCTAGTCTGGAATCTCGAATAAAAGAACTCGAAGAAGATCTTGCGGCTGCCTATGAGGCACGAGAAAAACGCGAAAAAGCTCGAGTTGATAATCAGGACTTGGTTTCTCGACTACACAAGCAACTCGAGGGAATGGGAGATGAAAAATCTCGAATGGATACTCGTAACCGGGCGTTAATCCAAGACAACAATAGTAAGTAAAGCAAGTTCTGTACACTTAATCATTAATTTAGTCATATGAAGTCTAATCATAGACTTGTCTCGCCTTTGCAGGATTCAAAAAAGAATTGGTTGAAGAACAGAGCACCAGCACATCGTGGTATAACTTAGCACAATCTAAAACCGATGATTGTGCCCGCTTGGAAAGAGAGATCGAGGACCTGAAAGGAAAATATACCAAGGAGCATCAGATCCGTGTTGACATGGAACAGGCTTGCGCCAGGGCCTTGGCGGGACAACAAGCCAAACAACAAGAAGTGGAGGATCTCCAAGCTGAGAAAAAGGCCATAGAAGAAGCGATGCTCCCCATCATTGACATGGTAACACCGGAGGATGTTGCTACTACCAACTAGTCTTTATTGGAGCGGATCAGCACAGTGCCTGGACAGATAACTGATTTCGGTAAGAATACTATGAAGGAGTGCGTGAATCAGCTGCTAGCAATGGTGAAGGCGCACAACCGAGACGCCAAACTTGAAGTTGTAGAGCTTCCAGAAGGGATGGAAATCGACGGATTCGAGGAATTGGTGAAAGAAACAGAGCCAGTCGCAGATACTTTTATTGACTCGTTAGAGTAGATCTGTACTATAACTTGAACTACTCGTTTCGAATACTCCGTTTTGAATCCGATATGGATATTTGTCCATGTATATAACATCTGATACTTGTTTAAAGTAATCCATTTGGAAATACTACTGTGTGAGTAATATCCAATAGTTTTCAAACCACTTCCACCTGATGGGTAGTATATTTGATGAGTGACTATAGTTTAAGTAATCCAGTGGTCGTATAAGGTTCGCAACTAGGATGAGTTGAATCGAGCCTTGTTAAGGACTAGCAACCTTGCTAATGCAGGGCGAAAAGTTATGCGCATAGGCATATGCTGTACTTTTTAGTACTTTAGAGCAACTTTTAGGTGATTTTTATAGGAAATGAAGAATGAGTGTAGTTGGTATAACACTGATTCTTGAAGTTTTTGTTGAAAAAAGCCACAGAGTCAAAAGAAATTATCGCCTTCAACCATGTATAGGTGAGGGTAATTCATCCAAGATTTTTAGGTGGTTTGACACCTCCTTTTAAAAGGAAATCCTGGATCTTTTGAGCGGGAGTAGAAAACTACTCGAATCCCACACAATGGCTATTGCCGTAATGAACATGGTATAGTTTTATCTAATGAGATAAAGGATGTCATGACTTTGTAGATGACAGGGAAACATAACTTTATTAATTTGAGATCAAGGGTTGTTTTACAACGTCTATAATGTCCCGTGTTACGAGTAAAATTTGCGGAGATGTTCTATGTTCCATACATTTGGTAATTCCTCTCCCTGAGGTTTGCAGCCTGTATGTACCAGGTCGAATGACTTGTTTTACAAGAAAATGACCTTCCTATCTAGACATAAGTTTGTGCAACCCTTCAGTCTTTTGGATTCGACGTAGTACCAAGTCTCCTATAGTAAAGGATCGAGGTTGAACAGAGCGTTGATGAAAGCGGCGTAATCCTTGAAGATAACGCGTGTTCTGAATAAGGGCTGCTACTCGAGCTTCTTCGACGCCATCAACATCTTGAGACCTTTCTTGATGAGCCAGTTGTTCATCGTAGTTCTCCAGACGTGGAGCTTCCCATAAAAGATCGGCGGGTAGAACTGGCGCTTCGTTAAACCAGGAAATATGGTGATTGGCCAGTGGCCCTGCTGGGTTGGGTGCGTAGCCCCCAAAGCACGGTGGGCAACTTTTTTGCCCATTTCCCACCGTATTTCTTTAGAGTCTCATACAATCTGGGTTTTAACCCTTGCAGTAGCAAACTATTTTCTTTTTCCACCTGTCCGTTGGCACGAGGATGAGCAACTGAAGCATAATGTGTCTCAATGGAATATTTGTCACAGTAGTCTTGGAATTCTTCGCTGGTGAATACAGAACCGAGGTCTGTGATAATGTTGCGAGGAACTCCAAATCTCTGGACAATACCATCAAAGAATTTGATCAGATTAGCAGATTTAGCGTTTACTAAAGGCATTGCTTCGATCCATTTAGAAAATTTATCGATGGCTACGACGAGCCACTCGAATCCGCCTGGAGCTTTGGTAAGGGGACCAACGAGATCAAGACCCCAACAAGCGAAAGGCCATGATAGTGGTATAGTGTTGAGGTCGTGTGCTGGAACGTGAGCTTGTCGTGCGAAGAATTGACATCCTTGACATTTTTTGACGATATCCGCTGCATCGTGCTTGGTTGTTGGCCAGAAGAAACCTGCTTTGTAAGCTTTGCCGACCAATGTTCGTGAGGCAGCATGATTACCACACACGCCGCTATGAATTTCTTGTAGTAGAGCTTTTCCTTGGTCAATTGTGATGCATTTTATTAAGACATTGGCCGAAGCCCCATGCCTATAGAGTACATTGTCCACTACTACGTAATTAGCAGCTCGTCGTTGAATGCATATTTGCTCTGGCTTCTGCTCTGGCAATTTGTGGTCTTTGAAGTACTCAATGAAAGGGGTCATCCAGTCAGTGTCGATTACCATGATCTGAGTTTCTGGCTGGGACTGGTGTTGCGTGGTTTCAGCTCGTGTTGGTCCCTTAATGGATGGCTGAGTAGTTCATGGATGAATATTTCTGCTGAGACGTCGGCTCGCCGAGATCCTAGCTTCGACAGGGCATCTGCGGCGACGTTGTAGTCACGAATGACGTGGTGAAATTCCAGGCCGAGAAAGTTTCTTTCCAGTTTACGAACTTCATGAACGTAGGCATCCATTGTTTCTTTAGAAGCATCACAGTCTTTATTAACTTGATTGATGGCCACCGCCGAATCGCCATAAACGACAAGTCGCTTGATACCGAGAGATGCAGCTAGACGGAGCCCGTGCAGCATAGCCTCGTACTCTGCTTTGTTATTGGTGACCTGAAACAGGATTTGAAGAACGTATTTAAGTTGGTCTCCTTTAGGAGATATAAGAAGTACGCCTGCGCCTCCTCCTTCAAGTTTGAGTGATCCATCAAAATACATGACCCAGTGCTCAGGTCGAGTGGTTGTCGTAGAATTTTGAATTTCTGTCCATTCGACTGTGAAGTCAGCAAGAGCCTAGGACTTGACGGCTGTTTGAGATGTGAAGTCAAGGTGGTATGCTCCAATTTCAGCCTTCCATTTGCTGATGCGACCTGTTGCATCTGGATTATTGAGGATTTCGCCTAGCGGGAATTTAGTTACGACCGTGATGTGGAAACCTTGGAAGTAATGCCGTAGCTTGCGTGATGTGATGAAGACGGTGTAGAGTAATTTTTGGACTTGAGGACAGCGAATCTTGGACTCGGAGAGTACTTCGCTGATGTAATAAATTGGCCGTTGTACTGGGAATACATGGCTGTCCTCTTGTCTTTCAACTACTATTACAGTGCTGACCACTTGGGTTGTCGCTGCAATGTATAGATATAGATGATCATCTTTCAGAGGCGCTGTGAGTACTAGCGGAGTAGATAGATATGTTTTGAGTTCTTCGAACGCCGTATCTGCTTCATTTGTCCAAGAAAACTTGTCCTGATTTTTAAGCAATTTGAAGAAAGAGAGGCCTTTTTCTCCTAATCTTGAGATGAACCTGTTTAAGGCTGCAATGCATCCTGTCAGCTTCTGGACATCTTTTACGTTCTTCGGTACTCCCATGGCAAGGATTGCTGAGATCTTTGCCGGGTTGGCTTTGATGCCCCTGTTACTGACCATGAACCCCAAAAGTTTTCCTGACGGAACACCAAAGACACATTTGGTTGGGTTAAGTTTCCAACGGAATGTTCTAAGGTTGTCGAATGTTTCTTGAAGGTCGTTGATGAGATGTTCTGACTGCCTTGTTTTGACGACTACATCATCAACATATGCCTCTACATTGCACCCAATTTGTTTAGATAGGCACGTTTGTATAGCTCGCTGATATGTGGCGCCGGCGTTCTTCAATCCGAAAGACATAGTTGTATAGCAGTAAGCGCCGAAGGGAGTGATGAAAGATGTTTTGATCTGATCTTCTTTCTCTAGAGCTATCTGATGGTATCCTGAATAGCAGTCCAGAAAGCAGAGCAATGCGCATCCGGTCGTGGAGTCGACGACTTGATCAATGCGTGGGAGTCCCATGGGATCTTTTGGACAATGCTTGTTCAAATCTGTGTAGTCGACACACATCCACCACTCATTGTTGTTTTTCTTCCAAACCAACACTGGATTAGCCAACCACTCGGGGTGGAAGACTTCTTTGATGAAGCCAGGAGCGAGTAGTTTGGTGAGTTCTTCTTTTATTGCCTCACGTCTATCTTGTGCAAAATCGTCGGAGGCGCTGTTTTTTGGGTTTTGCGTTCTTATCAACGTTTAGTTTGTGCTCGACAAGTTCTCTAGGAACACCAGGCATATCAGATGGTTTCCAAGCAAAAATATCTTTATTATCTCGGAGGAACTTAACGAGTGCGTCTTCCTATTTACAGTCTAAATCTGCCCCTATAAGGGCAGTTTTGGACGGATCGCTCGTTCCAAGATTTACAGTTTTGAGCTGTACTTCTTCGGAGGGCTTAAAGTTGGCACTTGTTGACTTCTTGCTGGGTACTTCTAGGTCGTCTTGCTTCGACTTCTTGGCCAGGGCGAGTACTTCCAGCATCTGGGTAGGGACATGCGAAGTGGCGGCGAATTCTACTGCTGGTGTTCAAGAATGGTTCCCAGTGTAGGAATTGCAAGTGAGAGGTGGTGTGTGTACGTGGGTCTCGATCTTTAAGAATATGAAAGCTTCACTCAAAGGTCACAACAATTTGACAAAGCTCACTAAGACCCGAGAATCGCATGGTATGAGGTCTCCAAGTCGGGAACCTTGAACTTGATGTACTCGGTTCTGAAGTTTGCTTCCGTCTCGAAGGTAACTGGTAATGTGACCTGGCCCAGGGTGATTGCTGCATTGCCTGGGACAATGTCATAGAATGGAGCGTCTGTAGGCTTGAGGTATTTTGTAATGTCTAGGCCCATCTTCTTGAACGTGTTTGCGAAGATGACATTGAGCCCACTGCCTCCATCAATGAGTACTTTAGTGTTGTCACTTCTTACAGTCCACTATTAGGATTGCTAATCCCAGTAATGGTGTAAGTAGTGTTCATTGGTATTCTTACGTTATAGATATAAATCCGCAAGCGCACGGATACCAATGTAGCATTTCACCCGGGAGTATTCCTAGGTATCGTATTTATATTTCTGCAGGGAAGCATTGGATAAAGAGTAACGACTATTGACAAGGATGTAACTACTAATTAAAGTACCGGCTAACAAGGCGGGGGTAAAGGATACGATAGGAGTGATATGCAATTGACACACACAACGAGAAGTTCAGGATAGAGATAGAAGAGCGGTCTAGCTAGTGGGAGAACAACGAGACAGGAAAGGATTCCTATATACTTCCACTGGCCTTGAGATACCTCTGGCAAGGGTTACGGCTAGCATGAAGAATGGCATCTATGGTTCTCTTCCTAGTTCTATTATCTCAACATCGGGGACGGAGCCCGTGACACACAGAAAGGGATGAGAAGGGGTGCCACTATTTCCCAACTGGGGAATCCTACGGACCGGAACTAACGTGATGGGCTACGAAGACCGAAAGGGCTGTCACCACCTCACGGCTACCACCTCCGTTGCGATGGGAATAAACCAAGGTTACCATCCAGACTAGGTACGACACCTATGCTAGGCAGTAACTACTCACTCTTCTAGAAAGAGCAAGCAATCCTGTCAATACCCCAGCGACAATTCACCGCAAGTATTGAGCAGAAATGAGGAACCAGCTAAGACAAAGGACTAAGAGAACTTATAGAACCAGACTACAACAGCATATAACCAAGGCTAGACATTCCACAATTACTCGCGAAATAAATGCAGAACAAATAGCTCAAGTAAATGCAGAGGAAATATATTGATTACTCAAAGTCGAACATAAAGAAAAGGAAAAGATACAAGAGCTTTACCAGAACTCCAGAAGACGACTCCGGAACCCCGAGCGAAGCTCAATCCTGACTCTAACTCCCAACCAGACTAGCCTACATGAGGTGTCTTGCACGGTCGCCGCTCGGTCATTGCTGACGTGGACGGCTTCCGGTGGCGTGTATGGCTAAGGGTGGTAACTGGCCGAACGGAGTCGTTCGGCCGATTCGGTTATTTTCGGCTTCAATAGCGCGTATTTGTCGTAATTGTACCTGCACAAGTGACACTCACCAAAACTCGTGGAACTTTATTAGAAATAAAACCTAAGTACACTCTGGTCTTGGACAAGTAACATGTACGGCTCTAGCTTAACAGTAGTTACCGACGGGCCGACGGCGTTATGGGAAGCATGGGTGTGAGTATGGTTTGATCCACCGAGGACGGAGTGTCCGTCGGCTATGTCCCCGTGAGGCACAGTCCCGTGTGGGAGTCTCAGAGATTGAGAACTCCACACGTTGCGCTTTTATTTATGTTGTTGGTATGTTTTGTTGCGCATTGGACGCCATTGACCCCCCTATGGTGAGACTCCATAGGCGTACGTCATTCTCGGTGCCTGGGCCATGCTGCCTGTGCTGTACCATAAGCGGCCACTGTCTTGTTAGGGTGTCTTGTGAAAAGCCTCGTAGCGTCCCTATGCCGTCACACCTCGGTAGTGTTGATGTGCGTGGTTGGGTGCAAAGTTCTTTTGAACTTTTACGCGACTGGTGGGTAAAAATCGCGGTGTTTTGAGCCCTAGAAAAGTTGTTACGGCCGAGTTCGTTTTCGCTCCCTAAACTTTCCACCCGGTCCGCTCCTGCTCCCTCATATTTTACTCTGAGCCAGCCCAGCCACCAGCGTCTCCCACCCTCTGCTTTGGGCCCATCCCGATCTGCTGGCCCAGCTGCAACTCCCCAGCCCATCTTCTTCTTTCCGCCTCGGCCCAACCCAGCCGAGCCAGCCCAGCCCACCGCTCCTGCGCCAGGCCCGGCCCATCCTCCCTCTCGGCCCACACGGCCTAGCTCGCGAGCCTCCCACGCCAGGCACTGAGCGCAGCTGCCAGCTCTGCCTTGGCGTGCGTGCCTATACCACCTCGGCGTCCGAGCTGCCGCGCACCCCCCTCGACCCAATATAAGCCGCCGATGCCGTCGCCTCTCATCGCCTCACCACCGCCGCTCCCTCCTCGCCTCACGCAGCGGCGCCGCCAGAGATCCGAGCGCCGCCGCCCGCCATTGTTGGCCGTCTCGCCGCCTCCTTGGACGCCGCCACGAGCTCCGCGACTCCAAGCCGCACC
>OAMR01000826.1:91182-125690 GCA_900205405.1 Echinochloa crus-galli
TGTGGGTTTGAACTTGCTTGGCCATTGGATCTCTTTAATGCGCCTGGAAAAGGCTGGAAAGCCATCATATTTGTCGCCAGGTGATCGATCACTCCGGAAGCTAGAGGTGTTGTGGTCGGAATCGTATTGTCGTCCACGGTTGTGGTTTTGGGGAGGTCGATCGCTGTAATTTGAGGACTCATGATGTCGGTGGCGATCGTTACGGTGCTCTCCTCGGCGATCGTTGCGGCGTTCTTCATGACGGTCGTAATGGCATTCTTGATCGCGTGGTCGGTTGCTGTAATTGTGGTGGGGAGGAGGCCCGTAGTTGCGGTCGTAGTCTGCGCGGCGACGGAGTTCTGATTCTATGCGCCGTTGTTTACTCGACTGAATGACAGAGCGAGCATCGCGGTTGTCATTAATGACATTGCGAAGGTCTCGATCTCGTGGCCTTGCATTGTCTTGGTTGTTACTACGTCCTCTCCCCTGCTGGTGGCTGCAATCAGCATCTTGGCCACGTCGATGTCCTCCTGTGGTGGCGATTGAAGCTTCATGTGGGGGTGGTCTCTCAGCGTCTGGGCGTCTGGTGTCTGGAGTGTGGTGGCTAGGATTCGCCTAGTTCGTAGCCTTCTGAGCCGTGTCGAGGAGTGAGATTACTTGTCTGACCGCAGGGGTGTCGGGCATGGCCCTGACGAGTTCTGCTGCGACGGAGATGTTTAATGGCGCATTTTGGGATACTAGCTGATCGCCGACCATATCGAAGTCCTGTGTAAGGTTTCGCATTGCGTTGGCGCGTAACGCGGCGTTAAGACGCCTCTGCTTGCGCTTGGCATTCCTTGCTTGACGTGCGGTCTTTTGCTCCTCTTTTTCTCCGTCAGCAGTGCGTTCCTCTTTAGAAACGTCGGTAATCAGCTCGCGATCGTATTAAGTGCCTTGGTTTTCGTTGCCAGCCATGAACACCTGACGGCTTGGGTCTTGATCACTGAGGACGATCTGAGTGGTTGAAAAGTTATCACTCGAGCTTTCAGTTGGAGTGGTGAGCGATGCGGTCTTGTCGTCTTGGAAGGGGAGTTCTTCCAGTATAACGGTAGCAAGTCTTGAGTCGTTGTCCTTGGAGGTGTCAGCTGGAATCGCTCCAGGCCAGTGAATGGCGAGTCCTCTCGGTGTTCTGGTCACGACTAGTCTGGATGGGAGGTGAACGAGTGGTTCCTCCAACACGAAATCGGTGTTCAAGTGAGCGTGATGGTGTAGGCGTGCGACGTTATCAGGAGCATCACTTAGCAGGATGGTGAAGTCATCGTCATTATCCCTCGATGGCGCTGATGTCGGCTCGAGGTTGTCGGGGTGACTTGGCTTTGAGTGGGACTCCTGGGTCGTCCATGCTCTGTTTTTGTGGTACGACTCTGTTTGTGCGAGTTCATTATGTTGGAGAATCCTTTTGGGAGCTGATATGGGGGGTTGTCTGATGGCGTAGCCAGCTCGGAGTTCCCTGCTTTTTCCGTAACCGGGATCGAGTCGTACTCGAACTCGGCCTGGAGTATCCCGAGCGAATTTGGAGTTAAGATCAGACTCGGAATAGGAGTTGAGATCGAGTTCAAAGTAGCCGCCGAGCAGGAGCCAGGGTTGTTCGCGAGGTAGCTTGCGAACCTACCATCGCTTTCGGCGACGAAGGTCCATGCGCCGAAAACGAAGGTGGCTCCTTCTTCGACGTCAGCAATCTTGAAGGTAGTGAATCCCATTGTCTCTGGGGGTGAGCTTTCGGCGAGAGGCCCCACAGTGGGTGCCAAGTGTCGACGATTTATGTCAAGCACGTCTATCTGGGGGTATCCCAGGGAGTAGATTAGTGGGTCTCGCCGAGTTCTAGGAACGACAGTGCACGAACAACACAAAGATTTAGACAGGTTCGGGCCGCGAGTAGCGTAATACCCTACATCCTGTATGCTTGATTGTATTGTATGTGAGTTGAGTTGTATGGAGGGGGTCCCTGCTCCTCCTTATATACTTTGTTCTGGTTACCGACACCCACAAGAACGACTAACCTTTTGTGGTGGTTTTCATCCCCGCAAGAAAGGTAATCTATCATGAATACGAGTAGTTCTACTACCTTACTACATCGTCCTATACCTTATCTGGCTAGTCCAAAGCAGTCGGGTCATAACTCTCCATATCGAGTAGTTTAATTCCTTAGATGAGTGGCCCTAGGGATCCTGGCTCCACAGTGCACCCTTGCTAGTTGCGGATTCTATGGCTGCTTGCTGCTTCAATCTTCTGTAGTGTTTCAACCAACAGATCCATTGGTGGACTACTTGTAGTAGTTCTTTTTCACAGTCACCTCCAGTGATCTCGAGGTCCAGGTCTTCCCATCCATCCTCCACTCAGTCAACGAAGACCTTAGCGTATCCCTCGGGAATCGGCACATAGTGAATTATCGCGCCGTCATCCAGAGCCTCAACGTATCCCTCCTCACATAATTTCAGCTTCTTCCGGCGTAGATACAGAAGGTCGCAGTTGGTCCTTTTAGTGATGTTGTCCACGGGGTGTCGTTGGACCTCATTCCCTGGTAGGCCCTCATTCCCTGCTTGGCTCTCTCCGATGCTGCTATGACGCTGAGAAGCAGAGTTGACCTCCAAATTAGCAGCCAATTGTTCTTGGCATTGGCTAAGCAGTCTATCATGTCTATCCCCTCTGGCTTCAACCATCGCTAGCCTTTCTTCCAAGGCACGGAACTTCTCTTCCATTATTGCCTTGCTTCTCATCGGCTTCTGCATGTCTTGAGATCTGAACTGAAGCTGTGGTTCCATGAGACTAGGCCCATGCCTCGGGTCCACCTAGTGTGTTTTGGGTTGCCAAGAGCGTAAGTCAGCTCATCTTTCTCTCTGTTAGGATTGAAATATCCTTCTTGTGCAAACCTTATTGCATCCTCAAGCATGTCAGTCGCTGCTCTGATTGCGTCGCTAGTCATGAACGACCCATCTTCCATGTTAAGTGTTCCTCCATGGGCATAGAAGTACCACTTTGCTCTCTGTGGCCAATTCATAGTCTGTGGTACAATTCCAATAGCAATCAAGTCTACTTCCATCTTTTTCCCATTTCAGAATCGCCACTGCATAGCCTCGTGCCCCAAGTTTGTGAAACTGCGTCTTTTTGGCCACATTGAGTATGTTTTGACTCGATCGGGCCTTATAAGCGTCATCTAACAACTAGTACCCCATGAGATCACTCCAGAACTGTCATTGGTTTTTGAATTTCTTGTTTAAGTCTGGTTCTTGTTGACATATTCATTCGTCAGCTTCTTCTTGAATGATTGAAACTGAATGGCCATCTTCCTGAACACGAAATCACTCCACAACAACTCTTTCTCACTGTCGAGAATGATAACTGCTGGATTATCATTGGGTTTTTTATTTTTCTTCCATAGCTTTTAGCTTATTGGGATCATGTCCCTAATAAGATAACCACATTGATTTACAAAAGTTGTCTTAACATCTTTAGGCCTCGGTTCGCCATCTTCGGCCACTTCTCTAACAATGGTAGTTCCATCCATCTTCTTCTTCTAGCCTCTTTTCCATTTTGGTCTCCTCGATCCAGATGCCTAACAGAATATATATCAGTGCATGCTATCGGTAATTATATATAATTCAAATGATATATATATATATATATATTATATATATATATATATATATGAAAGAATTTCTTATACCTCAGGTGCATCCTCTTCCCCGAGTGCATCATCTTCCACTAGTGCATCCTCTTCCTCACGTGCAACTTCCACACCTTGAAAGTTAAGATATTGGGTTCCATCATTAGGTGCATCAACCACGTCGTCACAACCACGAATTATTGCGGCCATAAGTAGCTCCTCATTGGGATTTGAAGGAGAATTATTCATAGCTTCTTCTTTTACACTACAACAACGTCAATAAATAAATATATAAGCAGATATAAATTTTTGAGGATTTTTAGAAAATTCTACTATTTTCTAGTAATTTATGCTATTTTCTAGCAATTCCTACTATTTTCTAAAATTTTCTAACAATTTCATAGTAATAAATTTTCTAGAATTTTCTAGCAAGTCCTACTATTTCCTAAAATTTTCTAATAATTTTATAGTAGTAACTACCTTTACACTACAACAATGTTAATAAATTTATATAAGCAAATATAAGTTTTTGAGGATTTCTAGTAATTTCTAATAATTTCTAGTAATTTCTTTGGTTTTTTAGCAATTCCTACTATTTCCTAAAATTTTCTAATAATTTTATAGTAGTAACTACCATTACACTACAACAACGTTAATAAACAAATATATATTTTCAAGGATTTCTAGTAATAACTAAAATTTTCTAGAATTTTCTAGCAATTCCTACTATTTCATAAAATTTTCTAGAATTTTCTAGCAATTCCTACTATTTCATAAAATTTTCTAACAATTTTCTAGCAATTTTTTTAAATTGTGCTGATTTAAGCTAGGGCTTCACGCACGCAATACATGTACAGAGAGTGGGGGCGCGAGGCAAGGCGACGAGGACCGGTGTCGAGGACGGATTGGGGGCGGCGCCCAAATGCATTTTTTTTCTTTTTCGGATTCTCTTTCTTTTGTACAATTGGTTAATAAATAAACTAAATGACTACATAAATTACGACCTATATATTTTTAGTATTAATTATATCTATACATCTAAAATTATAATTAAACTAAATGAAACAATGTAATACCATTTCTATTTTTTGTATATAATTTGGTATTAATGTGTTTATATTTCTGTTAATTCATAATAAATCGAAAGAATTACTTTTTCATTCATGCAAAAATATACAAAAATGTTATTCCTAAGAACATACACTATGTTTTGGTCAAATCACATATTACTTTCTTAGTTTTGTCTAATTTAAGTTTCAATGATTCTATTAACGTCCAAAATAATGATATACTTATATTTTTAACATGAAATATTATAATATTGTATTTTGATGAGGTTAATTCATGATATTCTGTCCAAATTGCACAAACAGTACCATTAATTCAGATAAATACGATAGAATGCATTATATAACATCACTTAACATCAAATACAACATATAGTAGCCATTATTTAAGGTCAAATACAACATATAATGGGTTCTAAAAACTACTTTTCATTATTTAACTTGACATTGATAACCTTCCTTCTCACAAAAGTACCGTGGTCGTGATCATGGCGTAAGTAAGGTGTGTCTGCTGGGGTCAACATCAACTGAGAATAGAGGAAGATCATCAATCTAATCATAATCTTCTGACTTGTCTGTAATGTCCTCAACTCCAACAATTTTTCTTTTTCCTGGGAGGACAATATGGCGTTTAGGCTCGTCAAGTGACTTGTTTTGCAACTCATTTTTCTTTTTCTTTTGCTTCTTGACATGTCCTTCACATAGGACACTTGTGTCACATCATTGGCTAGGACAAATGGTTCATCTCTATATCCAATCTTTTGGAGGTCCACTATTGTCATCCCAAAATGGTCTTTTGTTACACCTCCAGAGTTGTTCACCCATTGACAACGAAACAGAGGGATGATAATAAGTACATAGTCAAGCTCCCAGATCTCCTCTATGACACCATAATAGATGTCCTTTTTTCCATTGTTGTCTAGTGCATCTATACGAACACCGTTGTTTTAGTTAGTGCTTTTTTGTCTTGGGCTATTGTGTAAAATGTATATCCATTGATTTCATAGCCTTGGTATTGCTGGACCGTGATCGATGGTCCCCTAGCCAGCCATTGAAGTTGTTCATCAATAGTGCCATCGCCCAAGAATTTTCGTCTGAGCCAAATGGCATAGATATCCATGTATTCAAGTGTAATCCATGCTCAGAGTTCCTTCTGTATCTTTGTAAGCTTCCTCGGATTAATTGCCTTCTGTGAGATTTCATTCATGAAAGCACAAAGCTTAACAATTGTCAATCTTATATTTTCTGGTAATATACCCCTTAGTGCAACCGGAAGTAATTGTGTCATCAGGACGTGGCAATGATGGGACTTCAAGTTTGTGAATTTCTTCTCTTTCATGTTTATTATGTTCTGTATATTCGAGGAGTAACATGTCGGGACCTTAATACTGTTCAAACAATCACATATGCTTTGCTTCTCCTCTTTGCTGAGTGTGTAGCTGGCAGGACGTAAATAGTGTTGTCCTTTGTCATTTTTTGGGATGTAGGACTTTTCGCTCTGCCAATAGTTGCAGGTCACGTCTTGCTTCAATTGTATCTTTTGGCACCCCATAAACTCCAAGGAAGCCTAGCAGGTTCACGCAAAGATTCTTCGACAGGTGCATCACGTCAATTGCGTTTCGAAGCTCTAAGACTTCCCAATAAGGTAGCTCCCACAATATACACTTCTTCTTCCACATTGGTGCATGTCTGTCATTGTCCTTGGCAACAGACTGGCTACCACGGTCCTTTCCAAATACTACATGCACATCCTTTATCATCGAGAACACACGCGTTCCATTACGGAACAGAGGCTTAGCATGAAGTTTGGGCTCCCCTTTAAAATGCTTCCCTTTCTCTCTTAGAGGGTGATGAGCAGGTAGAAATCGACGGTGGCCTTGATACATGCACTTCCGACAATTTTTCAAATAAATGCTATCAGTTTCATCCAGGCAGTGGGTGCATGCCATGTATCCTTTGTTCGACTGTCCCAACAGGTTAGCAAGTGCAGGCCAATCACTGATGGTTACGAAAAGCAAAGCTCTGAGGTCGAACAATTACTGTTTGTACTCATCCCACACACGTAAACCTTCTTCCTTCTAGAGCGATAATAGTTCATCAACCAATGGTCTTAGATATACGTCAATGTCATTGCCAGGTTGCTTTGGTCCTTAGATAAGAACCGACATCATGATGAACTTCCTCTTCATGCACAACTAAGGAGGAAGCTTAAAGATACATAGGGTCACAGACCATGTATTGTGACCACTACTAAACTCACCGAACGGATTCACCGTCCATACTTAGATCAAACCCTATGTTCCTGACATCCCTATCAAAATTAGGAAATTCTCGGTCAACGTTTCTCCACTGGGACCCATCTGAAGGGTGTCTCATCATCTCATCTTGCTTACGTTCTTTTTTGTGCCACTGCATCACTTTACATTCACCTTGTTTCTGAACAAGCACTTCAAACATGGTATTACAGGGAAATAACACATCACCTTTGCGGGAACTCTCTTCTTGGTTGGCTGCCCATCAACGTCATTAGGATCATCTCGCCTGATCTTATACCGCAATGCGTCGCAAATTGGGCAGTCATCCAAGTTCTCATATTTAGGGCCGCTATATTGGATACAATCATTCGAACATGTGTGTATCTTCTATACATCCAATCCAAGAGGGAAAACAACCTTTTTCGCTTCGTATGTTGACAAGGGCAATTCGTTGCCCTCGGGTAGCATGTTGTTTATGATTTTCATTAGCTCCCCGAATCCTTTATCGGTGACACCATTTTTTGCTTTCCATTGCAACATCTCCAGCGTGCTGCCCAACTTTATGTGCCCCTATTTGCAACCTTGGCACAACAACTTTTTATGATCCTCCAGCATCTTCTCAAACTTCTTTGACTCTGTTGCTGTTTCGTTGTCTTTCTGTGCATCTAGCAACACTTGACCTAGTTCGTCACGTGGCTGCTCTTCTTGAGCATTCTGTTCGGCCTGATCCATTGGTTCATCTTCCAAGGCACCGGCTGCATATAACTGAGCCCAATCTAGAATTTTGTTTTCATCGCCTCCTTCTTCTTCACCATGTTCCATCACAACTCTAGGTTCACCGTGCTTTGTCCAAAGGGTGTAGTTCGACATGAAACTTCTTTCATATATGTGGGACATTAGAGTACTTCTTCTCTTCCGGTGCTTAACATTTCGGCAATGTACGCATGGACAACACATGAGACCCTTTCATGACTTGTTGGCCTCTGCCGCATCGAGAAATTCTTGTACGCCAAGAACCCATTCCCTGGTGCTGCATTCGCTGGCGTACATCCATTGCTGGTTCGTCTGCAATTGAATTAAAAACATTGGCAAGTAGAATTACATATAAAATTTTATAGTAATACCTAGTAATTTTTACTATAATTAATGACTAAATAAAAAATTGTGCATATAATTTTCTACGATTTTTTAGTGTTTTATACCAAACAAACAAATATATAATCAATAATAAATAGTTAAGGGTTTACTATTTTTCTACAATTTTCTAAAAATTTTATAGTCATACCTATATCTAAAGTCAAAAAATGTATCTATAATAATTAATTGAAAAAATCACCCTAACAATTTTCCACATGCAAGCAATCAAATAATTGTTGTCCTTAATTAAATTAATCAAGTTTACATATCTCTAACTAATGTCTAAATAAAAAAACTCGTGCTCATTCTCCCTAGCTTCCTCAAAAACTACAAAATCTCTAAGTATAATGGATGAAACAAAGCACAAACGACATGAAAGAGAAGAGGATGAAGTTGCTAACTTTTGGCACGCTTAGACGAGTGAAATACACACAATTTTTGAAAGAATGGGCTGCACCTCCACTCTAACACGCCATGGACGAAGTGAAGAGCTCGAGCAAGTTCTATGTGCTCGAGCTCGGGGAAGAAGAGGCTGGTTTTTTATATATGAGGACATTTAGTACCGGCCGAGGGTTCCAGCCGGTAGTAAATGGTCCCGGGGTGCACTTTAATACCCCCAGCCGGTACTAAAGTGCCCACTAGTCGTTGGGGTGCGCCCACACTGGCTCGTGCTGACACGTGGTGCGCCGGCACGTGCGTGAGCAGTTTAGTACCGGCCGGTGGCTCCAGCCGGTACTAAATTGCCAATAAGGGGCTGGTTGTAGCTCGTTTTGTATTTATAAACCCAAAAATTCATATAATTCAACATCATTAATTATAGAAATTCCAAACCATAAAAAACATGAATACATTATTAGAGTCTTACAATATCATTTTGATAACACACACATTATTATTAAGGTCTTACAGTATCATTCCATCCAAGAATCTAAAAACTACCTTGTACACGTGAATATGGTGGCACGAATGAGTATCCCAAAGGCGGCAGAATCTGGCGCAACACTTCTCCGAAACCATACTCTGCATGTAGGAATCCAGAATTCAGAGTGTCCTATATATACACAAGACATATGTAGAAATAAATAAGAGTACAATTGATAAGGAGGGCATATGTAGAAACAAAGAAGAGCATGTAAAAAATCAAAGGTATAGTAACTTACGTATTTTGATTCATAAGGAGGGGAAATCCTTTTTATGACGTCTAGCTCATTGAGATAAAGAGCCTTCATCTTCAAGAAACTATAGTCTGGGATGACATGCCCTGTATGAATTTCCGTCTGTTCAGTGCATTCCTCACGACATCGCGTGCAGCAACATATTCTTGCTGGTATGGGCCTGATTGGACGTGAAAAATAATCGTATCACCAGGATTTGGGTCGTGTAGGGCATGTGCTTGGAGTCCAATAGAAACCACATAACTCTCACTGTATAAGACGTTGTTCTGTCTTACCACCAAAGGACGGGAGCCACGGATGTGGTATACTACATCTTTGAACCATTGCATTGCATCAATAGCATGTTTTACATATAAATTAAGAATATATCATCATTATGACATAATAATCAATATATGATTGTAGTCTTACAAGTATTAAATACAGGATCTGGTACCTGACTAAAGCGGTTGTTAGGCTTGACAGTATTGAAGTTGATGAGGCCATGGCGGTCGAATACCGGCCCAGGATGGTGTGGTGGAGGTGGCGGGGGAAGGTCCGTCAATACATTGTATATGGACTGTCCTCCACGATTAGCTCTCTGGCGTTGTCTCGGCATTATTTTCCTAATAAAATATATAAATTGCAATATTTTCATGTCATTTACTATCCAAACAGCAGTTAACCATTTATCTAGAATTAATAAACAACTCCAAAAAACATATGATGCAGGACTCCAAAAACTCTCTTGGCTGTCATGTGTCTTCAGGATGTCGATGCGACAAGGACAACAAGTAACCATCTGATCGAAGGGATTGAGGTTCATCATCAGATGGTTACTTTTTGTCCTTGTAGTATTGATATCCTTGGTGAAGCCCTGTTGTTTGGACTCATCAAGTAACTTGGTGACATCATTCCTTCATGATAGGGTGTCCCAGAGATGGATGAACGTGCTAGCGTCATGCCAAGTCCAGACCTTGCTCATAACCTGGACTTTGGCATGATACCGGTCCGATCTTTTGCATGACACCAGCATGTTCAGCCACCTCACCATCACATACACCTGGCTCTCCCACTTACAGTCCTACATGATTAATCAAGGGTTTCCTATTAATTAATGTCTAAATAAAAAATTGTGCTCATAATTTTCTATGATTTTTTAGTGTTTCGTAATCAATAATAAATAATCAAAGTTTTTCTAGTGATCTCTATTATGAACCCTAAATTAATGTCTAAATTAAGAAAACGTGCTCATTCTCCATTCCCTAAAAAACTACAAAATCTCTAAGTATAGTGGATGAAACAAAGCACAAACATAATGAAAGATAAGAGGATGAAGTTGTTAACCTTTGGCGTACTTAGATGAGTGAAATCCCCATAATTTTTGGAGAAAAATGGGCAGCACCTCCCCTCTAACCCGCCATGGATGAAGAGGAGAGCTCGAGCAAAATGAGTGTGTGTGATTGAGCTCTCGGGTAGGAAGACACGGTGTCTTTATATGGGTAAACATTTAGTACCGGTTGGGGGCCCTAGCCGGCACTATTTGTGGAAGTTTAATACCGGCTGGGGTTACCATCCGGTACTAAACTGCCCACTAGCCATTGGCGCGCGCAAACACGTGTCGGTGCGGGAGCAGTTTAGTACCGTCTGGGGGCTCGAGCCGGTACTAAACTGCCCCTGGGGGCACCGTGCTGCAGAACCGGTGCTAACCGTATGCATTAGTACCGGTTCTTCAACGGCTGGTGCTAATTGACAGCGAGCAGTGTGAGTTTTTGTAGTAGCGTGGATTTGATGAAGTCGTACTCATTGTGATGAATAAATTCCACGATCTTTAACTGCAATCGATTGGCTAGTAGCTCTGTGATGATCTTGAATGTGTAGTTTAGAAGAGAAATAGGTCTATAGTCCGACACTGTGAATGGACTGTCTTTCTTTGGTATCAGTGTCGCATAAGATCCATTATTTGGATGCAGAGGACACCATTGTAGAAGCTATCTATAAGTTGATAAAAATCATGATTGTAGAAGCTATCCCAAGGGAGTGCCAAGAACAATGTCAGGTATACTTTTTTATGAAGTCGGTGATAAAGCCATCAGGCTGGGTGATTTATCTGAGGGCAGATTTCTAACCACATTATCTATTTCTTCTTTGGTGAAAGGCTTATCCAGGGTGGACAAACCTTCAAGTAGATGCAGTAAGCTGTCAATGTTGAAGGCGATATCTGTAAATTCATACTGTCTAGTCTGTCTTTGTAAGCATCCCACATGACAGAGGCTTTTGAAGCACAATAGTAAATATTAGTGTTCGTTGTCATAATTTTTCAAGCAATTTTATTGCTGGCCATCAATATTAATATATATTACTTCATTGTACAGTAATTTCCCAATCTTACACACCAAACGGGACAGACAAATGGGGAAAGGCGGTGGTTCTGTGGATTACATATATCATAGCATACACATGCGGCGGCCGCTCAAATGAACATAAAACTAAATGCAACAAACCAAAAAGGTGAAACTATATTATTCTCAACGTAAATTTCAATTCAACTGGGCAGTGGGATACGCATAGTAGCAGACAACAAGAGGTCTGCTTTCCTTCTAGCAGTGATTCCCATGGTCTCAGTCATGTCCAACTCACTAGGAATGGTATCCTCCGGCAAGCTCCAGTCGAAATAGAACAGCAGGTTTGCTAAACCAAGCTCGATATTAGTTAGCCCGAATGCCATCCCAGGACAAATCCTTCGCCCGGCACCAAACGGTATGAACTCGAAATCATTACCTTTAAAATCTCTTGAGTCACCTAAAACCTTTCTGGATTGAATGTCTCTGGCTCGTCCCAATAATCTGGGTTCCTAGAGATTGCCCACGCGTTTATAAGCACCATAGTACCCTTGGGCACATCATAACCGAGTACCTGACATTGTTCTTGGCACTCCCTTGGGATCAATAATGGCCCGGGAACATGCAATCGCACGGTCTCCTTGATGATCAACTGCAGGTAAGATAGCTCGCTCAAACGATCCTCAGTTACCTTCATTTGCCCCATGAAGACTCCCCTGACCTCAGCTTGCGCCTTGGACATGATATCAGGATTCCTCATCAACTCAGCCATAGCCCACTGCAGTGTTGTTGTTGGTGTCTCTATACCCCCTGCGATAAGATCCTGCAATCATTTCACACGAGGCATTAACTTCTCGTCTATAACAAAAGTACCACAAAATTGACAAAACGAAGTGATGGTTAAACTGTTTCTACTCAACTTAGCAATCACTTACAAATATCACTGCTTCGATTATGCGCTCGTTGAGAAGGCACTGGCGGTTTCCTTCCTGTTTGATTCGGAGGAGAACGTCAATCAGGTCCTCCTGACGACCTTCATGTTCACGTGACCTTCTCTCTAGGTGCTCACGTAGCACCCCATCCAAGAATCTGAACAAGGATTGGCGGTAGACTTCTGCCTTGTGTTCTGCTCGGCTCAGAACGCGAACAAGCAACGACGACGGGAACAGGTCGGTCGGTGTGAAGCCCCCCACCAAGCGGACGCCCTCGTCCACATAGTGCATCAAGGTGTCCCTGTCCTTGAACCTTCTGCCCATGATGGCATGCACTGAAGCATCGGCCACATACATGCCAACCAGCTTACTGAGGTTGACGAGTGGAATTGCCTCGGATGAGATGGCTTGAACCAATCTGATCGCCTCCTCCTCGCGAGCAGGCCGGAAAGACTGAACGCGCTTGGTACTGAGTAGCTCCATGATGCAGATCTTGCGGAGCTGCCGCCAGTGATCGCCATATGGAGCCCACACAATCCCTGTGCCATCCTTGGTCACTATCTTCGCGATTAAGCTCAGTGGCCTTGTCGAGAAGATGGCGTCATGAGTCTTCATGAACTCCTTTGCAGCATCCGGTGTGGAAGCAACGACGACCGGGACCTCGCCGAACTTGAGGAACATGAGGGGGCCATGGTGGAGTGACAGGTCCCTTAGGGCGCGGTGTGGGAGGGAGCCGTGGAGGTGGTGAAGACTGCCGATGACAGGGAGCTGCCAGGGGCCTGGAGGGAGCCTAAGTCCATGGCTACGAGATCCAAAGGAAGTTCTCCAGAACTTGAGAAGGAAGAACAGAAGAGGAAGGAGAGCCACGAGGCAGTAGTACGCACCGTTGTCCATGATTGGGAAATTTGTG
The DNA here is from genome assembly GCA_900205405.1 of Echinochloa crus-galli. NCBI lineage: Eukaryota > Viridiplantae > Streptophyta > Magnoliopsida > Poales > Poaceae > Echinochloa > Echinochloa crus-galli. The sequence continues at coordinate 104,602 of OAMR01000826.1, forward strand.
CTGCCGGCTGCAGCTAGTGTGTAGTCTTGGAAGATTTGAGAACCGGCCGTGCTTACCACAAGACAAGTTGCTCCTTATTGTATTCTGTATTACTGGCTGCTTAACTACTCTACTTTGGTTGCTTACTTGGAGCGTATTCGTGATCTATTAAAAAGTCAAATCGTGTGATTGAGCTCGATCTACAGTTAAGCACCCATATCCAAACACGCAATCTTTCAGTGCAACTACCTCTTAGTATATTGAGATGTTTAACCAAATGGCCTCGGCGGGGCTTTATATATTCAAGAAGTATATGTAATATCACTAATAATGTAATGACAAGCCTTCGTCTCACTTTTTTTTTACCAACAAACCAATCAAGCTGCGTGGTTCATGCGACTTTGGACTCGATCTGTGATTCAGGCAGCCAGGTTGTAAGGCTCGGACCTGTGAAGGATGTGGCGAGTTGATCATAGATTAACTGGTGTTCCTTGTGGTGGAACCCGTCCACTTGAGTTCGAGTTCTCGACTTGGTACAGGTGTCCTATTTTTCTGGATTTATTTCGAAATTATTCGGTTGTAGGCGACGTTCCCGTCGACAGCTAGATGTTTGTGGTGACTTCGTAAATTTCAAAATTAGATATGCCGGTCCAGTCTCTCGGAGGTGCTCATAGGGGTAGGGGTAGGGTTAGCGTACGTGTATTTATAGTGATGAGTGTGCGTGTGTGTGTGAGCGTCTGCGTCTCTACCGGTGTTTCTAAAAAAACAATTATGATGTGGATGGTGGCGTTTCCTTTTCTTGAAACTAGAAAACAAAGTTTGCAGAACGTCACGAACTAGTCATAAAGAGGAGGAACATCGAGCTAGCAAATTTGGGAATGTTGTCTTGTCCGCGACTGGGAAATTTTCGTTGTAGCTGCTATATTTTAAATATTTCAAGGGAACATACATTGGTACCTGTTCGACCATGTGGTGACACGTAATTTTGAAATGATTTATCAGATAACCTATACAATACGTTATTGTTTTGGTTGTCTCGTAGTAATACAATATTTCTTAATTTATAAAAAAATAAAGAAATATTATTAGTTGCATGACAACAAACTCGTACAAATATGGAGAGTTGTCTCATGGTCCTATAATTTAACAACGAACCTTATTCTCTCACCTCACTCTCTCTCCTCCACATCAATAAAAAAATTCTACATGACACTGCATAAGATGACCTATAGGATATACTTTAAATATTAATATTAGTACCAGTTATAAATAAAATAATTCATCTAAATACTCTATATATAATCTCAGCTCAAACTCCAAGATTTTTTAAAGCTCCTCATACCTAGTTCTAAGAACTCCATAGAATATTTGGAGTTGGAGTTGTGTCAAGACCTAATGATAATGTAATACATGTAATTACTACTAGGCAAAATTATTTATCATTAGTGTATTCCGTCCCGCAAGTAGGCTAATCATCGCTTCCTGATTGCTTTCTGGCCAGGAATTACGCCTCCCAGGCTCAAGTCAACCGCCCACGTGAAGAATTTTTAAGCACCTATGGGACTGTTTCGTAGAGCTTCACCTGATTCTGATTCTCTATAGGACCTTCTCTTAGAGAAGTGATTCTGTGGCTGAAAGTGATTTTCTTTGATTCTCTATCATAAACTCTCAAAATCAGGACGAAGAATCACTTCAGAGAATCAGGAAATGCTACTTTCTTTCAGCTCGCAGCCCCTTAGTTCATTTCAAAGAATCACTTCACAGAATCAGCAGAGAATCATTTCTCTTTGAAAAACTGTTTGACAGAGTTCCTCCTAAATTCACTAGAGAATCAGCTCCGAGAGCTCTACCAAACAGGGCCATGTATACAGGTGCTCCTACATGGTTTCCCGAAGTTAAGCTTCATATAGCTTTAAAGCCCATATAAGACCTAAATATCCACTATATTAGCTCTTAAACTTAATGTTTATTTTATTCGGTAACGATTCATAAATTCATCTGCTCTCAAATACAGTGCACCGGACTTTATTTATTTCTAGCACATACAAACGGTAGAGTTAACACGTATAGTTTTTATCCTTCTTTTATTCTTCTAATTATCCCTAGCAGCTAGGTAATTATATACTAATAAGATATTCAATATTGTAGTCAACATTCCAAAATAATGATTCAACATTCGGACTATACCATTTTAGCGTTTTCACAATAAGTGTCAAATTAATGTATTCAACATTTTTAAAATACTAGGTTCAACATTTTTGTAAATTTAGTCCAACAATTCTGATAAACTAGATCAACATTTTGTGTGAAAATATTGAAGCAATATATTTAAGATGTTGAGAGAGTTATTCAAATTGTTGAGACAGCACAATGAAATTGTTGATTATAAAATATACTCATATAAGATAAAAAATATGCTTATATTGGATCTTGTTTTGTTGGATTAATTGCAAATAATACGGTGGTTCAAACGGATTTCAAAAAAAAAGATTTACGGTTTAGGAGAAAATCATATTTAAAGTTTGGAACTCAAATGAGATTCTGGTCACCACCTCCACCTGGCTCACACCTATCTACCAGCGCTCCGTCCGCACATTGTGAACCGGCTACAATCTCAACCGTTGCATGAATCACTAAAAGTGGAAACCATATAGTTTAAAAAAAATTCCGGAAGCCATATAGTGTTTCCGATGTATACATCCCTCTCCGAAGTCCAAAGCTGATAGGCGCACTAAAATACTAGTAGTAGACCACCGTTTTTGACCATGAGTTCCAGCTTCCAAGTGATACCTGATGCCAAACTTATAAATGGCCATATGAGCCGAGTTAATGGGTGGCCCCAGGCCCGGCCCTATCTGTCCCGGCACATAGCGCATAGTGCTTGTGCAAGCCTATCACTATGCAGCGTGTCGTGCCTCGGCCGCCACATTGACCCGTAGTGCCGGCCCAGGATTGTTACAAAAATTGGGCAGGCACGATGACGGACCGGTTCGGCTCCTACCGCGTACTCTCGGCTGTTGGATATGTCCCTCGCAGCCACGTCTCACCATTGTAGATCTAGAGGTTCTCTCATTTTTTCCCTCTCCGACGGCCATTCTCTGCCTCTACGTCGCTGCAGGCCAACATGACATGTGGAACTCTACTATGTCCTCCTCCTCTCCAAATCTATCTTCATCATCTTCACCTCGCCTCGCCATTGTAGAGGTCCTCTCGCCTTTTCCCTCTCTGGCGTCTTTGGTGCTTTGAAATCGCAGGTAAAAGTTCCAACACCAAACGCTAACCCTCATTCTCATACGTTTTCTTGTGGTCTTGCTCTTCCTGTCACCCAATCTTCTTTTTGTTTTCATATGGATGGCCGACATGAAGTTGTTCAGACACCATAGTGTCAGATCAGCAATTTGTAGACCTTGCTGGTGTCTCTAGTGCTCTAGAATCATTGATAATGGCTCTGACACTGAACCCTAATCGTAGAATCCATTCGTGTTCTTGTATTCTTGATCTTCCTTTCATCCAATCTTCTTCTTGTTTGCAGATCGACGGCCAACGAAAAGCTGTTGAGGGACTACAGTGTTGGATCCATAGTTTGTAGACCTCCTGTAAGTTTCTATTGTGCTCCAGAATCGTAGGTAAGGGCTCCGACACCAAACCCTAACCCTTGATCTCGTTCATGTTCTTGTGTTCTTGCTCTTCCTCTTAGCCGATCTTCTTGTTTGTAGATTGACTACTGATGCAAAGCTGTTGAGGGACCAAGGGCCCAGATCCGCAGTTTGTAGACCTCGACAACTGTTGACACTTCTTACGATCCAATATCACGATTGAGAATCCCAGTACTGGGGTAAGGAGTGTTTCAGTGGTTTTCCTTATGGCTTAGTAAAATATATAAATATTCTGCAAGCGCATAGAATTACCGTTGTTGCACTTCACTAGGGAGGAATCCGAGGTATCGTAATTTATATTTCCGAAGGGAAGCTTATGGCAAGAGTACTAGCAAACAGATATTCGAGACTATTAGAGAAGGGTACATGACTAACAAGACGGGGGATAACGGTATAGGATAGGAGTGGATATACCGTGACACACAGCTCAAGGGAGACTCAGGTAAGAAACAGAAGGAGTAGATAGTTGGGAGCACAATGAGAAGAGATAGAGGATTCCTGGGTATTGTCTATCTGGGTTACTCGGGTTAGAATACAAGGGTTGAGAACTAGCTCTAACAGATCAAGATAAGCTAAGACCTCGATTTCGGGACACAGAACCAGAGACACACAAAAAGGGATGAGAAGGGGTGCCTCCAACCCTGCACATTTGGGGATCCTACAGGTCGAGCCAGGCGTGATGGATTAAGTAGTCCGTATAGGGCTGTCACCACCTAATGGATACCACCTCCGTGCCAGCTCAGGGATATTCTAAGGTTACGGACTAATCTTGGTACCACACCCACACTAGACTACAACTATTTACTCCGCTAGCAGAAGCAAGCAATCCTGTCAATACCCCAGTGACAGTTCACCACAAGTATTAAGCAGAAACGAAGAACCCGCCAAGACAAAGACTTGAATCTAGAACTAGGAGAACTAGGATCACAACAACTATAGTCTAAACATGAAATACTTGCAACTAGACTAAAGTCGAAGCAAGATATAAATAACTCAGATAAGATGACAAATATATCTATATTGATAACTCAAAGTCTTACAGAAAGAAAAGGAAAAGATACAAGAGCTAATACTGGAGCTTCTGAAGACGACTCTGGAACCTCCGAGGCACAGCTCGACTCAACTCTAACTCCCAGCTAAACTATCCTAAATCTACTAGAGAGAAATGGAAATGAGAGCTCTTTGGCTTGGTGTGCGTTGATACAAGTGACTGGCCCCTCTATTTATAGCTTGAGAAGGTCGGTTTGGAGTGCAGTGGCATGTAAGGAGGCCTGGGAGGCGGTGCCGGGCCTTCGAGTGAATTCCCCGGTTCAACCGAATCCTTCAATTCAGCCGAACCGTGAATCTGCACCGCCTTAGCTCCCACGGCCAGGATGCACCCCTGGTAAGCGGTTTTGGCAGTGGGGGTGATTCGGCCGAACTGGGCTGGAAGCCCAGGCCTGCCCCCCTGCACCGCCTTTGCTTCCTGGGCTTCGTGGATGACTTGATCCAGGTGGTCTTCGTGTTGGTTCAGCCTAGAAGTGGTGGCGGTCGTCCACGTGTCATGTACGGTCATTGCTTGGTCATCGTTGGCGTGGACGACTCTCGGTGTCGTATACGGCTAAGGGGGGTAGTCGGCCGAATCGGTCATTTCCGACCCCTATAGCACATATTTCTCGTTGTTTGTACCTGCACAAGTGAAACTCATCAAAACTCATGGAACTTTATTAGAAGTAAACCTAAGTACATGGAATGTCACATAAATCCTCTTTTATTCCCGAGTATTGGTGGTCGAAAACATGCCGTAACGACCGCCAACAAGCTCCCCCAAGCTTAGACATTTGCTCGTCCTCGAGCAAAGATAAAAAATTAGGCTCGGTAGATCATGAGTTGCTACGATGTCAATATCTTGTAGGTAATCTTTATAAACAACTAGTGCTCAAAATACTCGAATCATCGGCAAAGTATTAAATCACTATTTTAACTATGGGGCTTATAGCAATCTCCTTGTCTTGGGCGGTTGAAAGGTTGAACAGTTTGATTTAGTTTTATTCCACTCTACTCTTTTCAGGATCCCATGTCAGAGTTTTCATATTTTTATGAAAAATGTAAGTTGTTCCTCAATTGGCACACTCAATCACTCAAGTGGTATTTGAATCCTCACCAAAGGCACAAGCCTTCTTTTCATCATAAAATCTAATATGGCTTTCGTGTGGCTTAGGGACAATGGATGAAGGCATGCATGTATCTTATATTTTGCTAAGTCAAAGACCGGACCTTTGGGGAACCAAATCACACCTTTAGATCAAGAAGTGCAAGTGCGTGGAATATGTGGAGTGGAATATGGTGGAACTCCTTGGGATGATTCTCCCTCTCCTTTATTTTTCTTTTTGCCATGCTCTTTGGCATGCTTTTCTTTTTCTCTTTCTCTTTGCCATGCTCTTTGGCATGTTTTTTCTTTTTCTCTTATTTTTGCCATGCTTCTTTGGTATGCTTTTCTTTTTGCATAGCCCATGTCTCTATTCAAGGATGTTTGGAGAGGAGATAATAGAACATGGAGTATTTATTTTGTGGGTGGATGATGGAAATGTTTGCTAACTCCCTGTGTAGAAATTGCAAGTGAGAGGTGGTGTGTACGTGAATCTCGATCTTAGAAGCATGAAAGTTTCACCCAAAGGTCACAACAATTTGACAAAACTCACTAAGACAGCAAACAACATATGAGTATCTGAGATTTTCACCATACTAAGAGCAAAAGTAAAACTTAACCACAATCTCACTATATCATTCCTTACAACAACTTAGTGGAATAAAGCATGTGCTCCCACAAGGTTTTCAGGTTTATTTTTACTCATGCCAATTAACTCAAGTACTATCAAGCAACTAGTCGTAACAAAGCACTCACAAGATTAATGACAGCAACTATTCATCATTTCCAAGGTGAGAGGCATATGGTTCATTCCATGCATAGTTGGGAGTTATTTTATTCAGGACAAGGGAACCGGTGGACACGCAGAAAGGGATGAGAAGGGGTGCCACTATTTCCCCACTGGGGAATCCTACGGACCGGAACTAACGTGATGGGCTACGAAGACCGAAAGGGCTGTCACCACCTCCCGGCTACCACCTCCGTTGCATTTCATTGATAGGGTCGAAACCTTGAAAAATAGTCTGCCATCTGATCCGTCTGCTGTTGGACGTCGTACCGTAGGGGGTCCAGCATGCCGCTATTCTCTTGGTGGTATTGAGAATGGTGTGCCAGAGTGCCTTCCATGTTCCGGGTACGGTCGTCTAGGAGGTCGACTCGGCCGGAGATGTAAGATAACTCCCGACCGATGTCGTAGCCGCTGGGTGTGGAGAAGCGTGCAGACTGAGAGTGCCTAGGGAAGTACGGCTGGGAGGCACTATCGTACCCCCCTGCATACCACCCCTGGGAGTACTCAGAGTCCGTACTCTGGGCGTAGTCCTAGTGGCTCGGGGTGAAGTAGTCTGGGTCCTGGGATTGTCCAGAGCCTCCTGCTCCTGACGTCCCAGCACCGGTGTACTCGCCGAAGGCTTCCTCGAACGTAGACGTTTGTCGGTGTGGCTGTGTTGGTGAAGTTGCTGGTTCATGTGCGGTGAAGAGCCCGGCATCACGCCTGGCTCGTCCCCGGGTGAATGGTCCTTCGCCTGCAACACTGTGCCGAGTGGGCTCTCTCTAAGGGGGAGAATCATCCGACTCGGTACTCAGCTGAAGAGTTAGTTTCTGAGCAGTATACAACCTCAGCTCTGCAAAACAGGGCAATGGCACTTCGGTTGTATAACCGCGGTAAATCATCACCAGTGTTGCATCGGGTGCCCGTCGTATCATGTGGCCTTGCACAAAGTGCTCGGCATCCACAACGGAATGCGATGTCTCTATGTACGCGAGCCGGGCGCCCTCCAGAACGCCCAACTGGTTAGCGAGGCGAGTGACTAGAGAAGTCACTGCCACGCTACCCACGCGAGAGTGATGGGACAACCAATGGGTAACCATATCCTTAACCAGAGAAACAGCAACTCGCTTGACCATGGCATAAAGAAGCTGCAACTCGACTGTATTAATGGGACGCAAATCTGAGCGCGGAAATACTGTCATAGCCATCCACTGATGCATCAAACGTAAGGTGGGGGTTATGAATGTTATTGGTGCGCGGAGTAGAACAATTGGTGCTTCCAGAAACCTTTTTCCAAAACCCGTCCCGACTAAACCTTTTCAAAGCTTTGGTAGGCTCCAAAGAATAATGACTGGCAAAACCAAGAGCCATGCTCAAATCCCTCCAAGAGTAGAAGTACTCTTGGTTGAAAAAGCGAAAGCGAACACCCTCCCGTTCAGATGAAAGAGTCGAAAGAAATTCGAGGGTGAGGAGATACGATCCTTGTTCGTTGACACGCCAGAAGTTGCCCCAGCCAACGGCTTCGAAGACTTCTAGGAATTCTTCATCCATACCCATTCTTAGGAGCAAGTCCTGCTCGAAGACTCGGGTATGCTCAAACTCCTTCAAGCGCAGCATGTTGAACAGGTTCCACTCCCGGTCCGTCCGGAAGGTGATGTCACCCTCGTTCAGGAGCTGCCGGGTTGGGCGCGAGGCAGAGCCTCTCCCTAAGTCGGCTGCCCTTGACTCGTCCACCTCCATCCGGCTTGAACCACGGGACGGGGCTGGGGAACTCCCAGCATTGTCTGAGCATTTGCTCAGCCGGGCGGAGCGACGGAACGCGGAGAAGATCTTCGACATGCTACCAGCAAAATGTTAGCACAATGACTACCCGAGGGATGAATATATGGGGTTAGCACAAGTAAAACAAGTCAGTTGTTCAAGAGGGTCAGTCGTACTTGCTTGGATGAAGAACCACCACAAAAAGTTAGTCGTTCTTGTGGGTGTCGGAAATCACCACAAATACGTTCCAGTTTCAGCACAAGGATCAAACAAAAGCAAAATATTGCCTGGTTCGGTTCGGCCGAACTAGCCATGTGCTGCATGCACATCTTGCCTCCCACCAGCACAAAAATCTTTCAGAGGTCCAACACTAGGGCATGGGCACTTTAGTGATTTTTGGTAGGTAAGATGCACAATTGACATGACCAATGTGGAAGTTAGTGGAGTCACCCCCATGATACCATGTTTTGTGATAATTGGTGAGTGTCCAGCCATATGGAGTGGCGTAGACATGTTTTGTGCTGGTTGGTGATGATGGGAAACAAATGGAGCACTTTGGAAAATGGTAAAAATGATGAGAATTATAAAATATACCCAATTCAAATAAATTTCAGCATGTTGTCCATTTATTTTTACCATGTGTTGGCACTTCTTACGATCCAATATCAGAATTGAGAATCCTGGTACTGGGGTAAGGAGTGTTTCAGTGTTTTCCTTATGGCTTAGTAAAATATAGAAATATTCTGCAAGCGCACAGAATCACCGCTGTAGCACTTCACCTGGGAGTATCCCGAGGTATCGTAATTTATATGGTGACAAAGTAGGGTAGCATAATTTCTTAAATAATACCTTAGACATGATGTGGCTTAGTAAAATATAGAAATATTCTGCAAGCGCACAGAATCACCGCTGTAGCACTTCACCTGGGAGTATCCCGAGGTATCGTAATTTATATGGTGACAAAGTAGGGTAGCATAATTTCTTAAATAATACCTTAGACATGATGTGGCTTAGTAAAATATAGAAATATTCGATTAAACAAGACTACAAACACTAGAACTATAACTGACTATAGTATAAACAAGATATATTTGCAACTAGGATAAAGTAGAAGCAAGATATAAATGACAAAGGCAAAGTGATAAAGATAACTATATTGATAATCAATGTCTTGCAAAAGGAAAAGGTAAAAGATACAAGAGCTTATACCAGAGCTTCTGAAGACGACTCGGAACCTCCGAGGCACAGCTCGACTCAACTCTAACTCCCAACTAAACTATCCTAACTCTACTAGAATGAAAGTGGAAATGAGCTCCTTGGCTTGGTGTGTGTTTACATGTGAGGTAAGGGGTCCTATTTATAGCTGCATAGGACGGTTGGGGCTGGAGTGGCCGCCAAGAGACCAGGGGGGGTACCCCCTGGGATTTCGGGCGCCAGGGTCGGTTCGGCCGAACCAGGGGGTTCGGCCGAACCCTTGGATGCGCCGCCTCTGCTCTGGGTGGCCAGGATGAGCCCCTGGAGGCGGTTGTGAGGCGGTGGGTAGTTTGGCCGAACCGGGTCCTTCGGCCGAACTGGCCCGGGGGCTCGGCTGCCCTCTGTTCCACTGCCTCTGTCTCTGGATGGCCTGGATCGCCTCCACCTAGCCGGGGTGTGTTTGTTGGCCCGGATTGGTGACATCATCCGCCAAGTTGCTTGCCCCGTGAGCGCTTTGTCATCGTTGGTTGTACATGTAGCCTCCTAGTTGTACTTCACTGTGTGCATGGCTAGGGGGGTAACCGGCCGAACGTGTCGTTCGGCCGATTCGGTCATTTTCGGCCCCAATAGCACGTATTTGTTGTAGTTGTACCTGCACAAGTGTCACTCACCAAAACTCGTGGAACTTTATTAGAAATAAAACCTAAGTACATGGAATGTTTTGCCGCAGAATGGGCTAGCCTGCACCATGTTGATGAGGGCTGGCTTCAGCTCGAAGTTACCATCTCCGACTGGCGGAGCTGGTCCGACACGTACGTTCTCGCTTGATGGAGCGGAGAACTCACGGATCGTCTTGGTTGCCATCCTCGATGTAGCCTGGTCAACGACGGGAAGGACTGGGTTCGTCGAAAGGGAATACTTGAATCATAGGCAAAGTTTCAAATCACCTTTTTACCTACGGGGCTTATAGCAATTTCCTTATCTTGGGCGGTTGAAGGGACGAATAGTTTAAACTCAGTTTTATTCCACTCTACTCTGTTCAGGATCCCATCTCGGAGTTTTACATAAGTTTTGAAAACTACAAATTGTTCCTCATTGGCACACTCAATCACTCAAGTGTATTTGAATCCTCACCAAAGGCTTGTGCCTTCTTTTCATCCTAACATCTAATATGGCTTTTTGTGTGGCTCAGAGACAAAGGATGAAGGCATGCATGCATCTTATATGTAAAGTAACAAAGCACGCGTAAAAGATACTAACAACACCTAATCCATAGATATAGCTAGTCAAAATAAAAATATTCTAGAAAAGCTGTAACACAAAGCTGAACTGTGGAATGGAACATGGTGGAATGGTGGAATGGAGCATGGTGGAACTCCTTGGATGAATTTCATTCTCCTTGATTTATTTTTGAGAACATGGGCTATCTTTTATTCTCATATTTTTGCCTTGCCACTTGGCATGCTTTTCTTTTTCTCTTTCTTTTTGCCATGCTCTTTGGCATGCTTTTCTTTTTCTCTTATTTTGCCATGCTTCTTTGGCATGCTTTTCTTCTTGCATAGCCCATGTCTCTATCAAGAATATGTGTAGAGGGAAATCATAGAACATGGAGCATTTATTTTTGTGGATGGATGATGGAAAATGTTTGCTAACTCCCAGTGTAGGAATTGCAAGTGAGAGGTGGTGTGTGTACGTGGATCTCGATCTCTAAGAATATGAAAGCTTCACTCAAAGGTCACAACAATTTGACAAAGCTCACTAAGATAACAAGCAGCATATGAGTAGAAATTTTCAACTAAGCTTATCATATGGCTCTGGTAGGTATTTTGACCAATGAGGAACTTGTTTCATTTTGAAAGCATAAATTTCCGAGATTTTCCCCGTACTAAAAGCAGAATAGAACTTAACCAAATTCTCACTATATCAATCCCCACAACAACTTAGACTTGGAAGGAACCACTCCTACACAGATCAATAACTACTTACTTCGCTAGCAGAAGCAAGCAACTCGAACTCATACCCCAATGACAAGTCACCGCTAGTGTGAGCTATTCGGGGTAGTATGGCTGGGAGGCACTGTCGTATCCCCCTCCATACCGGCTCCCGGACCACTCAGAGTCCGTGTCCTGGCCGTAGTCCCAGCGTCCTGAGGTGAAGTAGTTCGGCTCCTGGTGTTGCCCGGAGCCTCCTGCTCCGGATGTCCCAGCGCCGGTGTACATGTCGTAGGTGGCCTCAAAAGTGGAAGTGTGTCGGTGCGGCATTTGTGGTGCATTTTCTGGCTCCTGTGAGGTGGCGAGCCCAGCATCACGCCTGGCTCGTCCCCTCGTGACGGGTCCGTCACCTGCAATGCTGTGCCGAGCGGCCTCTCTCCAAGGTGGAGAGTCGTCCGACTCGGTCCTCAACTGAAGAGTTAGTTTCGGCGTGGTATACAACCTTAGTGCTGCACAAGGCAAGGGCACTTCAGTTGTATAACCACGGTAAATCATAGCTAGCGTTGCGTCAGGCGTCCGCCGTATCATGTGGGCTTGCACGAAGTGCTCGGCATCCACGACGGAACACGCTGTCTCAATGTACGTGAGTCTGGCGCCTTGAAGGACGCCCAGGTGGTTAGCGAGGCGAGTGACTAGAGAAGTCATCTCCATGCTACCCGCACGAGGAATATGAGACAGCCAGTGACCAACCATGTCTTTCACAGGTGAATAGGGAATCTGCTTGACCATGGCAAAAAGAACCCGCAACTCGATGGTGTTGACAGGGCGCAAATCTGCCCGGGGGAATACCGTCAGAGACACCCAACGATGCATGAAACGCAAAATGGGGTTATGTATGCTGTTCGTGCATGGCGCATGATAGTTGGTATCCCCCAAAATTTTTTTCCGAAATGCCACCCGGTCAAATCTTTTAAGCGCTTTGTTCGGGTCTAATGAACAACGGCTTGAAAATCCGAGACTCGAACTAAAATCCCTCCAAGAGCAGAAAAACTTTTGGTTGAAGAACCGAAAACGAATCCCCCCAGTTTCAGAAACCAAAGTCGAGAGGAATTTAAGGGTGAGCAGGTACGAACCTTCTTCGTTGATGTGCCAGAAATTCTCCCAGCCAATGGCCTGGAAGATTTCTGTAAACTCTACGTCCATCCCCGTGTCCCTGAGCAAATCTTTCTCAAACACATGGGTGTGCTCAAACTCCTTCAGCTGAAGCTCGTTGAAGGTGTTCCACTCACTTTCTGTTCTAAGGTTGATGTCACTCTCGCTCAGGAGCTGCCTGGCCGGGGGCGTGGCATGGCCCCATCCCGAGCCGGCTGCTCCGTGCTCGTCCGTGTCCATCCGGCTCGAGCCTCGGGACGGAGCTGGGGAACTCCCAGCATCGTCCGATCATCGGCCTAGCCGGGCGGAACGATGGAGCGTAGTGAAGAACTTCGACATGATTCCTGCAAAAGGTTAGTGCAACAACAACTACCCGAAGGACTGAATATATATGGTTAGCACAAGAAAATCAAGTCAGTCGTTCAAGATAGTTAGTCGTTCTTGCGGGGATGAAAACCACCACAAAAGGTTAGTCGTTCTTGTGGGTGTCGGTGACCACCACAAAATCGTCCAAAAATTCAGCACACTACCCACCCAACTCTCCGCCCATCCCACCAATCCATTTAGTTTTGTCCTATTCCTACAAATGCTTATATTGTGACACAAAATTTAAACCTTAAAAATGGTAACATATTGGGACGGAGCTTGAGAGGGAGAGAGAGCGCTTCCTAGCAAGATTTCCAGAATGTATGAGTGTGTGAATGGTGCAAGGAGAAGCAAGCAGCAAGGGCAGCATTTATAGGCCGAGGGGAGGGCCTTGGCCAGTTCGCCCGAAGGCTCTGGTTCGCCCGAACCAGGCCTGGTGGCCAGGGCGCTCCCATGTGAGTGCAGCACACACATGCCTTTGTTTCCACTCCAAGTTTGTGTGGCCATCAATTCCCAAGGACATTTTTAGTGGATTTTAGTGGTAGTGAGATGGAAATGTGACATAACCAAAGTGGAACTTAGTGGAGTGCTGGTTGGTGGTGATGGTAAATAATTGGAGATGTTCTAGAAGGGATGAAAATGATAAAAGTTACCAATTACATCCACCCTAGGTAAAATTTCAGCATGTGTCCAATTATTTCTAACCAAGCTTGCAAAATTTTCTACTCTCTCTCAAATTAATTACTCAAGTGGTTCATTTATTTTGAAAAGGGAAACATGCAAATGCAATTGGAAATTTAAAAATTGGAAGGGAAATATGGGATACATACCGGTTTTCCTCGCGGCGAGAGCTCAGCTTTTAAGTCCGCGAGCGGGACTTCTCCTGTCTTCAGTTGTTCTTGTCATCGTCCGGTCCCGGAGTGGATGACTCGGACGATGCAACCTTCTTCCGCCACATTTTCTTGTTCTTCTTCTTTGGTGTCGGTGGCGTTGGGATCGGTGTCTCTGGAGAATTCCAGAGGGCTTGTTCTTCCTCGTATTTCTTTACGAGGAAATCCATTTCTTCTGCACTTGTCGGTTTTGTCGGCTCGTTCCACTTGAGCTGCTCACCACCGAGTATTTCCAGCTCTCCATTAATGAGAGCCTTAAGGAAACACTCGGCGCTCCTCTGCTCCGGTGTGAGTGGCTCTGTCTTCTTCTCTTCCCGGGGTTGAAACTTGAAGTAAGTCAACCTTCCGTCGATACGGAACGAGATTTCTCTCGCATCCATATCGATCCTAGCCCGGGTGGTGTTCAAGAATGGTCGGCCCAACACAAGGGGAAACGAATGCTCGTTCCCCGTGTCGAGGACAACAAAGTCCACAGGGACATATCGTCCCCAGATCCGGACCGGTACATTCTCGATCACCCCCTCGGGGTAGCGGATGGTTGAGTCCGCAAGCTGTACCTGGGCAGTAGTAGGTGACAAAGTAGGGTAGCGTAATTTCTTAAATAATACCTTAGACATGATGTTGACGCTTGCCCCCAGATCACAAAGTGCATCATCGATGCGACGATTCCAGATCGTGCACTGAATGATGGGCACTCCAGGATCTTCCTTCCTATCCAGAGAGGTCTTGATGATCGCCCTTTTTGAAGCTCTCGGCAGGTAGGTCCATCTTGGTGTCAGCACTTGGATACGTGCGACCTTCCCTGCGTGGTTAGTGCGGAATACACTACGAGACATCCTACCATGCCTGGTAGTGATGGCTTTCACTGTCTCGATGGAAGGTTCGGGTTGCCCCGGAATCTTCCCCGATTCAGTGACAGGAACAGCAGCAGCTAACTGAGCGACTTGAGTTTCTATCATTTTATTAAAGCTCAGTTGACTTTTCATAGCAGAAGAAAATGATTCCATCCTAGAGTCTATGCTTTCCAGAGTTTTATCATTAGCAGCAAGCTTTTTATTGATGTTTTCAGTTATTTTCATCTGGCCAAACACAAGATCTCTAAGAGACGGCTGATTATTGAAATTGCTGGAATTGAAATTGTTACCTTGTTGAGGCCTCTCAAAAGGGAGGTTTGGGCGCGGATTCCAGCCTTGGTTGCCGTAGTTTTTCGGTCGGTACCCGTTGTTGTTGGAGTTGTTGACATAGTGGGCATCTTCTCGCGTTTCGGGGGAGTCATTCCCCGAATGGCCAGTGTTGCCACAAACTTCACAGGTCATGCGAGCGTGCATGGCTTGCACCGTTTCTTGAGCAGGGGCCTCCAGTTTCTTCATCAGGAGGTCCATCTTGGCAGCGAGCATGTCCAGAGCTTCAACTTGGTGAACTCCTCGGGTCTTTGGTTGAGTCCGGTCGTCGGACCAACCTTGGTTCTCGACCATCTTCTCTATGAGGGCCTTCGCATGACTCTCCTAAAGAGAGAAGAACGAGCCTCCAGCAGCAGCATCCAAGTACTCACGGGCAGAATTTCACAGCCCGTGATAGAAAGTTTGGATTATGAACCAACTCTGCATACCATGGTGAGGACAAGCAGAAATATAGTCCTCCACCACAAAAGGTTAGTCGTTCTTGTGGGTGTCGGAGACCACCACAAAATCGTCCAACAAAATTTCAGCACAAGGATCACACAAAGCAAATATTTTTGGGATTTTTCTAGAGATGCAAGTGAACCAAAACTTGAGCAAGAACTTGGGGAGAACTTGAGCAAGCACTAGAGCAAAGAACTTGAGAGGGAGTATGGTGGAACTCCTTGGATGAACTTCATATGACCACCACTAATTACGAAGAAGTCCAGACCTGTTTTGACCGTGAGCACCACTTATATATTAGTTTTACACTTTGCAGAGGGTGAACGTCTTTGATTCATTGTACACTCCAATAGAAAAACTACAGAACATCATGGACATGATGACAAGGTGATGTATATTTTCCCCTACTTAATTCACCCCTTACACTCGCAATGACTTAACTCAATTTTTTTGTTCGCAGGGTGTGGGTTCAATTTCGTCAAGAACACCCTGGTATTGAACATGAAACACTGAAATGGAACATTGGCTTTCCGGTAAGCAAATAATTAGTTGGAAACCAGTCATGCACTGCTCTGTTCCACAAAGACCAACGAACATAGCAAGGATAAACCTGCTTGAGTAGCGGTACTCAACTAAGATAGCTCAAGATAAAAATTCAAAAATAATCTAGCCAAAGACTTCCCCGGCAACGACGCCAGAAATGCTTGTTGGCACTTCTTACGATCCAATGTCAGAATTGAGAATCCTGGTACTGGGGTAAGGAGTGTTTCAGTGGTTTTCCGTATGGCTTAGTAAAATATAGAAATATTCTGCAAGCGCACAGAATCACCGCTGTAGCACTTCACCTGGGAATATCCCGAGGTATCATAATTTATATTTCCGCAGGGAAGCTTTGGCAAGACTACTAGTGAACAGATATTCAAGACTATCAGAGAAGGGTACACAACTAAACAAGACAAGGGATAACGGTATTGGATAGGAGTGGATATACCGGACACACAGCTCAAGGGATACTCAGGTAACGGAGAGAAGAGATAGATAGCTGGGAGGACAACGAGAAGAGATATAGGACTCCTGGATACTTTATCTACCTATGTCACTGTAGCTTAGAGATACAGCGGCTATAGAGCCAGCACTAGGAGATCTGGGATAACACTAATGTCTTAGCATCGGGACAAGGGAACCGGTGAACACACAGAAAGGGATGAGAAGGGGTGCCACTATTTCCCAACTGGGGAATCCTACGGACCGGAACTAACGTGATGGGCTACGAAGACCGAAAGGGCTGTCACCACCTCCCGGCTACCACCTCCGTTGCGACGGGAATAAACTAAGGCCACCGACTAGTCTAGGAACCACTCCTAAACTAGGCAACGACTACTTACTCTGCTAGCAAGAGCAAGCAACCTTGTCAATACTCTTGGTGACAATTCACCTCCAGTATCAAGCAAGATCGAAGAACCAGCCAAGACAAAGACTTAAACAAGACTACAAGCACTAGAACTATAACTGACTATAGTCTAAACAAGATATATGCTGCAACTAGGATAAAGTAGAAGCAAGATATAAATGACAAAGGCAAAGTGATAAAGATAACTATATTGATACTCAAAGTCTTGCAAAAGGAAAAGGTAAAAGATACAAGAGCTTATACCAGAGCTTCTGAAGACGACTCCGGAACCTCCGAGGCAAAGCTCGACTCAACTCTAACTCCCAACTAAACTATCCTAACTCTACTAGAATGAAAGTGGAAATGAGCTCCTTGGCTTGGTGTGTGTTACAAGAGGGGGTATGGGGTCCCACTTATACTTATTAATTGGGTTACAACTGGGTTTGTTGTGAGGCGGTGGGCAGTTCGGCCGAACCGGGTCCTTCGGCCGAACTGGCCCGGGGGCTCGGCTGCCCTCTGTTCCACCGCCTCTGTCTCTGGATGGCCTGGATCGCCTCCACCTGGCCGGGGTGTGTTTGTTGGCCCGGATTGGTGATGTCATCCGCCAAGTTGCTTGCCCCGTCAGCGCTTTGTCATCGTTGGTTGTACATGTGGCCTCCTAGTTGTACTTCACTGCGTGCATGGCTAGGGGGGTAACCGGCCGAACGTGTCGTTCGGCCGATTCGGTCATTTTCGGCCCCAATAGCACGTATTTGTTGTAGTTGTACCTGCACAAGTGTCACTCACCAAAACTCGTGGAACTTTATTAGAAATAAAACCTAAGTACATGGAATGTTGCATAAAACCTCATTTATTCCCGAGTATTGGTGGTCGTTCCCAGAGCTTCTGACCGCCACCACCTGTCACCACCGCTAGAACTATTATGGCTCTAGTCTTGGTCAAGTAGCATGTACGTATCTAGCTTGCCCGTGGTTACCGATGGGGCCGACGGCGTTATGGGAAACATGGGTGACAGTGTGTCTTGATCCACCGAGGACGGGAGATCCATCGGCTATGTCCCCGTGAGACACAGTCCCGTGCTCAGAGGCCCTGCGATGGGGAACTCCACACGTTGCGCATTGTTGGGTGCGATGCCGCGCTCTGGACGCCATTGACCGCCCCTATGGTGTGACTCCGTAGGCGTACGTCAATCTCGGTGCCTGGGCCATGCTGCCTGTGCTATACCATAATCGGCCACTGTCTTGTCAGAGTGTCTTGTGAAAAGCCTCGTTGCGTCCCCATGCGGTCACACCTCGGAAGTGTTATTTGAGAGGTCTGATCCACCTATGCGTGCTTGGGTTTAAAGTTATTTTGAGCTTTTATGCGACTTGTGGGTAAAAGGTGAAACCTCTGCAGAGTGTTGCTCAGGGTCACAAGCGGCCTAGATCCTTATTATTAGAAGATGATGTTTATTTATGCTTAATGACACTTATACTTTATTAATAGGGTTGCAACTCGGTTCCTCTCACTTGTAGTAACTTGGACAATGTTAAAACGAACCAACTAAAAATGCTAACGCAGTTCAGCCATGTCTAGCCTTACTTTGAGCCTTCATACACGCGTGCTATTCTTGCTAAGTAAATGTTTTACTTACACTTGTCATTTATTCAATAAAATCCCGGATGGGTAACAGATGGAGTAAATGAGTATGCTGCTACTGAGTTTCTTTGGATCTTCTATACTTCTGAGCTATGGTCAACCAGTCCGTGTCCCTGTGGACTTGAGGCTCTACCTGTCGAGAGAGTTAATACATAGACTTCCACTGTGTTTTATTTAGGTAAAATCTGATGTAAACTATTTTATTCGAGCATATGTACTCTGATTTCCATATTTGTAAGTTGTATGTGTTCTGTGGACATCCTGGGCACATGTATGACAGCATTCAGATTTCTGTGTAAATCCGGGTGTGGCAGATTGGTATCAGAGCCGTGCTGACTGTAGGATCGTAGCCTAGATAGTACTGGTCATCCATTAAGGTTCATTTTGCCCTATAATCCTTGTTACCTAGCCTTGAGAATTCTGTTACTGAATAGTGCTATCCTTGAGCATTTTTCCTCCTTGATAATTTATCTTTTCCTCATTATATCCTTGAATGTTCTATCCTCCCCTTGATAATTTTCTTCTCACCATTGACCTCCGATTAGTTACCTCCACCTCAGTTGATATTCAATTATTGCTTTACCTTGATCGCTTACCCCGCTCCTTGAAATTTGTAATACTGCTGCGCGTATCCTTGTTCACTCGACTCTACCTTGACCTTATTCTGAATGCACTCCTTTTGCTCTCACCCCTCATATATCAGTAATGCCACTTCAGATCCTTGTCCTTGACTTCTAATTATGAAGAGTCTTTCTACTTTTCCTTTATTCTAAAACACATAGATTGTCTGTATCATGCCAATGCATGCCCAAGTCACATGAAGAATGAAGATACTACTCTACATCACGAAGTTCAAGCTTGAGCGACTTCAGAGTACAAGATGACGTCACACTCACTGCCGCTACAGACAATAAGTTGGACACCATACTAGATGAGTTTGAAGATGTTAGGGTGAAGAAGACTAGAGAGATAACCTTGCATAGGAGGATTCCCTTGACATTAGTGACAACATTTAGAGTCGCTTTTATGATTGTGTGATTAACTTTGGTTGAGTGTGCTTGTAATGCATGTTCTTATGCTTTCGATTGATTTGGTTTTTTGAAATGATTGTGTAGTTGGGCTCTCTCTATTTTCCCCGCACATCCTTGTTCTTCTTGCTATCTATTCACGTAAATCAAGTGAAGAACATCAAGATGGAAACAAAAAGTCAATTCCCGCAATGAGGAGACGAAGCTAAAGAAGATTTGAAGTAGAGACTTCGCAACCGCATCAACAAAGAATACGAAGAAGATGGAACCGGCTACATCAAGTGACACATTTTGATATCATGTTTTCTCCCTTCTAGAATCTTGTTGTCCCGTACTCTTCCTTGTCCCTAGTCCTTACGAATCTTGGGACGAGATTCTGTTTAAGGGGGGTAGTTTGTCACACCCCAAAATCTTTGGATTTTGGGATGTGATTTGTCAGCATAATTAATACAATGATTTGTCCCTAGTCCCGTTCTAAAATTTTCCAAGCTTTATATAATTAATAGGGAATTTAGTACTAAAAGATAATTCAAAATAAAATAACATAGGTTATAATATTGAGTGCTTTGCATTCATGCCGGTTGCATTTAGTGGTTTTATGTGTGTAAAGTTTTCAAAAATGCGTTTAGAAGCCTAATGGGAATTTTTGAGAACTTTCTGGGATTTATTCATATTTTTCTATAGCTAATTCTATTTATGGAAGGTGCTAAAATGTTTTTCATGAGCTCCAAATATTTTATTTGGGTTCCTCGTGTCCAACTCTACCTCTAAACTTTTTCCTAGGATTTTTAGAATTCTCAAAATATTTTTCATGGTTTTAATATCAATTCTAGACTTATCTGAAATTATTTTATAACCAAGAAAATAATTATTACGAAAATTAAAATTACCCTAAATATTAGTAGACAAGCCTTGGCCCAAAGTTGACCCAATTTTAGGCCAAATCCATCCCATCGCTTTATTGGGTAAATTTTAAAGCCCATTCGCATTGGAATGGGGCAAACCACCTTTAGTTCCATATTGGTAATGAACCTGGAAGTGAGAGGTTTTCTCCCTATATATACGAACCACCTCTCCTCTGGAAAAGGCACACCATCGACTCCTTTACAGGAAGGCCCCTTTGTCTCGGATTCCCTAAGGTAGTCTTCTTCCACCATATCTTCCACTACTGCCGATTATTCATCTCGTCGTCGCGCCGAGCCTTCCGTCGTTTTTGGCCTCAAGATTTTCAGTAAGACCCTCAACGAATCTTGTAATTTTCTACCATATTCATTTAGTCTATACTCTTTCATAGAAAAGCCCCTACCTTTTTGCGCGTTAGCCCTCGGGTTCTTATATGAAATGTCCTCGGTTTTTCACGAATAGATCCCTGTAAGTTTTTAAACCTTGCCAGCAAGTCCCCGAACCTTAGAAACGCCGTAACCTATCTCGTTTTAGCCCCGATAAGTGTGATTCTTGGGCTGACGTGTTCGTAGCGAAGC
The DNA here is from genome assembly GCA_900205405.1 of Echinochloa crus-galli. Lineage (NCBI taxonomy): Eukaryota > Viridiplantae > Streptophyta > Magnoliopsida > Poales > Poaceae > Echinochloa > Echinochloa crus-galli. Next base: position 125,584 of record OAMR01000826.1, read on the forward strand.
GTAAATTAGTTTTAAAACCATCTTTTGTTCTGTTTCTACTATTTGGTGTACTGTTCTAATAGAATACTTTTGTTTGCATGTATTGGCTTGTGTGGATGCTTGTGTGG
>OAMR01000826.1:136493-147492 GCA_900205405.1 Echinochloa crus-galli
TCCTCTTTTATTCCCGAGTATTGGTGGTCAAAAATGTGCCATAACGACTGCCAACAACAACGTCCCTGGTGCTCCAGAATTTTAGGTAAGGGCTCAAACCTGATGCCTTACCCTAGTTCTTATTCAATGTTCCTACTCTTCCTCTAGCTCTATCTCGCTCTCTTTTGTAGTTTGGTGTCGATGAGAAGCCATTGAGGGACCATAGGCCTGTTTTCTCATTCACATGTAAGTGTCCTTGTGTTATTTTCATCTTGCATTCCTGTGTTCTTCCTCTCCCACAAGCCTCTAACTCTTTGTGTTGTGTTCTTCTCTAGGTAATCGCTTCTTGTGTTCTTCTATTCTTCCTCTCACTTATACTTTTGATTCGAAGCCATTGAGGGACCAGACGACATCTCTCGTGCTTTGGTTTCGCAATGGAGGACAGCGACGAGGACCAGGGCCACTCCATCAATGATGACCTTCGTATGTGTGCACTAAGAGGAGATAATGAGAGTGATGATCGTTGGAAAGAGGTGCTTGGTAGCGACGTTGATCCTATCCTCAGCGGTGCTGATGGTGATGTTGCTAATGCCGAATCATCCACCGCTGGTACTAAGAAGAGGTGCCGCTTCAACACTTATGAAGCATGGAACGATTTTGAGAGTTGGTGCCAAGTGCAATCACTTTGGCGCCCTCTACTCTGGTAAGTCTACTAGTCTACTAGTTTCCATGCCCAGTATGCAAGGCAGCTCTGAAGTTCATTTGGTTGACGAAGGGTGGCAAGTATTCTTCATTCGACAAACATCGACAATTCCTCCCTCTTGACCATGCATTCAGACAAGACACCAAGAACTTTACAAAAGGGGTCATAGTAAAAGAACCTCCACCACAACTTCTCACTAGCATCGAGGTTCGTGCTCAGTTAGACACTCTTGAAGTCAACGAAGATGGTGTGTTTGTGGGATACGGTGAGCAACATGCATGGACTCATAAGTTTGGCTTGTGGAGGCTCCCATGCATGCAAGATATTCTTCTTCCACATAACATTGACGTAATGCACACTGAAAAGAACCTTGGCGAGGCACTTTTTGGTACAATCATGAATATTCCTGATAAGACAAAGGACAATGTGAAGGCTAGAGTGGATCAAACAAGGTTATGCAATAGACCAAAGCTCAACATTCTACCTCCCAAAGACGGCAAGAAATGGAAGAAGCCTAAGGCCGATTTCGTCCTTGACTGGTCCGAAAGGAGGAAAGTATTAGAATGGTTCCAAAAGTTAATGCTCCCTGATGGGTATGGAGCAAATCTGAGGGGGTGAATTTAGCTACTTTGCGAATCAACAGGCTCAAGAGTCAAGACTACCACATATGGCTTGAGCGGCTTCTTTCGGTGATGGTTTGAGGCTATGTCCCTGAGCATGTCTGGGTAGTGCTGGTAGAGTTGAGCAATTTTTTCTGCTAGCTCTGTGCTAAGGAGGTATATAAGGCCGTCATTGTAGAAATGGAAAGACTAGCACCTGTGTTGCTATGTATTTTGAAGAAGATCTTCCCACCAGGCCTCTTCAATCCGATGCAACATATGATCTTGCACCTCCCGTACAAGGCACGAATGGGGGGCCATGTGCAGAATCGTTGGTGCTATTGAATTGAGAGATATCAAAAGGTTCTTCGAAGCAAATGTAAAAATAAATGCAAGATTGAAGCTTTCATTGTTGAGGCATACATTCTGGAGGAGGTGTCAAATTTCACATCAAAATATTATACTGACAACCTTCCTAGCGTGCACAAGCCACCCCCTCATTACAAATGCTGGGGAAGCTGAATTGAACCTCAGCCTTTTCCGTGGGCAACTCGGAAGTGCAAGTGACTCGCGCATCAAGACCTTGAAGAGTGGCACTCTATCATGCTATATGTGTTGACCAACCTTTTCCGAAGTGCAGCCGTTGTTGGCACTCCTTACGGCCTATGGATAAATTTGCAAGCGGACGAATACCGATGTAAGTTTCACCCAGGAGTATTCCAAGGTATCGATTTCCACGGGGAATGATAAGTGAACTAATTCTAAACTAAGTTGTCCAAGGATGGTATGATGGAGTGGATGACATAGAGAAGAAGAGAAAAGCAATAGGAGGGTAGAGAGGGTACGAGTCTGATAGTATTGTCCTCTTGACTAACTGAGCAAGCTAGGTGATACAGATAAATGCTATCGTTGAGACACGGAATCAGCAACACACAGAATGGGGTGAGAAGGGGTGCTGCCAATACCCGCTCTAAGGATCCTACGGTTCCGAGCCGGACGTGGTGGACTACGTAGGCCGTATAGGACTGTCCCACCACCTAACGACTACCACACAACCGTGGACTCGGATGGAACCCAAGCTAACCTCAAGTCTAGGCACCACGCCTACACTAGTCAGTTAATACTTATCTACTGCAGAAAGATAAGCACCCAAGCAAAGCAACCAGCATACAATTATACCAATCAACTAAGCATTGAACGAGGAACCAACAAGTAAATAAAAGTAAGAACTGATGCTCAATTAATCAGAGAGAGATACAAGAGTTACTAGACATGACCTTGTTGTTACTCGAAGCAGAGCCGCATCCATAGAGGTTTAGGAGGAAGAGGGGCCGACACTCCGGCTCCTCTCTGGCATGCTCACCTCTCCTCTCTCCGTATCTTCTAAGTATGGTAGTGGCAGCGCTTCGCTAGGGAGCTTTTCTTCTCTTCACTCTTGTGTGCTTTTGTAAGTGCTGGACGCCTCCTTTTATAGAAAGGAAGGGCGGTGAAAGAAGGAGTAGCGGCAACGAGACCTCAGGGCTGGTTCTGGGCTGTTCGGCTGAACCACATAATTGCACCGTCTCTACTTCCTACAGTCAGGATTGCTCCCAAAGGTCGGTTGTCTTGTTCGATCGAAGTGGGCTGTTTGGCCAAATTGGGCTGATGCCCTTTTCTCCTTCCGATCCACCATCTTTGTGCTTGAGGTGATCCTGATGGTCCACTCATGCCCAGGTCTTGGTGTTTTGTACATTTTCATGTCTTGGCATACTCCGGGTATGAGGCTGGAGTTCGGTCAAATCATGGGATCGACCGAACCCACTATTTTGGATGGTTTTGCCCCAACTTTGGTAACTCGCCTCCCGGAATCAAATAGACACCAAAACTTGTGGAAATGATTAGAAATAAACCCTATAGCTATGGTGCATATTTCCATTGTATTCATTTTATGCTCGGTTGGAGGTCAGAAATCAGGCCGTAACATCCGCCAACAAGTTCCCCCAAACTTAGATCTTTGCTCGTCCCGAGTAAAGAATTGAAATAAGACCAAGACTAAGGTCAGGGATCTTTCAGTAAATGAATGAATGCACATTGATTATTCCAAACCTTTCTCCATACATGTGGTTGAAGTGTCTACTCCCTAGATCTTGGGCGGATGATGAACGAAATGTCTCTTACAACAAAATCATCTTGATCATCCTGCATTCGGGGTTTTCTAATATTTTCACAAATAAATGACCCTTGTCCTTTCATCCACTGATACTCTCATACTCTCTGGAGCCACTCTCTCTTTTTACTCACCCTCTGTTGTATGTCTTCTTTTGTCTCTCGGGTGGTGATCTTGTCAAGACACATATTTCTGTCAAGTCGAAGACTCGTTCATGGAGATTATGTCGATCACCCTTGATCAATTTGCAACTATGGAATGAACAGCTCATTGTTGGTCCTCAGCCTCATGACCCCTTTTTTCTCCCTCTCTTTTTCCCTTCCCTTTTGGGAACTTTTTTCTTCTTTTTATACTTGGACTTTCATGAGTCCTTTATTTCTCTCATCACCATTTTTTTAGGGTATCACCAAGGCATGACGACTTCTGATTCAACTTTGTTGATAAATATTTTTTTTTTGCAATTGATCTGGGGCAACATGACTATCTCTAGGGACTCATAATTCAACAAGACATTATACTAATCATGACAAGTTTTTCAGAAGTGATCTCTCAAGCAAATATGTCAACTGGATGTAGAGGTATAGGGATAGGACGAAAGGATAGGGTATGATTTTATATTTTCAAAATAAATTCACCCGAATACTTGAATGAACAAGTTTGTTTTATCAATTCATATCACATTCACCAACAACTTAGACCAGGGTGGTCCTAACATAAAAGATTTCACAGGCATGTGTATACTTTATTTGAAATAAACAATAGGTAAAATTCATGGCATGAAAGATAACCGAGAACGTTTCATTTAAGTGGTTTGTGCAAGGTTCAAATATTGAAACATGGTAACAGGGAGAAACCAGAATTGAACAGGAGTAAGGAGTGCAAACCAGCGTGCGTGTGCGTGAAGTGGTTGAGTCTGGCTAGTTCGGCCAAACAATCGGCCGAACGTGTCGTCTAGCACGACATCATCTTGGTCCTTCCCTACATCATTTCTATACTCATGTGCACTCTGTGAAATTGGGCATTCTCTAAGTGGCTCAATTGCACCAGTCAGAGCATTATTTCTAGCAATTCAAACTTAATATTTGTTTTTATTCATCAAGTTATATTTGGGAAAAGAAAAGTTGGAAAAAGGAAATAAAGAGAGCACCTCCTAAACATTGATTGAAGCAAATGGAAATAAAATTGAGAAATAAATTTAAACTAATGGTGCTCTAAACGATACAACCACAGGACATCTAACCTGTAGGTGGATCAAACCACACTTCAGGGTTTATGTTGTTGTCGAAGATTTATCTCCGGCGTATCTGTCTAGGGGTATCTCACAGACTAGTATTGTGGGTCTCGCCAAGTTCTAGGAATGATGGTGCACACACAAGACAAAGATTTAGACAGGTTCGGGCCGCAAATTGCGTAATACCCTACGTCATGTATGCTTGATTGCTTTGTGTATGAGTTGAGTAGTGTCACCTACCGAGCTAGGGACCCCTGCCCTCCTTTATATATCCCAGGGGGCAAGGTTACATGGTAAGTCTCCTAGTCGGTTACAATGTGGGAGTCCTAGTAGGAGTATGCGAGTAGTTCTACTGGGACTCGGTTTTCTTTCATGAGGGTACCCGGGGATGTATATCCCACAAGGCCCCGAGCGCTTCATAGCCAAACAACAACCATTCCTCGAAGGCTTCTAGTCTTTCGCAAGTGCTTGTGATTACTGAGAGGCTGTGGAGAGCTTCATACATGTCTTGAATAAATATGCTCACCGAAGGTGAAGCATATATGCTTAGCCCCCGAGCCTCGAGTTGATTAGAATAATCAGGCCGAGGGTCTTGAAAGAATCTTCGAGTCTTTGTCTTCAAATCATCGACAATAGGCACAAAAAATATGTGCCCATTAGGTATAGCCCCGGAGCCTCGAAGCGAACGGTTTACATTCGGTCCGAGGGTCAAGAACATAATCTTCAAAGTAACCTCACGTGTAAATATCCAAGTACCGACGACTAGTTGTAGTACTCGTCTCCATGTCTTGGCTTGCGACGTGTAGCCCCCGAGCTTCAAGCAACTAGTTCAAGTACTCAGCATGTGAGCACCGACTAGTATAAGTACTTGAGCATCTTTGCAACGTCATAAAGAGGCGAAGTGGTGCCAAGTCTCACTGGTGTGAGTACTCAACTTCGAACCCTGCAATTTTAAATATATAGGATGAGTAGTATCCAATCAAGAAAGATCCACGAATGATAATAATAGCATTTGTAATGCATGTTTTAAACTTGTTGTTCGTTGCCACTGGTTAAGTGGTCGCTTGTTCTTTGCTAGACTCTCAACCACTCGAGTAGTAGCCCTGTTATGTTTAAACACTTGCTCCCGCTTAACTAGTCCTTTAGGTACGTAGGTGTTGCAAAGGAGCCAAAGTTTCATGAATTAAGGTACATGCTACTAAGCGGTGTTGGTCGTTAAGAGTATAGAGTAGTTGGTTAGGACTTTTCTCCTGTAGGAGACGTCGCGCGATGTTTTTAACATCCGCATGCAAAGAAACCATGCGAGGGTTTGTAACCCGTTGGCGAAAAATCTCGAATCTATAGATATAGCCTCCGAGTCTTTGAGTCTTGGTCTTGAAATGATCCGCAAAAAATGTGTACCCCTTAGGTATAGCCCCCGAGCCTCGAAGCGAATGGTCCTCCATTCGATCCGAGGGTCAAGAACATAATTTTCAAAGTAGCTTCCGTGTAGATATCCAAGTACTAACTAGTGTCAGTACTCGATTAGTCATTGAGTCATCATAATATGCAAGCACCGACTAGTTAAAGTACTCGGCTGGCATTGTAGTGCCACACCGTTTGAGTACCAACAAGTTCTAGTACTTGTCTTCATGTCTTGGCTTGTGCCATGTAGCCCCCAGGCTTCAAGCGAATAGATGGAGTACTCGACTGTTTATTTTGGAGCCGCATCATGTGAGCACCGACTAATGTAAGTAGTCAAGAGGCTTTGTGACATCGTGGAGAGCAAAGGTCGTGCCAGGTCCCGACTGATGTGAGTACTTAGCTGACCACCCTACAATTTAAATACATAGGATGAGTAGTATCGATCAAAAAATAATCATAAGACAAAATAATAACATATTGTAATGCATGTTTAAGCTTTTTGCTCGTTGCTCTTGTTAGACTCGTAACCACTCGAGTAGTAGCCCTGTTATGTTTAAACACTTGGTCCCGCTTAACAAGTCTTTTAAGGTGCATAGGTGTTGTGAAGGAACCAAAGTTTCACGAATTAAGGTGCATGCTACTGAGCGGTGTTTGGTCGTTAAGAGTGGAGAGAAATAATAAAGTAGTCAGTTAGTATTTTGCTCCTGTTGGAGAGGTCACGCGAGGGTTTGTAACCCGCTGGCGAGAGGTCATGCGAGGGTTTGTAACCCGTTGGCGAAGAATCTTGAATCTGTAGATATAGCCTCCGAGAGCCCTACGTAATTTGATGCACCAAGTCCGCGGGCTAGCACCCTGTGTAACTTGATTTACCAAGTTCGTGGGCCGAGGACCTACGTAACTCGATTTACCAAATATGTGGGCTAACGTGGCATGCTACATAGTCGGCGATGATGTAGCCCTCGAGAACTATTGTTATCGAGGGATGTACGAAAAAAGAGTAGTCGGGGATGGTGTAGCATGTATAGAACAAGATGATAAATTTATGAAGAAAATAATTATTAAATAAGACTTAGCTTGAATTATGAACGAGTGTCAATGAAGCCGTGACGGTTGGTGAGGGAGCCGCGTTGGTTATTGTTGAGGTCAACTAGTCGAAGTCGGTTCTGAGTAGTTGTTGATGGCGCGAGAAGCTGTTCTCGACGAGTTTTGGAACTAGTAAAGATGAGTACTCGAAGTAGTCGTACACGAGTCGACGAAGTCATTGTAGATGAAGCCGACTAGTGGAGACGTGTCCCTGACTAGGTCTTGATCTTGCAGGACTAATTTACGAATGGTTTCGTGTCGAACTGTGTAGTCGAGGTAGTTGTTCGTATGCTCGTATGGTCCTCATTGAATCCGAATCGGAGTCGAAGTAGAAGTCTAGGTTGAAGTCGTAGTCAAAGTCGAAGTCATCATCGAAGTCGAAGTCAAAGTTGAGGCCGAAGTGGTCATCGAGAGTTGTTTCTCGATGAGATCACAGAGCGGCTCTGGTGGAGTCGCTGTCATTGAGGCAGGGCCTGGATTGTCTGTGAGGTATCTTGTGAAATCCCCGTTGCCAAGGGCGATGAAGTTCCATGCACCGAAGACAAAAGTCGCGCACCTCTCGATGCCGGCAGTGTTGAACTTGTTGAGGTGGATTTGCCTAGAAAGATTGTTTTGGTTGAAAATTATGGGCAAAGGTTTGGGGCCAGCTTTAGATTTCTCAAAACTCGATGACATCTAAGATCTTCAAGTGTTGCCCATTGGCCTTAAAAATGTTTCCATCTTCATCTTGCAAGGTAATAGATCCGTGGGATGATGTGTTGATCAAATTGAACGGCCCGTCTCACTTACTCCTGAGCTTTCCTCGACCAAAAGGCTTCACGCGAGAGTTGAAAACTAAGACCTTGTCTCCCGGCTTGAACGTCTTGATTTTGATCCGTTTGTCATGCCATCTCTTTGTTCATTCTTTGTATAGTCGGGAGCTGTGGTATGTCTTTTCTCTCATTTCGTCTAGTTCAGCCAGCTGTATCCTTCTCTTAAGGCTGGCTGCCGAAAGATCCATGCCCCATTTCTTGATGGCCCAAATTTGCTTTGAACTCCATTTCTACTGGTAAGTGGCATGTTTTGCCATAGACCAATTGATATGGGATCATCCCAATGGGCGTCTTATAGGCTGTGCAGTATGCCCAGAGTGCGCCCGGGAGTTTCCCTTTTTAATGCTTACCCATCTCATTGACGGTCTTTTGCAGGATGTTCTTGATTTGTTTGTTGGATGTTTCTTCCTGACCGCTGGTTTGAGGGTGATAGGGTGTAGTTACATTGTGCTGCACGCCCAAACTAGATAGGTGATTATGGAAAACAAGGTCAATAAATGGGAATCTCCATCGATCATGACTATCCTAAGAACACCAAAACGCGGGAAAATTATTTCATGGAACATTCGCTTAGCGCTCTTGGAGTCCGTGGTAGCGCAGGGCAGGGCCTCTACCCATTTAGAAACATAATCTATGGCCACCATGATGAACTTACAGCGCTCTGAGTTCGGGAAAGGACCCATGAAGTCGATCCCCCAAACATCAAAGATTTCTACTTGAAGGTTACTGGTGAGTGGCATGGCATCTCTAGTACTTATATTTCCATGCTTCTGGCAATACTGGCATCTTTTAACAAACTCCTTAGCATCTATGTACATGTTAGGCCAATAAAATCCAGATTGCTAGACTTTAGCATTGGTCCTGAATGCTCCATAGTGACCTCCGTAAGGTGCTGCATGGCATCTCTTCAGGATTTTGTATGCCTCATGTGCGGGTACACACCATCTGAGGAGTCCATCACTGCATATCTGAATTCTACTCTCATATGCTAATCTTTTCCTATTTTCTCCTGGTGGGACATACCCAGACACCATGTAGTTCACTAAATTGGCGTAGCACGGATCTAAAGTAGTGACCTTAAGGAGCGTGTCGCCCTGTAGGTAATCGTCGATTGGAAGGTCGAACGGGACTTGCATCCGAGACAAATGGTCTGCTATTGAGTTCTCTACTCCTTTCTTATTCCGTATCTCAATATCGGACTCTTGGAGTAGAAGGACCCAGCGGATGAGTCTCGGTTTAGCTTCCGTTTTTGCTAGAAGGTACTTCAGAGCAGCATGGTTGTTGACACTTCTTACGGTCCACTATCAGGATTGCCAATCACAGTAATGGTGCAAGGAGTGTTCATTGGTATTCTTACGACACAGATATATATCCACAAGCGCACGGATACCGATGTAGCATTTTACTCGGGAGTATTCCAAGGTATCGTATTTATTTCCTCATGGAAGCATTGGATAAAGAGTATTGAATATTAACAAGGATGACTACTAATTAATGTACTGGCTAACAAGGCGGGGGTAAAGGATATAATAGGAGTGATATGCAGTTGACACACACCAGGAGAAATCCAGGATAAATGATAGAGATAGAAGAGCGGTCTAGCTAGTGGGAGGACAATGAGGCAGGAAAGGATTCCTATATACTTCCAATGGTCTTGAGATATCTCTTGTTACGGCTAGCAAGAAGAATGGCATCTATGGTTCTCTTCCTATTTCTATTATATCAGCATCGGGAAGCGGAGCACCCAACACTCAGAAAGGGATGACAAGGGGTGTTGATGAACAACCGCAAGAGCCTCCTACGGGTCGAGCCAGGCGTGATGGACTGCGTAGGCCGTATAGGGCTGTCACCACCTAACGGCTACCACCTCCATGCCAACTCAGATGCAAACCAAGGTTACTATCTAGACTAGGCACCACACCTACGCTAGACAAATAACTACTTACTCTCCTAGAAAGAGCAAGCAACCCCGTCAATACCGCAGTGATAGTTCACCGCAAGTATTGAGCAAGATCGAAGTACGAGCTAAGATAAAGAACTAGGCTAGAACTTCTAGATCTAGACTACAACAGCTATTATCTAGGCTAGACATTCCATATTTATCTGTGAAATAAAAGCAGAATAAATAACTCAAGGAAATGCAGAAGATAATATATTGAATACTCAGACTCTTGCATAAAGAAAAGGAAAAGATACAAGAGCTTTACCAGAACTCCAGAAGACGACTCCGGAACCCCGAGCGAAGCTCGACCCTGACTCTAACTCCCAACTAGACTAGCCTAACTCTACATCTTGAAAGAGAGTAATCGAGACTTGCTCCCAAGTGGTGTGTCCTGAACCAGGGGTGAAGGCCAGCATTTATAGGAGTTTGGAGGCGGTAGAGGAAGAGCAGGGGCCAAGGCACCGCAAGGCGGCGCCCCCGGCCAGTTCAGCCGAATCGGGGGGTTCGGGCGAACTGTTCAGTTCGGCCGAATCTCCCAGTTCGGCCGAACCATTGATTTCACACTGCCTTGCTTCCCACGGCCCTGATTTGCTCCAGAAGGCAGTTGTGAGGCGTTTGGGGGTTCGGGCGAATCGACTAGTTCAGCCGAACCGACCCTGGGGCTCGTTTGCCCTCCGATGCACCGCCTCTGCCCATGGATGGCTTGGATTGCATCCACTTGGCCGAGTTTTTGCTTGTTTGCCCTGGATCAGTTATGTCATCAGACCACGTGACTTGTATCGTCACTGCTTCGTCATCGTTGATGTGTACTTCGTGCATGCGGCCTCTCGGTTGTGCTTCGCTTCATGTAATGTGCATGGCTAAGGGGGTAATCCGGGCAAACGAAGTCATTCGGCCGAATCAGTGTTGGCACTTCTTACGATCCAATATCAGAATTGAGAATCCTGGTACTGGGGTAAGGAGTGTTTCAGTGGTTTTCCTTATGACTTAGTAAAATATAGAAATATTCTGCAAGCGCACAGAAACCCGCTATAGCACTTCACCTGGGAGTATCCCGAGGTATCGGGTGGTGCTGACGAATGGTCGGCCCAACACAAGGG
>OAMR01000826.1:147905-159294 GCA_900205405.1 Echinochloa crus-galli
TTTATGATTTATCTCGATTTTTTTGTCTACTGCCATAACATTTTGATGCCAAAGAGTTCTTTTAGGACATATGAAGAAGAGGCATTCAAGATTTGTGATGGCTAGAGGACGAAGAAGAAGAAAGATGAATGGCTAGAGTAGTATGAAAATAACTCAAAGTCTTATAGAAAGTAAAGGAAAAGATAAAAGAGCTAATACCCGAGCTTCTTAAGACGACTCCGGAACATCCTAGGCACAGCTCGACTCAACTCTAACTCCCAACTAAACTATCCTAACTCTACTAGAATGAAAGTGGAAATGAGCTCCTTGGCTTGGTGTGTGTTTACAAGTGAGGTAAGGGGTCCTATTTATAGCTGCATAGGACGGTTGGGGCTGGAGTAACCGCCAAGGGACCAGGGGGGTACCCCCTGGCGTTTCGGGCACCAGGGTCGGTTCGACAGAACTGCAGGGTTCGGCCGAACCCTTGGATGCGCCGCCTTTGCTCTGGGTGGCCAGGATGAGCCCCTGGAGGCGGTTGTGAGGCGGTGGGCAGTTCGGCCGAACCGGGTCCTTCGGCCGAACTGGCCCGGGGGCTCAGCTGCCCTCTGTTCTACCGCCTCTGCCTCTGGATGGCCTGGATCGCCTCCACCTGGCCGGGGTGTGTTTGTTGCCCCGGATTGGTGACGTCATCCGCCAAGTTGCTTGCCCCGTCAGCGCTTTGTCATCGTTGGTTGTACATGTGGCCTCCTAGTTGTTTACTTCACTACGTGCATGGCTAGGGGGTAACCGGCCGAACGTGTCGTTCGGCCGATTCGGTCATTTTCGGCCCCAATAGCACGTATTTGTTGTAGTTGTACCTGCACAAGTGTCACTCACCAAAACTCGTGGAACTTTATTAGAAATAAAACCTAAGTACATGGAATGTTGCATATAACCTCATTTATTCCTGAGTATTGGTGGTCGGATTTGGGCTGTAACGACCGCCAACAATCGGTCATTCCCAACCCTTTAGCACATATTTGTCGATGTTGTACCCGCACAATGGATACAGACCAAAACTCGTGGAACTTTATTAGAAATAAACCTAATTGCATGAAATGTCACATATAACCTCTTTTATTCCCGAGTATTGGTGGTCGAAAACATGCCATAATGACCGCCAATAAGCTCCCCCAAGCTTAGACCTTTGCTCGTCCTCGAGTAAAGATAGAAACTTAGGCTCAGTGGATCAGGAGTTACTACAATGTCAGTGTCTTGCAGGTAGTCTATGTGCACGACTGACACTCTATAATACTCAAATTATTGGCAAAGTGATAACTCACCTTATTACCCATGGGGCGTATAGCAATCTCCTCGTCTTGGGCGGTTGAAAGGTTGAACAGCTTGACTTAGTGTCATTCCACTCCAACACTTTTCAGGATCCTATATCGGAGTTTTTCAAACTTTTAGAAAATTAAAATTTAGTTCCTCAATTGGCACACTGAATCGCTCAAGTGGTATTTGAATCCTGACCAAAGGCTTTTGCCTTCTTTTCATCCTAAAATCTAATATGGCTTTTGTGTGGCTCAGGGACAATGGATGAAGGCATGCATGTATCATATATTTTGCTAAGTCAAAGACCGGACCTTTGGGGAACCAAATCACACCTTTAGATCAAGAAGTGTAAGTGTGTGGAATATGCGCAGTGGAATATGGTGGAACTCCTTGGATGATTCTTCCTCTCCTTGATTTATTTTTGAGATCATGGGCTATCTTTCTTTTTTTTCTCATATTTTTGCCATGCCTTTTTGGCATGCTTTTCTTTTTCTCATTTTTCTTTTTTTTTGTCATGCTCCTTGGCAGGCTCTTTTTTTTTTGTATTTTCCATAGCCCATGTCTCTATCAAGGATATTTGGAGAGGAAGGTCATAAAGAATGGAGCATTTATTTTGGTGGATGGTTGATGGAAATGTTTGCTAACTCCCAGTGTAGGAATTGCAAGTGAGAGGTGGTGTGTACGTGAATATTGATCTTAGAAGCATGAAAGTTTCACCCAAAGGTCACAACAATTTGACAAAACTCACTAAGACAACAAGCAGCATATGAGTAGAAGGTTTCAACTAGACTAAACATATGGCTTTGGGGGATTTCTGACCAATGAGGAACTTTATTTTATTTTTGAAAGCACAAAGCATCCGAGATTTTCACCATACTAAGAGCTAAAGTGGAACTTAACCACAATCTCACTATATCATTCCTTACAATAACTTAGACTTGGAATAAAGCATGTGCTCCCACAAGGTTTTCAGGTTCATTTTTACTGATGCCAAATAACTCAAGCTCTATCAAGCAACTAGTCGAAACAAAGCACTCGCAAGATTAATGACAGAGCAACTATTCATCATTTCCAAAGTGAGAGGAATATGGTTCATCACATGCATAGTTGGGAGTTATTTTATTCGAAAGCTAATATTATTATTTTTTTGGCATTTTTATTATTCGAACTAAAATGAAAGCAAAACCAGATCAAGAATGCAGCTTGCAATGGTACGGTTGGGACTTACCTCATGGGGATCCTCTCCCCCAAACTTGGCTTGGAACATCGGATGTCAGTGATCTCTGACTTGGCCTTCATCGGCGCCAAGACATGTGATGAGGTAGGGGAGTTGTCCCTAACTTCACCAATGCTCGTGTATCGAATGTGCTTGATCGTCCTTAAGAATAGAGACCCCGAGATGATGCCTGCAAAATTTTAGAACGACAATACTCGAGGGACTATGGGATCAAGGTTTAGCAGTTAGTTATTTGGGGTTTGTCGTTCTTGCAGGGACTTAACATCGACAAACCATTTTCATGAAGCAGCATAATGATCAGGACAAAGGAAATATTTTTTTGTTGTTTTTATATTTTTGCTCATGCAAGTGAATCAAACATTGCATATAATTGAGAGAGAAAAGTACTCAGGAGTTGGCAAAGTGCAAACCTAACAAGAGCAAGCTTCCTCCATGCATCCAGAGTGTCACTCATAGGCAAAGAGAGAGGAGGAACTCGGTTGAATACCATGGTTCGACCGAGCCAACCATGGGGGTGTTCAGCCTGTTGACGTCCACTTGCCAGCTTTGGAGCTTCGTCCGGCACTAAAGCATGGGAACTTGGGTGGATTTTGTGGACAGGATGACACGACCAAAGGATCAATGGGATCACACCACTCCCATGCTGCCATGATTGTAATGGAAGTGTGCGGGCATGTGGAGTGGTGTAGACCATGCTTTTGTGCTGGCTGGGGCAAATTTCGTGGTAGAGGGTGTAGGTCAGGATCGATCTAGGGTGAAACCCTTGGACGAACTGACCAAATATGAAGTTTGCACAAAATTTGGCTTTGGATGGATGGGTGAGAAAGCTTTGGATGCTGGGTAAAAGGATGTTGCAAATGAAATATTTGGCACAGGATGAAAGGATTTGGATATCAATGGTGTACTTGGCCAACTGTACTCGTCTGATCTTTCCTTGACATACCCCTGCACGTTTGTGCACATTTGGACATAGGGGTAGGTTCGGCTGAACATGAGACATCGGCTAAACTACCTACTGTCTCGAAAATTTTCCTTTTGCTTTCTCTTAATTATAATGTAAGGGTCATTCACATATAGAAAGGGAAATATACAAATGCAATGATGAAAATAAAATTTTGTGAAGGAAAATATGGGATACATACCTGTTTACCTCACGGCAAGAGCTCGTATTTTAAGTCCATGAGCGGGACTTCTCCATCCTTCAATTGACCTTATCACTGTCCGATCTAGAGAGCATGTTTCAGACGATGCAACTTCTTTCTTCCGCCACCCCATTTTGATTTTTTTTGTGTAGGTGGCAGTGACATTTTTTGGTTTTCTTTCCCAGTGTTGCCTTTGGTGGAGTTGCTTCGACCTGTCTAGGTTATTTGTAATTTACTAAGGAAAATGTGCGTACCTGGGACGATCGCTCCACCCTGGGCTTCAAATGTATCCATGGTCATGGCTCATCTCTGGTGTGAAGTAGATTTGGGGACTTTCCATTCAAATTTGATGATTTTTCTGCAGGGGTTAGTCCACACATACAACCAATATCCATGGAAGTATTGCTCTAAAGGTTCATTAATCAAAGTTGACACCATGTCTAATTTGATTAAAGAAAGCCAATTAACCTAAACACCATACTTAATTTAAAGAGCTTATGAATGTATTGCCGACGATACATTCAAACCAAGGCAAACCGAAACAGATAAAGGTGGCATGAAAGCATCGAGAAATATTCACATAGAGATAAGCATATGGAAACTAGTGAACTTTGCTTTGATTAAGGTAAAAAGAAAAAACCTTTTCACGTACCTGAGTGTGCCCACCGTTGGAATCTGATGATAAAGACTTTTGGAACTGATGCCACGGTGATGGCACTACGCCGACGTGACTCCACGTAGTTGGTTGAATGCTCCTCCGTGTTGATGTTGCTGTGTAAGGATACACGGTTGTGGGTGTGGCAATGGGGATCGACTCTCAAACACGCCAACTAGTGGGATGCCGCGGAGCTAGCTTGGGTGTAGACAATATTGCAACAATAGGTTCCAAACCAAGCTAGTGGAGCGGCAAAGGAGCGGAGGCGTAGAGTACATCTCCTCTCTTCCGCGAAGCGCAAAGAATGAGCGAAAATTGGCCAGGCCAGGTGAAGTTTGGCCACTAGCCTTGAATCAAGGCTTGTAGAAATACGAACACCTTGGCCTAAAACCAGTGATCACTGGATATTTATTTTGTGTTTTTTTATTTATTATATTTTTTCCAATGCAAAACGATGATGAGGCAAATGAATGCAAATGCAAGAATGGGAAACATGTAGTGGGCTGGAAAAAAAAAGGGTGAAGGAATGCATGAATTCAAATTGAGTGATTCAAAGCAAACATGCAGTGGATAATGCAAAAATTGAAAGGATAATGCATAGGCTACCTCCTAGCAGGTACTCAAAATTTAAAGTCTATGAGTGGGACTATCTCACATACCTTGATTTTTCTTGGCCATTACCGACAATTTGAGATGGAATTGCGGTGATGCAGCGTCTTTCATCTGTCGCATTTGATCTTCTTTTTCCTCTATGACGATGATCTTTCCCTCCAGGATGCACATGATTATGATATATATATTCGTATATAAACACATACCAGTGAGAAATTTCTCTTCTGAAACTTACATACGCGTCGCAGCAGACAGGGGTAAACATTGATAAATCCTGCGTGATCGAGCACCCTGGGCTCTCTGCTTCTCTCCTATTTAAAATATACTCAAACAAACAGGGGTAATCCCTCTAATGCTAGCTGTAAATTCAATTAGTAGACACCAATGTCAATCATCAATATCTTTCGCCAATTGCTTCCCCAGCAACGGCGCCAAAAATGCTTGTTTACACTTCTTACGGTCCACTAACAGGATTGCCAATCCCAGTAATGGTGCAAGGAATGTTCATTGGTATTCTTACGAAACAGATATATATCCACAACCGCACAGATACCGATGTAGCATTTCACCCGGGAGTATTCCAAGGTATCATATTTATTTCCTCATGGAAGCATTGGATAAAGAGTATTGAATATTAACAAGGGTGGCTACTAATTAAAGTACCGGCTAACAAGGCGGGGGTAAAGGATATAATAGGAGTGATATGCAGTTGACACACACCAGGAGAAATCCAGGATAAATGATTCTCTTCCTATTTCTATTATCTCAGCATCGGGAAGCGGAGCACCCAACACTCGGAAAGGGATGAGAAGGGGTGTTGATGAACAACCGCAGGAGGCTCCTACGGGTCGAGCCGGGCGTGATGGACTACGAAGGCCGTATAGGGCTGTCACCACCTAACGGCTACCACCTCCGTGCCAACTCAGATGCAAACCAATGTTACTATCTAGACTAGGCACCACACCTACGCTAGACAATAACTACTTACTCTCCTAGAAAGAGAAAGCAACCCCGTCAATACCCCAGTGACAGTTCACCGCAAGTATGGAGCAGGATCGAAGTACCAGCTAAGATAAAGAACTAGGCTAGAACTTCTAGAGCCAGACTACAACAGCTATAATCTAGACTAGACATTCCACAATTATCCGTGAAATAAATGCAGAATAAATAATTCAAGAAAATGTGGAACATAGTATATTGAATACTTAGAGTCTTGCATAAAGAAAAGGAAAAGATATAAGAGCTTTACCAGAACTCCAGAAGACGACTCCGGAACCCTGAGCGAAGCTCAACCCTGACACTAACTCCTAACTAGACTAGCCTAACTCTACATCTTGAAAGAGAGTAATGGAGACTTCCTCTATAGGATCAGGATCGGGGTCTGCCTCTACTGGAGTGTTCTAAGAGTATGAGTAAGAGACAGGGACTAGTTCTTTCCCAACCCTGAGCTCTACTAGCTGGTTTGTTGGTGTATTTTCTTGGATTTTCATGATTGGCCTATCGATAAAGATATAATGGGTGAAATTATTGGGTCGGTTAAAGATATGGAAATCTAGGAAAAGTTCAGGGTCATTAATCTTAACGAGTGTGACCCGTAAGATCCCTAAACAGTCGAGGATCCTCCGCGATGTAAACCACAGACGTTTTTGAGATGATGACCATGGTTCATCACGGAGTCGTGCTCGCACCAAGGAGCTGGAGATGATGTTGATTCTGAGGCTCGGGTCGTACCCGATTTCTTCGCCATTGCCCATAATTTCACAAAATATCCTTTGGATCCTTTTGGGCATTTTGATGTCCTCGGTCGAGGCTTCAGCCTCGTCTAGCCATTCCCGACTCATCAAAGCAAAGAGACGTCCTAAGTACTCCCTGTGATATGCTAGTTCTTCCTTGTCGGGAGGTCGATCCTTATACTCTACACGTTGTTCCAATGAGAAACTTGTTGCACTCCCGATGTCATCGAATAGATCATCATCAAAATCATAGCGAGTGGTGTAGAGTGGATAATCATACTAGCTAGAATAAGGTTGTGGTTTGAAATGAGCATCGGGTTCTAATGGAATGGAAGAGATGATAGATTTGGATTGTAAGCATGTAGGCTCTTCAGGTTCAGGCTACTTCTCTTATTTGTCGGGGAGTTCATCATAGATTCTAGTGTAGGGAGTGTCGTCTAGGATATGATCCAGGATTACCCTCGCTTCACTAGGAATCAAATGAGAGAATGACCCTCCTAAAGCAGAGTTCAAGAAAGTGGTGGCTACGGGACAGAGGCCAAGGCTGAAATGTTGTAGAATTATAGGTTCTGGTAAGCCTAGGTCTGGTCTGGATGCCAAGATTTCCTTGAAACAAGCCCAAGCAACTCCTAACGATTCTCCCTCTAATTGTTTAAAGGTAAGAATTTCGATTCGGAGGCTGGCTACCTTGGAAACTGGGAAGAAATTTAGGTAGAATTTCTTTCTAACTATTTCCCAACTTCCTTCCATATTTCTGACAGACAGATAGTACCATTTCTTTGCTCCTCTCATTATTGAAAACGGGAATAGCTTCCATTTGAGCGTCTCTTGTGTCATGCCCACGATGATGAGACATGAACAGAGTTGCTCAAACTCTCTTAAATGTGCGTAGAGACTCTAAACTTTCATTCCTGATAACGTTTGCTCTCGAACCATGGCTATGAAGCCTGGATGCAACTCATAGCCGGGTGTGTGGATGTGATGTGATGATGGTGGTGGCTCCAAACAATCGCCCATTGGAGCTGAATGTTGACGTAAGGTAATAGTGGAATCCATATCGTGGATTGTGGGATACACGAACAACTTGGGTTCGGAATCACAACAGCTACCATTCCCTGTTAATGACACCAGAAAGCTTTTTGGCACACCTTACGGCCTATAGATAAATCCGCAAGCGGACGGATACTGATGTAGCTTTCATCCGTGAGTATTCCAATGTATCGATTTCCATGGGGAACCAGAAGTGAACTAATTATAAACTAAGTTGTCCAAGGATGGTATGATGGAGTGGATGACACAGAGAAGAAGAGAAAAGTAATAGGAGGATAGAGAGGGTACGAGTCTAATAATATTGTCCTTCTGACTAACTGAACAAGCTAGGTGATACAGATAAATGCTAGCGTCAGGCACGGAACTAGCAACACACAAAAAGGGGTGAGAAGGGGTGCTAGCTATACCCGCTCTAAGGATCCTACGGTTATGAGCCAGACGTGGTCGACTATGTAGGCCGCATAGGGCTGTCACCACTTAACGGCTACCACACAACCGTGGACTCAGATGCAACCCAAGCAAACCTCAAGTCTAGGCACCGAGCCTACACTAGTCAGTTAATACTTATCTACTGCAGAAAGATAAGCACCCAATCCAAGCAACCAGTATACAATTATACCAATCAACTAAGCATTGAACAAGAAACCAACAGGCAAATAAAAGTAAGAACTGATGCTCAATTAATCTGAGAGAGATACAAGAGTTACCAAACACGGCCCGAATGTTACTCGAAGCAGAGCCGCATCCGTAGAGGTACATGTGGAAGAGGGGTCGACACTCTGGCTCCTCTCCGGCACGCTCACCTCTCCTCTCTCCCTATCTTCTAAGTATGGCAGTGGTAGCGCTTTGCTAGGTAGCTTTTCTTCTCTTCACTCTTGTGTGCTTTTGCAGGTGCTGGAGGCTGTTGGCGGTCGTTACGGCACGTTTTCGACCACCAATACTCGGGAATAAAAGAGGATATATGTGACATTCCATGTACTTAAGTTTATTTCTAACAGAGTTCCACGAGTTTTAATAAAGTTCCATGAGTTTTGGTGAGTTTCACTTGTGCAGGTACAACAACGAGAAATACATGCTATAGGGGTCAGAAATGACCGATTCGGCCGAACAACTCCGTTCGGCCGGTTACCCCCCTTAGCCATATACGACGCAAAGCACAACTGGAGGCCTCATGCACAAACTCCACCTTGACGATGACACAGCGGTGATGAAGCAAGCCACGTGGGCCGATGATGTCACTGATCCAGGGCAACAAACACACCCCAGCCAAGTGGAGGCAATCCAGAAAATCCAGAGGCAATGACGGTGCATCGGAGGGCAGCCGGGCCTCGGGCCCAATTCGGCTGAAGCCTACAGTTCGGCCGAAGCCTACAGTTCGGCTGAAGCATGGAGACATGCACAACCACCTCAACAACCAACCCTAGGGAGAGATCAGGGCCATAGGCACCGAGGCGGTGCCACGTGCCCATTCGGCTGAATTGGGTGGTTCGGCCGGATCCATCCATTCGGCCGAACCAGCCGGGCACCGCCTCAAGGGTCCTTGGCCGGTGCTCTTCCTCCACCGCCTCATGTCCAATATAAAAGCAGGGGTCCTCTCACTTGTATAACACACACCATAAGGAAAACCACTGAAACGCTCCTTACCCCAGTACTGGGATCCTCAATCCTGATATTGGATCGTACGAAGTGTCAACAAGCATCCTGATATTGGATCCCATTCGAACTGCTCTCCACCGATTATTTCCAGCTCTCCATTGAGGAGTGCTTTTAGGAAACATTCGGTGCTTCTCTGCTTCGGTGTATGAGGCTTTGTCTTCTTCTCTTCCCGAGGTCAGAACGGGAAGGAGATTGGCGTCCGGTTGATATGGAACAAGATTTCTCTTGTATCCATGTCAATCCTGGGCCAGGTAGTGTTCAAAAATGGCTGACCCAACACAAGGGGAAATGAATAATCGTTCCCCGTGTCAAGGACAACGAAGTCCGTAGAGACGTAATGTCCCCAGACTCGGACTGGCACATTCTTGATCACTCCCTCGGGGGTAGCGGTTCGATGAATCTGCCAGTTGTACCTGGACATTTGTAGGAGACAAAGTGGAGTAGCGTAACTTTTTAAATAATACCTTGGACATGATGTTGACGCTGGCTCCCAGATCACAGAGTGCATCATCAATGTGACGATTCCATATCGCGCATTGAATGATTGGCACTCCGGGATCTTCCTTCTTTTCCGGAGGAGTCCTCGTGATGGCTTTAATAGCAGCTCTTTGCAGGTGTGCCCCTTGTGGTATCTCTACTTGGACTCATGAGATTACACCTGCGTGACAAGCACAATATGTTCTACGAGACACCTTACCTCGTCTCGTAGTAACTGCATTTACTGTTTCAATGGAAGGTTCGGGTTGCCCCGGAATCTTCCCTGACTCGGTAACAGGAACGGCTGCAGCTAACTAAGCAGTTTGAGTTTTGATTATTTTATTAAAGCTCAGATGACTTTTCATGGCAGAAGAGAATGAATCCAATCTAGAGTCTATGCTTTGCAGGATTTTATCATTAGCAGCAAGCTTTTTATTGATATTTTCAGTGATTTTACCCTGGCCAAACACTAGATCTCTAAGAGATGGCTGATTATTGAAATTGCTGGAATTTAAATTGTTACCTTGTTGAGGCCTCTCAAATGGGAGGTTTGGGTGCGAATTCCAGCCTTGATTGCCATAGTTGTTCGGTCGATACCCGTTGTTGTTGGAGTTGTTGACGTAGTGGGCATCTTCTCGCGTTTCAGGGCAGTCATTGCCCGAATGGCCAGCATTTCCACAAACCTCGCAAGTCATGCAAGCGTCCATGGCTTGTACCGTTTCTTGAGCAGGGGCCTCCATTTTCTTCATTAGAAGGTCCATCTTGGCAGCGAGCATGTCCAGAGCTTTGACTTGATGTACTCCACGGGTCCGAGGTTGGGTTCGATCATCGAACCAACCTTGGTTCTCGACCATATTCTCGATGAGGGCCTTTGCACTCTCCTCAAGAGAGAACAAAGAACCTCCAGCAGCAGCATCCAAGTACTCACAGGCAGAGCTTCTAAGCCCATGGTAAAAGGTTTGGATGATGAACCAACTTTGCATACCATGGTGAGGACAAGCAGATATATAGTCCTCGAGGTGATCCCATGCCTTCGGGACTGTTTCATCTTTTAACTGCTGGAAACTAGCAATTTTATTCTGGAGGGCATTGGTCTTCCCAACCGGAAAGAATTTAAGCAAAAATGCGCTAGTGCATTTATCCCAAGTGTCTATGGCTTCGCGGTTAGCATAAAACCATTGTTTTGCCCTGCCTAATAATGAGAAAGGAAATAAACGAAGGCGAATGGCATCGATGCTTACCCCGCGTATGGTGAAAGTGTTGCAAATCTCCAGAAAATGCTGAAGATGAGCATTGGCATCCTCGTGTGGCTTGCCGCAGAACGGGCTAGCCTGCACCATGTTGATGAGGACTGGCTTGAGCTCGAAGTTGCCATCTCCGACTGGCGGAGCTGGTCCGACACGCACGTTCTCGCTCAAAGGAGCGGATAACTCATGAATCGTCTTGCTTGTCATCCTCAATGAAGCCGTGTCGACGACGGGAAAGACTGGGCTCGTCGGAATGAGTTGCTTCTGAGGAGGTACAACACGGGGTC
>OAMR01000826.1:159402-177129 GCA_900205405.1 Echinochloa crus-galli
TAGCGGTATACTCAACTAAGATAGCTCAGGATAAAAGTTTGAAAGTATCTAGCCAATCGCTTCCCCGGCAACGGCGCCAGAAATGCTTGTTGACACTTCTTACGATCCAATATTAGGATTGAGAATCCCAGTACTGGGGTAAGGAGTGTTTCAGTGGTTTTCCTTATTGCTTAGTAAAATATATAAATATTCTGCAAGCGCGCAGAATCACCGCTGTAGCACTTCACCAGGGAGTATTCTGAGGTATCGTAATTTATAATTCCGCATGGAAGCTTATGGCAAGAGTACTAGCAAACATATATTCGAGACTATCAGAGAAGGGTACATGACTAACAAGACGGGGGATAATGGTATTGGATAGGAGTGGATATACCGTGACACACAGCTCAAGGGAGACTTGGGTAAGAAAGAGAAGGAGTAGATAGTTGGGAGGACAACGAGAAGAGATAGAGGATTCTTGGGTATTGTCTAACTGGGTTACTCGGGTTAGAATACAAGGGTTGAGAACTAGCTCTAATAGATCAAGATAAGCTGAGACCTCGACTTCGGGACACATAACCGGAGACACACAGAAAGGGATGAGAAGGGGTGCCTCCAACCCTGCACGTTTGAGGATCCTACAGGGCGAGCCAGGCGTGATGGGTTACGAAGACCATATAGGGTTGTCACCACCTCCGTGAGAAAGGGATGAGAAAGGGTGCCTCCAACCCTGCACGTTTGAGGATCCTACAGGCCGAGCCAGGCATGATGGGGTACGAAGACCATATAGGGCTGTCACCACCTCCGTGCCAGCTCAGGATATTCTAAGGTTACGGACTAGTCTAGGTACCACACCTACACTAGACTAAAACTATTACTCCGCTAGCACAAGCAAGCAATCCTGTCAATACCGTAGTGGCAGTTCACCACAAGTATTGAGCAGAAATTAAGAACCCGCCAAGGCAAAGACTTGAATCTAGAACTGGGAGAACTAGGATCACAGCAACTATAGTCTAAACCAGAAATACTTGCAACTAGACTAAAGTAGGAGCAAGATGTAAATAACTCAGATAGGATGACAAAGATAACTATATTGATTACTCAAAGTCTTGCAGAAAGAAAAGGAAAAGATACAAGAGCTAATATCAGAGCTTCTGAAGACGATTCCGGAACCTTCGAGGCACAGCTCGACTCAACTCTAACTCCCAACTAAACTATCCTAACACTACTAGAGAGGAATGGAAATGAGAGCTCCTTGGCTTGGTGTGTATTTACAAGTGAGTGACCCCCTCTATTTATAGCTTGGACAGGTCGGTGGAGTGGAGTAGCAGCCAAGGGAGTGAAGAGGCAGTGCCCGGCCAGTTCGGCCGAATGGATGAGTTCGGCCAAACTCGCCAGTTCAGCCAAACCACAGGATGCACCGCCCTTGCTCCCCAAGGGCTGGGATTTTCTCCCTTGGTCGATTTGGCAGCTGGGGGCGGTTCAGTTGAAGGCCTGGGTTCGGCCGAATTGGGCCTGGCCCGTGGCCAGCCCCCTTTGCACCGCCTTTGCTTCCTGGGCTTTGCGGATGACTTGATCCAGGTGGCCTTCGTGTTGGTTCAGCCCAGAAATGGTGCCGGTCGTCCACATGTAATGCACGGTCATTTCTTGGTCATCGTTGTCATGGACGACTCTCGGTGTCATATACGGCTAAGGGGGGTAGTCGGCCAAACCGTGTCGTTCGCCCGAACCGGTCATTTCTGCCCCCTATAGCACGTATCTCTCGTTGTTGTACCTGCACAAGTGAAACTCACCAAAACTCGTGGAACTTTATTAGAAGCAAACCTAAGTACATGGAATGTCACATATATCCTCTTTTATTCCCGAGTATTGGTGGTCGAAAACGTGCCGTAACGACCGCCAACAACCTCCAAGTCCACTTCATCCATTTCATCTACACCATACCATCCATGGACAACTTAGTTTAGGATTAGTTTACTTCTCGTTCCCCGTGGAAATCGATACCTTGGAATACTCCCGGGTGAAAGCTACATTGGTATCCGTCCGCTTGCGGATTTATCTGTAGGCCGTAAGGAGTGCCAACAAGCTTTCTGGCGCCGTTGCCGGGGAACAGTAGCTGTTCTGATTTCGAACCCAAGTTGTCCGTGTACCCCCATCATCCACCATCCATATGGATTCCACTCTTACCTTACGTCAGCATTCGGCTCCAAATGGCGATTGTTTGGAGCCACCACCATCATCACATCTCCTCCACACACCCGGCTATGAGCTGCGTCCCGGCTTCATAGCCATGGTTCGAGAGCAAATGTTCTCAGGAACTGATGCTGAGAGTCCATACGCGCATTTGCGTGAGTTTGAGCAACTATGTTCGTGTCTCGTCATTGCGGGCATGACATAAGACACGCTTAAATGGAAGCTATTCCCATTTTCATTGACGGGAGAAGCAATGAAATAGTACTCTCTAGCTATCGGAAGTATGGAAGGGAGTTGGGAAACCCTTAGAGAGAAATTCTGCCTAAATTTCTTCCCAGCTTCCAAGGTAGCCAGCATCCGAATCGAAATTCTTCCCTTTAAACAATTAGAGGGAGAATTGTTAGGAGCTGCGTGGGCTCGTTTCAAGCAAATTCTGGCCTCAGGACCGGACCTAAGACTTTCAGAACCTATTGTTCTACAACACTTCAGCCTTGGCCTCTGTCCCGTAGCCACCACTTTCTTGAACTTCGCTTCAGGAGGGTCGTTCTCCCATCTGATTCCTAGTGAAGCGAGGGTAATCCTTGATCGTATCCTGGACGACACTCCCTATACTGGAATCTATGATGAACTCCCCGATGAACAGAAGCAGCCTGAACCTGAAGAGCCTATACACCCACAATCTAAATCAATCAGCTCTTCCATTCCATTAGAACCCGAAGCTCATTTCGAACCACAACCATACTCTAGCCAAGACCATTATGATCCACTCTACACCACTCCCTATGATTTTGACGATGATCTATTCGATGACATCGGGAGTGCAGCAAGTTTCCCATTGGAACAACGTGTAGAGCAAAAAGATCAACCTCCCGACAAGGAAGAACTTGAATATCAGAGATAGTACTTAGGACGCCTCTCTACTACCATGAGTCGGGAATGGCTAGAGGAGGTTGAAGCCTCGACCAATGACGTTAAAATGCCCAAAAGGATCTGAAGGATGTTTTGCGAAATCACGGGCATAGACAAGGAAATTGGGTACGACCCGAGCCTCGGAATCAACATAATCACTAGCTCTTTGGTGCGAGCCCGATTCCCTAATGAACCATGGTCATCATCTCAGAAACGCCTAAGGTTCACATCGGGAAGAATCCTTGACAGTTTGGGGATCTTGCGGGTCACACCCGTTCAGATTAGCGACCCTAAACTGTTCCTGGATTTCCATATCTTTGACCTACCTAAAAATTCCACTCATTCTATCTTTATCAGGAGGCCAATTTTGAAAATACTGGAAAAAGGCACCAATGAATCAGCTAGTAGAGCTTAGGATCGGGAAAGAACTTGTCCCTGTCTCTTACTTTCATTCTCTGAACACCCCAGTAGAGATAGATCCTGATCCTAATCCCATGGAGGAGGTCATGTCAACAGCCTTGACGGACTTAGAGCCTACCATCCCAGAGGAAGACATCCAATTCTTTACGAAGGAAGAGGAAACTCAATCTCCAATCAAGCTCAATCCAACTGAAAACTCAACCTCCAAACAAGCTCAATCCAATTGAAACTCCAAAACCATCTCCAATCGAGCTGAAACCTCTTCCTCCTGAATTAAAGTACACTTTTCTCCGTGGGGACAAGCAAACTCTAGTGATTATTAGTGACAAGCTATCCGACCTAGAAACCCAACAACTGCTCACTATCCTAGAGAAGAATCGAGCGGTCTTAGGATATTCACTCCAAGATCTGAAAGGGATCAGTCCTAACCTCTGTACCCATCATATCCCAATCAATTCTGAAGCGACACCGTCTCAGAAACCTCAAAAACGGTTTAACAATGCTACGAGGGAGGTCGTGAAAAAGGAAGTTCTCAAACTCCTTCACGCAGGGATCATTTATCTTGTCCCTAATAGTGAATGGGTCAGTCCTGTTCAAGTTGTTCCTAAGAAGGGAGGAATGACGGTTGTGCGCAATGATAAAAATGAGCTCACCCCGCAGTGCACTGTCACTGGTTGGCGTATGTGTATCGACTAGCGTTGACTCAACAAGCCCACCAAGAAAGACCATTTCCCCCTTCCATTCATAGACGGGATGCTTGAACGGTTAGCAAAACACTCTTTCTTCTGCTTCCTTGATGGTTACTCTGGATATCATCAAATACAATCCATCCAGACGACCAGAGTAAAACCACGTTCACATGCCCCTATGGGACGTATGCCTATCGTTAGATGTCTTTCGGGCTATGTAACGCACCCGCCTCTTTTCAACGTTGCATGATGTCCATCTTCTCTGATATGATCGAAGAGATTATGGAAGTGTTCATGGATGATTTCTTAGTTTATGGGAAGACCTTTACCGAGTGTCTGAAAAATCTGGACGAGGTCCTCCAGAGATGCCAAGAAAAGCACCTCGTCCTAAACTAGGAAAAGTGCCACTTCATGGCGAGAGAAGGGATTGTCTTAGAACATAGGGTGTCGGAACATGGAATCGAAGTAGATAGAGCAAAGATAGAGGTCATTGAGCAACTTCCACCTTCCACCAATGTTAAGGGGATCCATAGTTTCCTTGGCCATGCCAGATTCTATAGGCGTTTCATCAAAAACTTCTCCCAGATTTCCAGGCCTTTGACCAATCTCTTAGCCAAGGATGCCCCTTTCATTTTTGATGAAGAGTGTTATGCAGCCTTTCACACTCTCAAGAAAGCACTCATTACCGCTCCCATCATCCAGCCTCCCGACTGGAGCATCCCATTTGAAATCATGTGTGATGCGAGTGATTTTGTCGTAGGAGCTGTGTTGGGCCAAACTAAGGACAAGAAGCACTATGCTATCTCGTATGCTCGCAAAACGCTTACTGGCCCCCAGCTCAACTACGCAACCACGGAGAAGGAACTCTTATCGATCGTGTTTGCTATAGACAAATTCTGGTCCTGCCTAGTTGGGGACAAGGTCATAGTCTATTCAGACCACGCCACTCTGAAGTACCTTCTGACAAAAAAGGATGCGAAACCGAGACTCATCCGCTGGATCCTCCTACTCCAAGAGTTCGACATTGAAGTAAGGGATAAGAAAGGAGTAGAGAACTCAATGGCTGACCACTTGTCTCGAATGCAAGTCCCATCCGATCTTCCAATTGATGATTATTTACGGGATGACACGCTCCTTAAGGTCACCACCATTGATCCATGGTATGCCAACATAGTGAACTACATGGTGACAGGGTACGTCCCACCAGGAGAAACTAAGAAGAGACTGGCTTATGAGAGCCGACTCCATCTCTGGGACGACCCATACCTATTCAGGATATGTAGTGACGGACTACTCAGGAGATGCGTACCTGCACATGAGGCATATAAGATCCTAGAAAGGTATCATGTAGCCCCATACGGAGGCCACTATGGCGCATTCCGGACCAATGCTAAAGTCTGGCAGTGTGGATTTTATTGGCCCGGCATGTATGAAGATGCTAAAGCATTTATCATGCGATGCCCATGGTGTCAGAAACATGTAAACATAAACACTAGAGACGCAATGCCGCTCACCAGCAATCTCCAAGTAAAAATCTTTGATGTTTGGGGAGTGGACTTCATGGGTCCTTTCCCGAAATCAGAGGGCTGCAAATTCATTCTAGTGGTGGTAGACTACGTCTCTAAGTGGGTGCAAGCCTTGCCATGTGTGGCCGCTGACTCCAGGAACGCAAGACGAATGTTCCACAAAGTTATCTTCCCTTGTTTTGGCGTCCCTAGGATAGTCATCAGCGATGGCGGCTCCCACTTTATAGATGCAGCTTTCCATAGGTATCTCTCAAGTTTCGGGGTGCAGCATAATGTAGCTACACCCTATCACCCCCAGACTAGCGGTCAAGCAGAAACCTCAAACAGACAAATAAAAACATTCTGCAAAAGACCGTGAACGAGATTGGCAAGCACTGGAAGGACAAGCTCCCAGATGCACTCTGGGCATACTATACGGCCTATAAAACACCCATTGGAATGACCCCATATCAACTAGTCTATGGAAAGACCTGCCACCTACCAGTGGAAATGGAGTTCAAAGCTCACTGGGCCATTGGAAGTGGGGTATGGACCTTCCAGCAGCCGGCCTTAAACGGCGGATTCAGCTGGCAAAGTTAGATGAGATGAGAGAGCAAGCATATCATAGCTCCCGGCTATATAAGGAACCGACCAAGAGATGGCATGACAAGAGGATCAAGGTCAAAACATTCAAGCCAGGAGACAAGGTCCTCGTCTTTAATTCTCGGGTCAAGCTTTTCGGTCATGGGAAGCTTAGAAGCAAATGGGACGACCTGTTCACAGTAGTTAACGCAATGCATCTCATGGGACAGAAATACCTTCAAGATCAATGGACAACGGTTGAAAATCTTCCTAGAACCAGAACCTCCACCACTCGATGACTTAGACGTCATCGAGTTCGTGGAGCTCTTGAACCCGTCCATGAAATTTGGCGCAAATTCTTCAAATCCAAACCTTTCTAGGACAAAACCGCCTTCACCCTCGCACCCATGACCAAACACACAAGTCCCGACTTGGCCCGCA
This sequence comes from Echinochloa crus-galli, assembly GCA_900205405.1. NCBI lineage: Eukaryota > Viridiplantae > Streptophyta > Magnoliopsida > Poales > Poaceae > Echinochloa > Echinochloa crus-galli. Next base: position 166,121 of record OAMR01000826.1, read on the forward strand.
CACCAGGAGGCCCAGGGGCCAGTTCGGCCGAACCAGGCCAATTCGGGCGAATTGGCCAATTCGCCCGAATCCTAGGGTTCGGTCGAATCAGCCCCCCTGGCCCCACGTGCGGATATTTGCTCCCAAACTCATCTGCAGTTGATCCTATCATAAAACTCGTGAGGGAAACGTCGAGAAACTCATTTTTCGATCGGAGAAATCCGTGATAAAAAGCCTGGGACTTCTGTCGACTCCCATTATCCCATCTACATAAACTTCTTGGCCGTAGCCACAGCCACCATGGCCTCTTCCTCCTCCAAAGATGCATCCTCAACTAGGGGATCCAGCCTGGCTAGCCGGATCGATGGGTCCCCCCAGTGTGAGCAAGCCTTCCGCGTCACCGACGTTGAGCTGCCGAGCGATGGGCAGCGTGGGAGGGCTCCTGCCCACAGCCCCATGAGGCGCCCAGACTCCCCACGCCGCTCTCCTTCAGTGATGCTCAACCCTACGCCTCGCTGAAGGCGATCAAGAAGCCTCTTCGCTCACCATCACCAGGGCGCCCTACCACAAGCCAGTTGCGCCCGCGGTCAGCATCCTCCTCAAGGGTGCTGGACTTTACACTCCCAGCAGTCAAGGGAGAGGGCATGAGGGCGCCGGATTATACACCCGATATTCCACCCCGGTTCAGCATCAGAGGCGAGCGTACCGGAACAGGATACGGCAAGGTCTTGGTCCCGCCGCTGAACCGGGACAAGCTTGGGTTGGCAGAGTCCTCCCAGTCCACTCCTCCGCGGCGGAACCCCAGAGTTCAGCGCCGCAGGCAGCCTCCACCCATCAGGGAATTGCCAAGAGAGATGGAGTTCTCCGAAGAGGAGGACGAGAAGGATGAAGAAGGAGAAAAGCCACCCACTCTGGAGAGCCTGAAGGAAGAACTGGCGCAAGCGCCAGAAAATAAACAACCTGGAGGAGAAAGTGGCAGAGTGCGAGCTGGGACGGATGGAGACGAAGGACATGATGGAGGTCCTCCGCAAGGGCCTGTCCGCTAAAATCAAGCGGCTCGCCAAGGCCACAGGACACTTGGACCTTTACGACCCACCTGTAGAATAGTGTCATGCGGTCGTTTCGTTTTAGATAGAGCACCACTAGTTTAGTTCATTAGTTTGATTTAGTTTCATTCAGTTTATTTCCTTAGAATAATGTTTAGGGTTCTTTGATTTATTTTCCTTCCCAATCAATTTGTTTCCAATTCTTAGTTTGATGAATAAAATAAAGTTTGAGTTGAATAAAAATGAATAAAAGTGACGCTCCGGTTGGTGTAATTGAGCCATCTGGAGTGTGCCCTGTTTAACAAAAAGAGTACATGAGCACAAGACGACACAAGAGCGACACGGGACGAGGAAGCACGCATCGAGCTAATTCGGCCAAACCAGTTGGTTCGGGCGAATTGGGCAATTCGGCCGAACCAACCTGTTCGGCCGAACCAACCCGGCTCGCCCCCTTCGCGCACCTGCACACTGGTTTGCATTCCTTACCCTTGTCCATCTTTTCTGTGTTGACACGTTTCAAATTTTAAACATGCTCACATCATTTAAATGAAATGTTCTCGGTTTTTCTTTCATGCCATGAACTCTGTTTATTGTTCGTTTCAAATTAAGTATCCACATGCATGTGAACTCTTTCATGTTAGGATCCCCTGGTCTAAGTTGTTGATGTTTATGATATGTCTCGATAAAACAAACCGCCTGTTCATTCCATCATTCGGGAGAATTTATCACATGTGTGCTAGGATCAAGTTTCACACATACAGTAAACCAGAAAGTGAATAAAAGATACAATATCACGTAAAATAAACTATATAAATGACTTACAAGTCTATCAGAGTTATACAGTAAATCATGGAAACGAATGCTCCAAACTTCACAGGCACTCAACTGGGGGTTGCGTACGCCTAGAACTCAGCACCATCTTCATCAGCTTAACACAAGTTCTTCTTCTGAGCAGCAATTAGCAAGGTTGAGTACACTTAATTGTTGGTACTCAGCAAGGCAACAAGAAATAACCATAATACAAATTAATTATCAACTTTAAGTAAATTAATCATGCAAGGATCCAGGCCACTCTTAACCGTGAGCACGGCTGATATATCAGTTTTACACTCTGCAGAGGTTGTACACTTTCACCATAAGCCACGTAAAAGTTCAAAAGAACTTTAAACCCAACCATGTTGTGCGGATCAGGAACGCATCACACTACTGAGGTGTGACTGCATAGGGACGCTACGAGGCCTTTACAAAGATTCCCTAATAAGTGCATTCCGCTAAGGTTTCAAAATCCAAGCAAAGCATAACCCTCCCTAATGAGGTCTGTCTCTTAGCTATGCCCACAGCTCAAGAGGACCGGGTTATACCTCATCGAAGTCTCCCCCACTTGCCCTTTCGGTAAGACATGCACAAACTAGAGTCTCTAATTATTGAGCCAAGGCCAGAGCCCATTAGCACTCATGGTTTTACTGTTTTCCTGGGTGGTCACTCCATGTTCCAATTAAATCATCATGATAGTGTAATTAAAGCATAGGTAGAAAGATGATGCATGCATCCTAAAATGAACTTAGGATTACATTAACTCATGGTCGATGAATGGTGCATCAACAGTTGTTGGATGACTTTCAATAATCAATGCGTGCTTATTAGCCATGACAATACCAAAGCATACTATCTCATATGTATACTCTGATCACATAACTTGGTCCTTGGATGCATTCAAAATGGTGCAAGAGGAAGAACAACGTGTATTTCTCTATCAATGTCTCAATGAGCTGTGCATGTGGGTGGTAAAGTCTTAAATTTTGGGACTGAAAACGGAGCTTCGTTGAAAAGATACTGCTATCGGAAGATTTAGATTATAAAAGGCACAAAAGACTATATGCTTGATTAATTTTAATTAAATAAAATCATAGATACGAGTTATTCTCTATGTTTGAATTAATTCAATTATATAGTCAAATTAAACTTCGGTTGAAATCATATTTCATTTATAACTGTTTATGTATTATGTCAAATTAAACATTAACTTGAAATAAAACATGTGAGAGCATTTAATTGAATCATAAGTATGTCGAGTTGAGCTATCAAAAATTAATTTAGAAAGCATATTTATGTTAATGTTACTCACATTAATATTTATTATGAAAGCTCGAAGTTTTAACTCTAAGTTGTTTTTAATTAGAAAAGGTAGCTTTAATTAAACATTAATCAAATTAACATCACTTTATGAAAACTGAGATAAAACTTAATCAGATTTTAATTACAAATATGCAAGTACATATTATTCCAGTTAAAGCATTGAGTTAAAATATGTGAGCATCTAGTGGAATAAAACTAAGGATTCAAGTTGTGTCATCAATTAAAAACACATGTGCCTTGATATTAGTCATATTAACACTAATTATGAGATACCGAGGTGCAACTCTAATTACATTCTAATTAGAGAAGCTATTTATCACAAATATTATCAAGATTAATATTTGTTTATGAAAATCTGACATATAACCAAGTCAAATTTTAATTAGAAGACCAATTAAATAAATATTAATCAATTTCACATTAGTATGAAAATCTAAAGTGTAAACCTTAATTAGCCTTTAATTAGAGAAACATATTAGAATATTATTTAATTAATTTAACACAAATAAAATTCAGAAATAATTTTATATTAAATATCAGTTGTAAAATGTAGTTCATGTCAATATAAACCTATCGCAACGAGAATGGATCAAAACGGATCTAAAACGTGTAATCCATGCTTAAAACAATTTTTCAGGGACTTATGCGCAATTAACTATAGATTCTAGGGACTAGCAGAGGATTTTCGCAAGACTCGCCGAATAGTGACCATAAAACAGGGTAACTTCAGGGTTAGATCTATAAAAGTGCTTGACTAGGGCTGATGTGCAGGCATCTATAAGGTTCAGGGGGGGTTTTTGCGAGATTGCCGAGACACAAGATATGTTTTAAATGTTACAGGATTCTCCAGGGGGTTATCTGCAAAACCTCCATCTTCTTCCTCTAATCAACACAGAGCATCTCTCGCCGGCGCCAGGGGTGGCTCGGCTCGACGGCGTTCTGGCAATGGGGACCTAGCACAGGGGGTAGAGGGGGTCGTGGGGATTGCGTGGGTGTGCTCACCGGCGTGGGAAGTGGAGGACGACGGCCGGATTTTGGCCGGCGGCGGAGCGGGCGGCCGGTGGCTCGGGTGCTCGCGCGGGGAAGCTCGTCTGGCGACGGCGTGGCGAAGAGAGGGGGCAGCGGAGGTCCGGCTTTGCGAGGGGAAACTCACGACGGCGACGGCTCGTCCCGAAGTTGACCGAGGTCACTGGATTTTGAAGATGGCTGGCGGTGGCCCGAGGTGGACGTGGGCGCACTGCTCCGGCGACGGGATGGCGGCGAGAATTGGCGGAGAAGCTTCGGCTTATCTTCACGAAGCTCATGGTGACGACGGCTTGCTCCGAGAGGGTTCGACGGCGACGAATCGGCAAAAATGGCGCCGGCGGCGGTGCTCCGATCTCCGATGAGCTCCTGGCGGCGGTGCTGCGCGTGGATGCATGGCGAGGGCGGCGGCTAGGGCAGAGGTACGCGGGGTGCAAGGCTCGGTTCACGCGGCTTTTATAGAGGCACGGGGCTGCGCCTGGCGTGGCGCGCACGCCGAGGCCAGCCGGCGCGGCGGCGCTGCGTGCAGCGCCAGGAGAACTGGCGCGGGAGGCCACTAGGACACTTAGGCCATGCTAGGCCGAGTAGGGGCGGACCGGGCCAGTTGGGCCAGTTGGGCTGATCAGATTCGGCCCAAGGAAGATTTAGAGTTTTCTTTTTTTCCCAGAATGTTATTTTCCCATGCAAAGATTGATCCGAAATATTCCAGATAAATCATTTGAGCCACGAAAAATACTCCGAAAATTCCAAAAATCTCGGGAAAAATCTCAGATATAGAGTTGGACATGAGGAACCCAAATAATGTATTTGGAGCTCATGAAAAGAATTTAGCATGCTCCCAGAAATTGGGATTTGCGTTGGGAAAAATAGGAATACTTTCTAGAAAATTCCCACTGGCTTCTAAACGAAATTTTTGAAAACTTGCACACATTACCATCACCTATATTTATTTAAATTTAATTTGGAAAACAAAATTTTCCTATACTAAATTCCTTGTAACACAAATTATATTTGAACATTTAGAAAAGGACGAAGTAAACTTGGTCATATTTTAATTACAAAGATTGAAGTACAAATTATTCCATTTAAAACATTAACTTAGAGTAAAGCATATGATCGAAAACATCTAATCGAATATCGTATTCAACTAATCAATGTTATAATTGAAGCACAATAATTTTGGTATTATTTAAATTAACATTTATTTAGGAAAACATGAAGTGAAACTCTAATTTACTTTTAATTAGATAAGCTAGTTAAATAACCATTAATCAAATTAACATAACTTCACGAAAACCGAGATATAACCTATTTAGCTTTTATTCAGAAAATTAAATGAATAAATGTTAACCAATTTAATAGTATGAAAAACCGATGTATAAACCTTAATTTGATTTTAATTGAGAAACACATGTAAATGGCCTTTAGTTAAATTAATATTAAATAAAAATTCAAAAACAATTTATATGTTAAACAACAGTGCTAACGTGTAGTTCAAGTAGATGTGAAGCTAACGAAACAAGAACGGGTTAAAACAGAGCTAAAACGTGGATTTTATGCTATAAACCAGGTCAAAGGTCATAGCTTAGGGTTAGATCTATAATAGTGCTCGAGTTGGGCTTATGTGTAGGAATGTAATAGATCTGGCGGGTTTTCAGTGAAATGCGCAAGACACATGAATGGATCTAAAGGTTTCATGCTTCCTTGGGGGGATTTCTGCAAAAGCTCCATGAGCTTCTTGCCATGACCGACGCAGCGGCTCTAGACGTCAGGCTCACCGGCGTTCTGGCGGTCGGGGATCCTAGGCAAGGCGCGCAAATGACAGAGGATGACGAGGGGATCTCGGGGATGTGCTCACCAGCGCGGGAACTTGGCTCGCAACGGAGGAGATGGCCGGCGGTGTGGAGTTCCCGTGGGGGGGCTTGTCTGGCGACGGCGTGGCGAAGAGAGGGGGCAGCGGAGGTCCGGCTTTGCGAGGGGAAACTCACGACGGCGACGGCTCGTCCCGAAGTTGACCGAGGTCACTGGATTTTGAAGATGGCTGGCGGTGGCCCGAGGTGGACGTGGGCGCACTGCTCCGGCGACGGGATGGCGGCGAGAATTGGCGGAGAAGCTTCGGCTTATCTTCACGAAGCTCATGGTGACGACGGCTTGCTCCGAGAGGGTTCGACGGCGACGAATCGGCAAAAATGGCGCCGGCGGCGGTGCTCCGATCTCCGATGAGCTCCTGGCGGCGGTGCTGCGCGTGGATGCATGGCGAGGGCGGCGGCTAGGGCAGAGGTACGCGGGGTGCAAGGCTCGGTTCACGCGGCTTTTATAGAGGCACGGGGCTGCGCCTGGCGTGGCGCGCACGCCGAGGCCAGCCGGCGCGGCGGCGCTGCGTGCAGCGCCAGGAGAACTGGCGCGGGAGGCCACTAGGACACTTAGGCCATGCTAGGCCGAGTAGGGGCGGACCGGGCCAGTTGGGCCAGTTGGGCTGATCAGATTCGGCCCAAGGAAGATTTAGAGTTTTCTTTTTTTCCCAGAATGTTATTTTCCCATGCAAAGATTGATCCGAAATATTCCAGATAAATCATTTGAGCCACGAAAAATACTCCGAAAATTCCAAAAATCTCGGGAAAAATCTCAGATATAGAGTTGGACATGAGGAACCCAAATAATGTATTTGGAGCTCATGAAAAGAATTTAGCATGCTCCCAGAAATTGGGATTTGCGTTGGGAAAAATAGGAATACTTTCTAGAAAATTCCCACTGGCTTCTAAACGAAATTTTTGAAAACTTGCACACATTACCATCACCTATATTTATTTAAATTTAATTTGGAAAACAAAATTTTCCTATACTAAATTCCTTGTAAATTATATAATGCTTGAGAAAATTATTGTATTAATTAGGCTAACTGTTCACATCCTAAAATTTGAAATTTTAGGGTGTGACAACCTTCTTCCACTTCACACATCTGCTTCAGAGATCATCCCCTGAAAAAGCTTGTCTTGACCAGTATAAAGTCTTGTCAAATTTTGAGTCCCTGGAGACAGTATTGTTTCCCAGATCATTTGCAAGCATATATCTATCATCAGAGTTGCATTAGAAGCCCTCATGCCTTGGTGATACCCTGATAAAAAGGAAAAAAATAATAAAGGACTCATGAAAGTCCAATGATTCGACAGAAAGAATTCCCAAAAAGGCTAAGAAGAAAAAAATGAAAGGGGTCACGAGGCTGAGGACCAACAATGAACTCTTCATCTCAAACTTGCAAATTGATCGAAGGCAATCGACACACCTCCGGGAACCAGTCTTTGACTCGACAGAAATATATGTCTTGATAAGATCACCACCTGAGAGACAAAGAGAAAACACATAAAGAGATAGTGAGTGAAAAGGACTGACTCCAGAGAGTGAGAGAATAATAAGGAAGAAAGGACAAGGGTCATTTATTTGCAAATAAATTAGAAAACCCAGAATGCAGGATGACCAAGATGGATATTGTTGTAAGAGCCGTTTCGTTCATCAACCACCCAAGACCCAGGGAGTAGCCACTTCAAATCCATAGGTATGGAGAAAGGTTTGAAATAAACAATACACATTTGTTCATATCATGACAGAACCCTTATCTTAGTCTTGCTCTTTTTTAATTCTTTACTCGGGACGAGCAAAGATCTAAGTTTGGGGGAGCTTGTTGGCGGTTTTTACGGCCTGATTTCCGATCTCCAACTGAGTATAAAATGGACACAATGGATTTACACACCATAGCTATAGGACTTATTTCTAACCATTTCCACAAGTTTTGGTGATTATCCATTGTGTAGGTAAAAAATGGAGAAATAAAGGCTACAAGGGTCGAAGTTGATCAATTCGGCCGAACGACACGACTCGGCCGACCAACCCCCTTAGCCGTACATGATGCAATGCACAACCAGAGGCCATCCATGCAAGCGATGACCAAGCAGTGACCAGGCAAGACACGTGGATCACCGCCACATCATCTCTGGGCCAGAAAACACACGAAGAACATCACGCAGAGCAGCCCAAGGCGGTCCTGAGGCAGAGGCGGTGCAAGAGAGCGATCCTGGGCTTAAAGCCCAATTCGCCCGAATCCTAGGATTCGGCCGAACCGCCCCCAACACGAAACCGCCTCAGGGGAGCACATCCAGGCCGTAGGAAGCAAGGATGGGGCACGTGGCACCTCGGCCGAACTCCCTGTTTCGGCCAAACTAGAGGATTCGGCCGAATGGCCCAGCACCGCCTCCCACTTCCTTGCATGCTACTCTGCCTCCCACCGACCCTGGCCAGCTATAAATGGAGGTCCTCGGGCCCTGCATCAACACACAACATAAGAGAGTTAGGCTTAGCGAAGCTCTGCCACTTTCATACTTAGAAGATAGGGAGAGAGGAGAGATGAGCGTCCCGGAGAGGAGCCTGAGTGTCAGCCCCTCTTCCCGCTGTACCTCTACGGATGCGGCTCAGCTTCGAGTGACATCCGGGTCGTGTCTGGTAACTCTTGTATATGTCTCTGATTAATTGAGCATTCAGTTCTACTTTTATATGCTTGTTGGTTCTTCGTTCAATGCTTAGTTGATTGGTATAATTGTATACTGGTTGCTTAGCTTGGGTGCTTATCTTTCTATAGGAGATAAGTATTAGTTGACTAGTGTAAGCGCGGTGCCTACACTTGAGGCTAACTTAGTTTGCCCCTGAGTCTGCGGATGTGGTAGTCGTTAGGTGGTGACAGCCCTATACGGCTTTTGTAGCCCATCACGTTCGTCTTGGCTTGTAGGATCCCCCAGTGCAGGATAGATCACACCCCTTTCTCATCCCTTTCTGTGTGTGGTAGGTTCTGCTATCCCGAAGCAAGTATCTAGCTGTACCCTCTGACCTGCTCAGTTAATCAGTAGAGTACTTCTACCAGGCTCGTGCCCTCTCTACCCTCTTATCGCTTCTTTTCCCTCTTTGTTGTTGTCATCCACTTCATCCATTTCATCTACACCATACCATCCTTGGACAACTTAGTTTAGGATTAGTTCACTTCTCGTTCCCCGTGGAAATCGATACCTTGGAATACTCCCGGGTGAAAGCCACATCGGTATCCGTCCGCTTGCGGATTTATCTGTAGGCCGTAAGGAGCGCCAACACTACCCCAACTAATACACGGTTGTAGGCGCTAGTTTCGTTTCTTTGATATCCTACCTTCAATGGAAGGTTAAGGTTTTGTTCTGCTCTGTGTCCTTTGTCGACTACATCAGACCTTTTTTTTATGCATTACAGGAACTCATGAGAGTCTTACCTCGGATATGCATAGAGTACATTAGTATTGCTCTTTCGTGCAAATAAGCACAAAACTACTCTAAGTAGTGCCATGGCTCTGCACTAGCAACCAATCATGTCTTAACAAGGCTAACATAGACAAAATCTGTTACAACAGATAATGCTTTAAAGTACCCAGACCCTAAGTAAAAAGTACTCTCGCGTGACACGCACAAGTAGTTTGTAGACTTGCCCTAGCAGTCTACCGAGTCTTACCGAGACCAACATATTTTATGTTTGCTACAGTAGACTAGCTGAACACTATCACGACCACAAGCAGTAGTACTACAAGTACTCAACACAAAGTATTTGATGCTTCCAGAAAATATACCATTACTTTGCGGGCAGTGAAACTATTTAAAAAGTAGTGCTTCAACATTGATTGCTTAAACAGCGGCATTCAAATAGCGACTACTTAATAGTAGCAAAAACCATCGACTACCTTCATGGTAGCGCAATTTAAAGACTACTTAAATGTAGCAAACTACAGGGACTATAACTGGTCCTCTATTACTACTCTAAAGAACTGATAAACTCGTTAGCCATAGGCTCGGTCTCGGCCACCGGTGCATCATACTACTCTTTCGTTGCGCCAGGAGGCAGATACCTTATCTCCAGCTTGGCATCAGGATTATGTGCCTTCACCAAAGCCAACAGCCTATTGGTGCATTCCCTTAAAGCGGACTTGCAGAACTTTAATACCTGCTCTAATACTTGGCGAAGCCGATCCAAGAGTGACTGGTTGTCCGTCGCCACGCCTTCTGGGGTTAACATTCCTAGGATTGGCTCGACTGCTTCTTCTATATTCTTCTTTTGGGCAGGAGGCTATCAACTTCTTCCTGCTTGGCTTATTGTGTCTTCAAGTATTGATCAATTTGGCTCTCACAATCATGGAGGATCTTTTGCTCTTCAGCAAATTCCTTGTTCTTTTCCTCCATGGTGTGCTTGAGCTGAGTAATTTCATCCGCTTGGGATTGTGAGAGCTTGTACCACGAAGTCATGTTATCCTTCTCTTCCTTCAAATCCTTCTTTAGTCCTGCTCCATATGCAGTGTCATTTAAAACAACAACTTAACCAGTGACTACTCAAGGAACATGGATTAAATTAGAAAAGAGTACTTACTAGTGTTTTCCTTCACCAAGCTACTGCAGCGGGTATCTAGCCTAGATCGTTCTTTGCCAAGAGCCTGGAGTTACGCATGGAGGTTGTCGATTGCTTTTTGATGCTCTAGTTGCATCTCCGCGCGTTGCTCCAACAAACCGGCCAGATCCGCCTCCAGGTCCTCAACCCGCGCTGCCAATTTAGCATCGCCTGGTTTTTCAACCATGTCTACAAGGGCCTGCAATAAAGGCACACTTATTATTGAATGCTTTATGCAATTGCCTAACACATATCAGGTTACGAGTCCTTACCAGTGCAATTTGTAGTTGATTCCTGAGTTGTGCAGCTTCATCTACTGGTTCCATTATTGCAACCTCAACCTATAACATGATTATGTAGTTATTAACAAAACTACTTTTT
>OAMR01000826.1:177331-195837 GCA_900205405.1 Echinochloa crus-galli
TGCAGTAGCTTGGTGAAGGAAAACACTAGTAAGTACTCTTTTCTAATTTAATCCGTCTTCCTTGAGTAGTCATTGGTTAAGTTGTTGTGTTTAACAACACTGCATATGGAGCAGGACTAAAAAGGATTTGAAGGAAGAGAAGGATAACATGACTTCGTGGTACAAGCTCTCACAATCCCAAGCGGATGAAATTACTCAGCTCAAGCACACCATGGAGGAAAAGAACAAGGTGTTATCCTTCTCTTCCTTCAAATCCTTCTTTAGTCCTGCTCCATATGCAGTGTCATTTAAAACAACAACTTAACCAGTGACTACTCAAGGAACATGGATTAAATTAGAAAAGAGTACTTACTAGTGTTTTCCTTCACCAAGCTACTGCAGCGGGTATCTAGCCTAGATCGTTCTTCGCCAAGAGCCTGGAGTTGCGCATGGAGGTTGTCGATTGCTTTTTGATGCTCTAGTTGCATCTCAACGCATTACTCGAATAACCCGGCTAGATCCACTTCGAGCTCTTCAATGCGTGCTGCTAGTTTGGCATCACCAGGTTTTTCAATCAAGTCTACCAAGGCCTACAGTTAAAGATGTCTCCTGAGTTGATCACCTTCATCTTCAGGACCTAATATCGTAATTTCAACCTGCAAAGGGAGTCCGCAGTTCTTAATAAGACTACGTTATTTCATCTTTATTCTTACATGCTTTTTTAACAAAAGCTACTAAGATTTTTTGAAGTTTCTCCAGCAGTTGATAGGATGCTAACGCCAACATCCTTGTTAGATTCTCCAGCACCTTCTGTTACACTAGTCTGTGGCTATCGCAGGGTATAGATCCAAGTCCAAAAGACATAATGATTATAGGATTCAAGTACGATGGATGGAATTTATCAAACTCTGTTCCTTGGCATAACTTTGAAGTTGAGGGTGCGACTACTTCTACGGTCGAGGATGGTGCGATGACCTTAGGCTCTTTGGAGGGTTTTCTCAACCCTGGCCTCGGCTAATTGATCTTTGGCAGGCGCTTCCATTGCAGCGGGTTGATTTTCCGCTTCATCGGTTTGTATTGCCTTTAACAAGGCCTGGGCTGATGACCTGTTGAAAGACAATAACAAATTTATACTATGGTTACTTGACAAAGATACAAAAACAACACAAGATTTGAGTGCTTCCTTTACTTACTCTGTTGAAGGTATAGGAGCAGTCAGAGGTTGGAAACTGAATTTCTTCAGTATGGGAAAGCTCCGCTTCGAGCCTGTGGTACTTCCGGTAGTACCACTCGCTATGGCACTAGTTGTGGACGACCCCTCGGGTATGATGATGCACTTGGATGTTCTCCCTTCCTCAGATTGATCCACTTCTGGTAAAGCAGACTTAGAGGATGGCCCTGAATGGCTTACGAAGGAGTAGCTTGAGCGTTTTCTCTTAGCACCCGCTGGAATAATTGGAAGTCCTCTCGAGCTCTCTGCTTTAGGGATCTCAGCATCCACAGTCTTTTCCGAGGAACTTTCGTCAAATTCTTGCCACTCCTGGTGGGTCAACCCACCGACTGGTTCTTCGGAAGAGGCCTGCATAACAACAACAAGTCGATTGCGTATTGAGTACTTCAACAATAATTGGCTGGTATGTATGGTTACTTACTAAGCTTGGGGGCTTTGATTTTGAACATTCTCCGACTATGATTGGCATATCAGTTACATTAGTGAACATGCGATTCAGCCGCATGAGCACAGTGTCGTTTGCAATAACTTCTGGCGCCATCCTTGAGGGATCCATATCACCTTCATAGTCATATCCGAGGTGTACGTGCTCCCGGAGTGGTTGCACCCCTCGCTTTAAAAAGTTGAAGGCGCATTAATTGATTAAATTGATTAACTCCGGTGGGACCCTTCTGCTTCAATTGATTAACTCGCATTAACAAGGCGGGTACATCTTTGACGTCTTCAGCTTTTGGCTTGGTGTTCCACTGGGATAAATCCAGTGGGTACCAGCCATCCAGGGCAGGGCAGCTCTTGCCATGGTTTCCTGCTGTATTAAAAATACACAGGTTGGGAACAGTATTACAAAGTACTCTTAACAAGATACTAGACTGTTGTAAACAACTTACCAATAAGGAGCCACTCGGACTTCCAGTCTCCGCATGAATCCTTGATTAGCATTTCAAACCATTGATCCTTCATCCTTTGGCGAAATAGAATTCCAGCCCCACCAACTACTTCTGAAATGAACCAGATTTTCATAAAAGAGAATCCGACTCCCTGTACCATTGTGATAGTCCCAGGACACATCGGCTATCACGTACAGAACTCATTTCAGAATAATATCATTTACGTTCAACGAAATCAGAGTACAACAAGGGTATTTACATAAATATTACGAATTGGTACAAGCCCGCTTGGCTAAACGACAAGTAGAAACCCTACAAAGCGGTAGTTAGGGCATCAAGTCTTCATCACCAATCTTCATTTCTTCTCCACAAGCATCCTTGAGTGTAGCGACGCAACCCTTCAGTCGTAACATTCACCATGATCGGACTCGAACTCCAAGTCCAACCTGCAAGCTCTCGAACTGTCCCCAAGGAATGGGACAGTTCCACGTCACCATCCATATATGTGCAAGCTTTAAAGTGGACTAATCTAGTATACAAATATGCAAGGAGCAGGCTGGGGTTTCCTATGCAGCAGCAGAAGTTTCAATTAGTAGTTTCCAACACCAACACACACACACACACCTCCACGGGCAACTCTGTCAAAACAGACTCCCGTTTCCAATGTCTACTCGATGGGAGAGCTCCCGCCCCTCCCATCTCAACGGCCAAGCCGGGTCCTTAGTTTAAAAAGGGGAGGTAGAAATTTAGTTACCAAAAACACTAATCAGACGAACAGGCATAGGGGGATTGTCCATAACCGAGGATGCGGCTATACGTATAGTTTATAACTCTGCAGAGTGTGTGCACCTGGAATCTATGCGAGATGCGCCCAGTCGGTAGCGAACCTTCTGAACAACACCACACCGAACGGAGGTCTAGTAGTTACGGCGCCATCCTGCTTTTCCGGGCTTGGGGCGCGTCCTCCGCTAGAGGTCACCCCGGAACTGTGAAGCACTCCCCCGGGGCCAGTCGGGGGGCTAAAGCAAATCAGGGAGCAAAGGTCAACACCAGTCCCCCTTACATTGATACTCTATCCTCCTGCAGGCTTGGCACCACACTTGCTAGGCTCGGAACGGGCCCACCCTCATCATGGACAGACAGTGTGCACGGTAAAGTCCTATGACATGGTTTGTCTGACCCGGTCCTCAAACAACCGAAGCGAGCTCTTCTCTCGAAATGCGTGTCCACCACAGTGGTCCGCTAGTCGCACCTATTACAGGTATCGCCGTCATCTCCTCTTCATCAGAACAATCAAACTTGTGCCCGCAACAGGCACTCCGTAGGAAGTACCCAAGTGTACTCCCCAAGCCCCCAATCCGAGGATTGGATTATGGTACGCTCGCTTAAACAAATGGGTTTTCAAATCCTCCAACTCCTTCAGTTTTCACACGCACAACAGGTTTGGCCACGTGTGGCCAAGCTTGGCCGGCTATGGGATAAGGTGCACGAGTGGTCTAGGAGCTGTTGCGAGGCTTGCGGCCAGGTTTGGCCAGGTGTGGCCAAGCTTGGCCGGCTATGGCCGGCTTTGGCTTGGCAGTAGCTGGCTGTAACCAGTTGTTGCTGGGAGTGGCAACATGTGGCCAGAGGTGGCTAGGATGCAGCTGTTGCTGGCCAAAGGTAGCCACAACGAGCTGGGGCAAGGACAAACGCATCATGGCTTAGCCGGGTCCGGTCGGATGTTTGGATTTGGTTAGGGTGCATGGTAGGTGCTCGACGAAATGCATGAGAGGCAATTCCGTTGCTCGTTTCCACGGTTAGGGGTTTGGCATGGCGAGGCTGGGGTTCTCGGTATGGGCCAGCGGGTTGCGGCTTGCACGCGCTTGAACGAGCGCGCGACGTCGCGGCATGGCGCGACGAGTGGCGCGCGATGAGCGTGCGGGGGCGACTGGCTGCGGCGTGTTAGTAGCACGTGCGCGCGGTTACCAGCTAGTGCTGGGCCATGCCACGGCTCGGGCGATGGCTTGGGACATTATGTCGAATAGGTTCGGGGTGAGGTCGGCTCTGCAGCGATGGGGTTCGCGTCGCGTGCGTAGTGTTACGGCGGTCCGTGTCTGCGTCGCGAACGCGAAAGCTGGGTAGCAGCGACGATTCGGCGAGCGGGGCTGCAACTGGACAGTGGCAAGGCAAAAGCGAGGCGGGGCTCGGTCCGCGGGCGGCAAGGACGGCAAGGGCGACGGCACGGCGAAGGGCTAGCGCGGGCATAGGGTGTTCCATGGCCGCGACGTGGCCGGCGACGGCGTGCAGGCACTCGGCATCCCGAGGCCACAGCTCGTACGCATAGCAGCAGCGTGGCAGGGTTTGCGCGTGTGCGGGCACGTGGTCTTCCACGGCTTGACACGATCGCTCGGCCCGCAAGGCCCCGACGTTCCGGCTTGCGGCGACGAGACAACTGCTGGACTGGCGTCGGCAAGGCAAGGGCGAGCACATCGAGGCGACGACGGTGAAGGCAGCGGCACCTGCAAACGAGGGGCACGGCTCGAAGGCCAGCGCACAAGCGACGGCGGGCTGCGGCGAAGCAAACGGCACAAGGGAACAAGTGGCTCGAAGGCCGGACATGGGAGGTTCCATCAGCACATGGCCGGACAGCAAGGGGGCTGGAGAAGGACGGGCAGCGCGGCTTACCAAAGGTCGGCTGGGCATTCCAACGAACAACTTGGGGGCGACCAGAACAGCAGCTTGTGGTTCGGGCAAAGCATCGAACAGGTTGCGGACGAGGTTGGTGCAGAGGAGGGGAAGCAGCTTGGTTTAGTCGTACTCGTCCACACGTCCAGCTCCTGCTCGCGGTCGTTGTTGCAGAGGGGTGCTGCTCCAGCTTGACGAAGTGGTAGTAGTCCGCTCGGTGCCATGAACGGAGCTCCTGGTCGCTGTGGTGATGATGCTCCTCGCCATCAGCTCGAGCACAGCAAGGTGACCCCAAGGCAGCAGGTTCCCCGAGCGGTGGCGGTGCTGTCCCACCGGGCTTGTCTGATGCAGAGGCGCCCTTCACTGATTGGAGAAAGAAGATAGAAGGAAGGTGCGTCTGGTGCCTTGCTGCGGGAATTGATGGAGAGTTGGTTGCCTCCTTGGATTGGACAGTGGATAGGAGGAGGAAGCCATATGACTGCTGATCTGCATCTCGGTCAAGAACAGAGAGAGAGAGCGAGAGAGAAGTGATTTGTTCTTGCGTGAACGAGAGAGCAGCGAGATCTTGGTGCTTGGGCTGCTGTTTTGCTTGCTCGGCATGTTCAGAAGAGAGAGGGGAGAAGAGCAGCTGCTGGTTTGCTTCGGTGGAGAGAAAATCAGAGAGGAGAGATCGGGAACAGAGAGCAAGCAGCTTTGCTTGTTCTTGCGGTGGAAGAAATAAAGAACAGAGAAAAACAAAGAGAGCTGGCGCTAGCTTGTTGCGAGAGAAGAAAGAACAGAGGAGGAGAAGAGAGCCGACGGCGGCGGCTTGGAGGAAATGGAGAGGAGAGAGAGGGGATGAGAGGGGCATTTACGAGAACTAGTTATGGTCAGGGCTAGGTCAGTTGGTGGGCTCTTAAATAAGCATCACGGTTTGGACCAAAAGATTTGTAACCACGAAACAAATTGATATCAATTTATTCAACGAGTTTGGTACAAATGAATTATACTGATTTCACAAGAACGAATTACTTACCACATAATTAATTCGAGAAGCCGGAAAATAGAGCCGTAATTCAAATGAAGTCTACAAAAATTTAATACAAATGAATTAGAATATTTTCTGAAATCAAATCAATTAACTTGAAATTCATTTGAAGACTCGATAAATAATGTCGTAATTCATTTAATCAATTTTCAGAGCTCTGAGGGATTGAGCGGATCAAAAAGTTAGCAGGTTGACTAGGTTACCAGGCTGAGACCGAGTTAGAGGGCCGGTCTAAGTTAGCGGGTTGATCGGGGTTAGATTGGATAGTTAGTCGTTAGAGCCCAGTTAGTATTAGGAAAAATTAGTAATTAGCTTTAGATTTATGTTTGAACTGGAAATTCAAAATACAAATCACACACAAAGAATCAAATAAAACCAATTAAACCCAAATCACACTATCAACAATTATCCTTAATTTAAAATTAAAGCTCATAAATTTTTACTACTAGGAATTTTTTAGAAGGCACGAGAAGACATCCTTAGATTTTCTAGCTAGTTATCAAGAAATGCACGGAAAATTTTGAAATCCACATTTTTAACATTCCAGAAAAATCTGGGATGTTACAACTTCCATCCTCTGGAGATTAGGTTGTGGCCTGATATGATACAGAGTGCGGAATAGAGCGAGACTAGGTTTGATGCCAAGGAATGCTTCGCACGCATGAACGAATACAGAAAGGTATACAATCCCATTGGGATTGAGATGATGAAGCTGTAACTTGTAGAAATCAAGGAATTCCTTCATGAAAGATGAGATGGGTAGTCCAACACCGCGTTCGCAGAATTTCATTGGTGTTTTCTGTTGGAAAAGGTTGTTTTATGCAGGATTTCCATTCAAGAGTTTGTTTTGACAGAAGCAAACCTTGGCCTACTAGGCTGTTCAGATCGTCGGCAAACGCAGTACAATGCTTCCAAGCGTTAGCAGGCGAAGGAGGTTATTTTAAGTCGATCCTTGTATTAGGATCTACCAATGACACCCTCTTCCTTGTAGACTTCTTCTTCGGCGGCTAGGCGGATCCAGCGTCATGTATCTTCTTCACTGCTCCTTGTTTCTTGCCCATGGTGACGCTTTGAGTTATTACCTTGGTTTCTCTCAAATTCACTAAAGAAGAAAAATGGTGGTGCAGTGTATGGGTTGTGAAAGCTCGGGGGTTACAAGCTCGGGTGCTGCGCAAGCTCACGGGCTACAAGCTCTGGTGGAAGGAAATGACGGTATGAAGAATGAGCAAGCTTAAAGAGAGATATTTATATACAACAGTTAGAAATACTCTGCAGTACAGTAATCGCGACACATTGCATTCTGTTATCAGGGCCGGTTCTGTAGGGATAACCTTCCTAACTAACCACCAGTGGCGGAATATTCGGAGATTCAATATTTTGGGAGATTGTTGAAGATTTCTTTGATCTTTAAACCAAAGATATTTGCTTTAAAGCTCGGGGGCTGCTAGCGGAATATCCGGGATTTTATTTTTCTAAAATTTTCGGCTTAAGTCAAGGGAAGACCTTCAACTAGTTTTAATCAAACTACTCCAAGCTCGGGGGCTATACCCAATGGGTGCACCTACTCGGTGCACGCCATTGAACTACTCGAGATAAAGATTGATGACTGCTTTTGAACCTTTGGCTACTTAAAAAGTAATCTTAGGCTCGGGGGATACACCCATTGGGTGCATCAAGAATTGAACCAAAGGTGCAAGATGCTCGGGGGCTTGTGGGACCAGAATCCCTAGGGCCACTCATCCACAGGATTAAACTACTCGATATGGAAAGTTTGATCCGACTACTTTCAACCAATCGACTATGGTGCAAGACGGCGTAGTTGATTGGAAAGACTAGTCGTGTACTATTAGGAGACTCCCCAAAGTACCTTGTTGTAGTACTCCCTGTTGTATACGACTAGGATCATGTAACCGGCTTGTAACTCTGCTCCCCGGATATATAAGGCGGAGCAGGGACCCCCTCAAAACAACTCAACTCACGTGCAATACAATCAAGCACACAGGACGTAGGGTATTACGCTACTCGTGGCCCGAACCTGTCTAAATCTTTGTGTTGTTCGTGCACTATTGTTCCTAGAACTCGGCGAGAACCACGAATCTACTCTCTGGGGTACCCCCAGGCAGTCGTGCTCGACATAAATCGTCAACAGCACCGTCATTGCCGAGATCGGTGAGCCATGGCCGCCGCCTCCCCAAATCGCCGGCCACCCGCTCCACCCTGACGCCTACAAAAGGCCAGCCTAGGATCCTTGTGCTCCGCTTTGCCTCCCCTCACCGCCACCCAACCCGCTTCGCCCGCCCGGTGAGGAGCTCTACCACCCCTAATCTCCGCCTTGGCGCCTCATCTCACTCCCCTCCATTCCTCTTGCACGCGCAGGCCCTCCAGGAGGACTCCCTCACACTAAGAAGCGCGAGGACTCAAGCACGGCACAATGATGGGTACCCGAACCCTGAGTGGGTTAATGCGCATTGGTGAACCTAGTAACGGACTCGTAATGTACCCCGGCACGCACATCTCAGAAATGTGTGGAGGCTTGTGTCACACCCCAAAATTTTTGAATTTTGGGATGTGATTTGTCCGCATAATTAATACAATGATTTTCTCAATTTTCTAAAATTTTCCAAGCTTTATATAATTAACAGAGAATTTAGTACAGAAAAATAATTCAAATAAAGCAACATAGGTTTAATACTGAGTGCCTTGCATTCATGTCGGTTGCATTTTGTGGCTTAATGTGTGTAAAGTTTTTGAAAACACGTTTAGAAGCCTAATGAGAATTTTCTAGAGTTTTCTAGGATTTATTCCTATTCTTCCTAGAGCAAATTCTAATTTTTCAAACGTGCTAAGATCCTTTTCGTGAGCTCCAAATACAATATTTGGGTTCCTCATGTCCAACTCTATCTCTGGAATTTTTCCTAGGATTTTTAGAATTTTTAGAATATTTTCCATGGTTTTAATATCAATTCTGGACTTATCTGGAATTATTTCATAACTAGGAAAATAATTATTCCGAAAATTAAAATCACCCTAAATCTTAGTAGACCAGCTTTGGCCCAAAGCTGACCCAATTTTAGGCCAAATGCATCCCATCACTTTATTGGACAAAATTTCAAAGTTCATTCACATTGAAATGGGGGCAAACGACCTTTAGTCCCATATTGCTAATGAACCTGGAAGTGAGAGTTTTCTCCCTATATATACGAACCACCTCTCATCTGGAAAAGGCACACCATCGATTCCTTTATAGGGAGGCCCCTTTGTTTGGGATTCCCTAAGGTAGTCTTCTTCCACCATATCTCCCACTACTGCTCATTCTTCATCTCGTCGTCGCGTCGAGCCTTTCGTCGTTTTTGGCCTCAAAATTTTCAGTAAGACCCTCAGTGAATCTTGTAATTTTCTACCATATTCGTTTAGTCTATACACTTTCGTAGAAAAAGCCCCTGCCTTTTTGCGCATTAGCCCTCGGGTTCTTATATGAAATTGCGTATAGGTCCTCGGTTTTTCACGATATGTCCCTGGAAGTTTTTAAACCTTGCCAGCAAGTCCCCAAACCTTAGAAATGCCGTAACTTTCTCATTTTAGCTCCGATTAGTGTGATTCTTGCGCTCACATGTTCGTAGCGAAGCATAGATTAGTTTAAAACCTTCTTTTGATCTATATTGGCTTGTGTGGATGATTGTGTGGTAATTCGTGTCTAGTCGGTGAGCCGTTTGCATTGGAGTTCGAGTATGAGGAGGAATTCCATGAGCAGGACCAGCAGCGACAGTAGCAGCACTTTGAGGAATACAAGTTATAGCATGGACAATGCTTGCTACCTACCCACCTTGTAATAAATTATTTCATCCATGCATGTGTCTAAATTTATATACCTTTAATGTTGTACCTAGTTTTGATTATCCTGTCCTTTGATTACCTTGGGTTTATGCATTTGGGTAGAATCTTTGCTATGCGCAGCTACTATCACCATTGTTTAACTGTTAATTTTAATTTAATGGTTCACTTCAAACATGATGATAAAACTTGCTTTTTAGCAACTTGGTTTAGGGATCTAGAGCATGTGCTTCGTGCTTCGTTCTAGTGTCTCTACGTAAGGTCCGGTTCTTAAAGCGTCTACCCAGGAGCCTGTCGCCACCGCTAGAACTATTATGACTCTGGTCTTGGTTAAGTAGCTTCTACGTCTCTAGCTTGCTAGTGGTTACCGATGGGGCCAACAGCATTATGGGAAGCAAGGCGCGGGGTGTTTCTTGATTCCACCGAGGACGGTAGCCCCGTCGGCTAGGTCTCGTTAGACCCAGTCCCGTGTTGGGAGGCCCTGCGATGGGGAATTCCACACGTTGCGCATTGTTCGGTGTGATGCCCGCGCTCTGGATGCCATTGACCCCCTTATGGTGTGACTCCATAAGCGTAAGTCAATCTCGGTGCCTAGAGTCTCACCACCTTGTTGTACCTTAGCGGCCACTGTCTGGTTAGGGTGTCTTGTGAAAAACCTCGTAGCATCCCTATGCAGTCACACCTCGGAAGTGTTGATGTGCATGGTTGGGTTTAAAGTTCTTTTGAGCTTTTACACGACTGGTGGGTAAAGGGCGAAGCCTCTGCAGAGTGTAAATCTATCATGATAGCCTTGCTTAGGGTCACGAGCGGCCTAGATCCTTTTTTATTAGAAGATGATGTTTATTTATGCTTAATGACACTTATACTTTATTAATTGGGTTACAACTGGGTTCCTTTCACTTGTAGTAACTTGGAAAATGTTAAAACGAACCAACTAAAAATGCTAACGCAGTTCAGCCATGTCTAGCCTTACTTTGAGCCTTCATACACCCGTGCTATACTTGCTAAGTAAATGTTTTACTTACACTTGTCATTATTCAACAAAATCCCGGATGGGTAATAGATGTAGTAAATGAGTCTACTGCTACTGAGTTTCTTAAGGATCTTCTATACTTCTAAGCTGTGGGCAACTAGTCGGTGTCCCTGTGGACTTGAGGCTCTACCTATCGAGAGAGTTAATACATAGACTTCCGCTGTGTTTTATTTAGGTAAACTCTAATGTAAACTATTTTATTCGAGCATATGTACTCTGATTTCCATATTTGTAAGTTGTACGTGTTCTGTGGACATCCTGGGCACACATATGGCAGCATTCGGGTTTTTTTGTAAATCCGGGTGTGACAGCTTGCAACCTCAGCTAAAAGGTATCATGACTTATGGTGAAAGTATACAACCTCTGCAGAGTGTAAAACTATTATAACAGTCGTGCTCATGGTTAAGAGCGGCCTGGACCCTCACATGGTTAGCTGGTTCGGGTGGAACACAGTGGTGGTTTACTATGGTTTTGGTAAGTTATGGGTTTAACCTTAAGTTGGGTGGTTTGGGAAGCTTATCACATTATAATATCTCTAGGTGCTAAATTAAACTTTCGTCGTTTTTGGCCTCAAGATTTTCAGTAAGACCCTCAGCGAATCTTGTAATTTTCTAAGTGTAAAACTATTATAACAGTCGTGCTCATGGTTAAGAGCGGCCTGGACCCTCACATGGTTAGCTGGTTCGGGTGGAACACAGTGGTGGTTTACTATGGTTTTGGTAAGTTATGGGTTTAACCTTAAGTTGGGTGGTTTGGGAAGCTTATCACATTATAATATCTCTAGGTGCTAAATTAAAACTTGACCAACTAAAACTGAGCTATGCAGTCCATCAAATAAACCCCTTGTTTAAGCCTTCATGTCATATTCTCCCTCCCACTTGCTAAGTGCCAACCATAAGTACACTTACACTTACTACAGACCTTAATAGGCTAGGGAAGACTTGGATCATGAAGATCTGGAGTTCTAGGCTGGCGTGCCCCCCGTTGACGTTCCTGTGGAAGATGGAGTCCTCCGCTACGATTAGTTATTTTCACCGTGTAATTTTCTTTAAGACCCTTTGGTCATTTTGTAATAATATACGCTTGTAAATGATATATATTGTGATACTCACTAATGATGTCACTTTATGCACGGAAATTGATCCTGGGCGTGCATAAATGGTGCGTTCGGTTTGTCCTTAAAACCGAGCGTGACATACCATGTGAGTTGTTATGTTAGTTTATAACTGAAATGTATACAGAAGTAAAGAATATGATTACCAATAAATCAGATGCTATCGACCCTTGTACTTCTTCATGGATGTTTTTCCACGTTTTCACTCCAATGAGTGGCACCCTTTTCCTTGTAAACATTACTATTTCATCCATGAAAGTGCGGTAGTCTAGAGAAGTCAACTTTCATCTTTTGATTGCCCACCTTGATTCTCTTGGAGATTGCCTTCAAGGCTTTTAGGGGACCACGTCCTCTTTTCTTCCCATTTTCTGAGCCTATTCCATGGGAACAAAATGTAAAAATAGATAGTAAACAACATCCTATACACATATAGGAATATAGAAAACTGAAATACAATTAATTCCTAATAAACACAACTCACCATTTCCTTTCCCCTGTGTCCAACACCGAGCATGAGATGGTGCCTGCACTAGAGGTGTTGGGTTGTTGTCTTGACTGGATTGTATAAGAATGGTAGGGTTCAAATATGCATCTGCAGACAATTTTGTCACATGATGAGCTAGCGTAATTTGAAGTCCGACAAAGATTGGTAATTTGTTTGACAATTAGAAGAGGGATATTACTGATGTCATCATGTTTTCCTTCAACCCCCAACCATTCTTGGTATGTCTTGATTGTGTCATCCCTGTATATATCTTGAAACTCTAAAAAGGAACGATAATATCAGTCATGAGTGCATTGCAAAATCCATATATATATAAATATAAATTGGGCTTTACCATAACTCACCCATGGCTTGGTTCCTTGTATGCATATAAGCAAGCCAATCTTTGTATGTATCTAATTCAGATTCTTGCACCTTTTCTTCTTCATCATGATCTGAGCAAACTCTTTTGGATTTAATTAGGGTTATGGCCACAGATCGGTCTACTATTGGATTCTTCGACAAAACTAATCTGACCTCCCTCTCTTCCTCATTACTACCTATCATTGTTAATATATCAAAACCGAACTCGATCTCATTAAGAGTTGCTTCCGCATGAGCTTCAGAACTTCTCTTCTCCCTCCCCCTCGCACGTGAATTGTTCATATCCCACCAATACGTCCCATCGCTGCAGCCGATGACCGTCTAACCCCTTGCCACTCTCCCATCCCCTCACTCTGCGATGGCCGGACACAAGCGTGCCAAGCACCAGTCCCTGACGCAGGCGCGCGATGCCTTTGGGTGCTTCTCGTGTAGTCTGGCGTCCTCGATCCCACGGCGGTCGACCTCATCCTCATCGCCAGTAGGTCTGGACGCCATCACCCCACGCCGCTCGACCTCGACCTCGTCGCCGGCCGCTAATGCCGCCATCGCCCCGTGCCGCCGCACCCCCCGCTCGACCATGAATTCGTCTGGATCTATGGGCCCGTCCCACAACAAGAGGCCACGGAAAACCGTGACCTCCAAGTTCATGGATGCCTCCACGACCCCATCCTCGAGCACTAAGGAGCTGGTCCACATCAATGAGGAGGAGCCCTGCGATGAGGATATCCCCAATGTGCCACCAAGGAAAGGAGAAGAAAGCCGCGCGCGTCAGAAAGGTAAGCTTATGGTTTTTCTGCAAAGCAAGGTTAATGATTTTGTACATGCATTCTGTTACTTGAATTTGTACTAATGAACAAAATAAGTTGTCATATATTGACTCATGGTCCACGTTTATGAATGATAGTTGCAGTTACTCTTTAATATTTGCTAGGCTGTCACATGAAAATTCTCCTTAATTATTTAATTTAATTGTGCCCTGCAAATGAAGCAGTAACTCAAAGCTTGCTACACTTTCAATAGAGTGGAGGTTTCATTCATGTTCATTGAGGAGAGTGATTATGAAGATGAAGAGGTTCTTAAATGGTATGAGGTGATGCTCCTTCAGTTAATTAGTTGATGTAAATGACATATTTGTATATATACATTGTTCCTCAACTCCTATTTTTAAATGCATGACAGATCCGGGAGCTTGCAGAGAGGCTTCATCGTGCTCTCAGGCGGAACTACAAGAAGTGCAGTAAATGTGTCTAGTGTCGATGTGTCTCTGAACTTGTGTCAATGTGGCTCATGTTTAGGCTGTCTGAACCTTAATTAGTGTGGTGTCCACGTGGCTCGGGAAGCCTATGTGTGAACTCAGTCCTTATATATCATATGACTTAATTAGTGTGATGCATATTAGCCTATGTGTGAACTCAGTCCTTATATATCATATGACTTAATTAGTGTGATGCATATTAGTCTGGTACTTGATTTGTGCGATGCATGTTATTCTGGTACTTAACTTGTGTGATGCATGTTATTCTTGTATTGTCTATTGTACTCTCTAGATGATCGGCATGGTATAGAGGTACTTAAGGTTCGCCAGCTCTGGCCGGCTATGGTCAGGCAGCACCTGGGCGTGGCTGGCCATGGCCAGGCTGCTTCTGGCTGTGTCAGGCTACAGGGTGGCCACAGTTGGCTGGTAGAGGCTGTAGGTTAAGGCTAAGTGCTAGACATTGGTTTCGCACAGCCGCAAGATTAGCACATGGTGCAGTAATTTGAGATGCACATGTTCATAAAAAATAGCTTCACCAATAACTGTTAGTTTTAAAGTCTTGTTGCTCCCAGTTATGTTCAATTGCAACACATTTGGGCTGTTGCATAAACATTTGTAAATACAGCATGGCCCACAAGTAAGGCAGAATAGTGTAGGTGGGGCATATGGGACCCATGAGTAAGTGATTCATATGCAGATGTGGGACCCATGAGTAAGTGACACAACCATTCAGCAGAGATATATTACATAGCCACATAGGGTACCACAATAGTGCCAATGCAACTTCACTAAACACTACATTAGTTGTCCATTAGGCACAATCAAAAGGACTCAATTAGATTTTCATCAACAGACTAACATACTTGTTTCCCTACCTTGTCACCAAAAGCAAGCAGAGGTATCCAACGTACTACTACTAGTAGTATTTACATTAAGAAACTAACATCTACCAAACTACGAGTAGACTTGATTCCTCAGTGTGTACTAGTGACCCGATTGCATCTTCTTCTTCATAAGACGACGCACCTCCTCCAGCTTCTTTCGAATGTGACATAAATTCAATGGAAAAAAGAACTAAGATGTCAAGGGTTTACACGAGGTTGGAAAATACTTATGATTACTTGAAGGGCATGAACTTCACCTCCTTTGCAGACAGTACAGGAACATCATCTTCGTCATCGCTACCCGCATTTAGCTCCATTGTGCAGGTGATCTTCTTGCAGCATAATTGAAAAGCCTTTCTTCCTTGTACCTTGAATCCAAGCAAAACATGGCCACAATTTATAGATAAAACACAAACAAGTAGTGAACCTCACACTAAAGAACCCCAATTTTGAACTAAACAAGCAGTTGCCCTAACCTGATGAACCACAAGCCTTGATGGACCGTCTGAACAGTCATATAGGACGTTTGGTTCTCCTTCAGTGGCCTCACATTCCATAAATATGTGCAGTGGTTCCACCTATCATGACATCACAAAGTTCTCAAATGGCAAAATCACAAAGAGATTGGGTAGTTGCATTTATATAGAATTACAAAGTTCATTGCCTATGTTTTGTTGCTGCATTCCTCCAGAATTCCAAGTAGTGCTGTGAAATCTAATTACAATCTAGCATTTAATCAAAAAACCCCAAGAATAAGATCTTGTTGAATGTATCATAGTGATACTTTCATTTAATCAAGACATCACAGAGAACAAATACATCACTGCAGACCAATAAAGAACACCCAATCGGTGCTCCCCGAACTACACTTCTTGTGGCAAGCATCAACAACTTAAATATACAAATCTAAAAATATCTAGAGGTGCTGGTAGGGTCTAGACTCACCTTGTCATCCACGGGTGGTGGTGGGGGCACCAGCATGATGACACGCCGCCCTCCACTTCTAGTGCGTGATGAGTGGGTGCCGTGCTTTGCCGACCTCCCTGAGGACGACGGATTTCGCATGAAGCGACCCCTCGTGTCGCACAACTGGATCCTGGAGGTGTGGTTGCGGCGCACCATCTTCGCGATGCAGGTGGGTGGGAATATGCGATGGATGTAGGGAAGAAGGCGATGGTGCCAGCAAGGGGAGGCGGAGGGAAACACGCAGGTCTTATGGGACATTTTCGGTGAAGAGAGAAGATACAAAAGGGGGAAAAAGGCAACAGGCAGTGAGACGATTCTGCTTGTTATGAAAGCTATGGACAATGCAGTTGTTACCATCGCCAGCCACTGAAATGGGGCCTAGTACCAGGGGCCCACACGAAAGGGATGAGGTAAGAGGATGCGGAGGCGTCTTTCTCGCTTGCGTTTTCATCTCCGCCTGACACGCTGTTGATCCACAATGGGCCGACACACTTGCGAGGCGCTGTGGAGAAAGTGTATTCCTCGCGGCACGTCCTGATGTGCGGCTGACATGCGGGTCTCACCTGTCGGAGCCGGAGGTAGATTAGTTGTTCATGACTTTTTGATCAATCTCCTTAATTTGTATTCTCGATCCATACTGAAAAGTTGAAACATGTATAGATTTCTCTTTCATTGACCAAATTTGATGGTTTTTTTTTTCTGCTACACTTGGAATCCATTGTGTCGTGTTTCTCGACTTTTATATACTACCTTAGTATAAAAACGTCTAAGCATTTCATTGCTAATATCAATCTTTCCCATAAACTTGCATTTGGGAATGACCCTTTTATGTCTAAGCACATCTCAGACACAGATGCGTATACAAATGTATAATATAATGTTTAGATGCACAAACAATTTGACATGTCACACTCGCCCAAAACTTCACTTCAAGTACCATAAGACAACTAACATGTGTTGGTACTTCAAGTACAAACAAAAACTTAGAGAAAAAGGAGCGGGCTTTAGTTTTATTTGAATTAAAACCTCAAATAAGAAACCAAGAAGCCAAATAAATTCCAACTCAACCCTATTTCATCCTTAGCACACAATTTAACTTTAAATTTCAAATTTAAATCTTTGCCTAGGAATAAAGGGAGCATTATGAAGACAACCTTATTTGTTTTTAACATGCAGACGATTAGCACAAAAACTTTTTGAAATTTGAATTTTCAATCAACAATTCCTATGAAAATTCCGGGATGTTACAGTCTCCCCACCTCACGAGAATATCATCCTCGAGATTAGGTCCACCTAGGGTTTAAATAAATGAGGGTACTTCTCCTTCAGAACTGACTCTTTCTCCCACGTTGCTTCTCTCAATGAATGGTTAGCCCACTTTACTTTGCAGAAGGGAATTGATGTACTCCTTGTTTCTTTGTCTGTCCGGTCTAAGATCTTTTCTTGGTACTCCAAGTACTCTAGTGTTTCTTGCAAAACCAACGCTTCCGTAATGACTTCCTGTTCTGGCACTCTCAAGCACTGTCTTAGCTGGGATACGTGAAACACTGGGTGTACTCCGGCTAAATCTCCAGGTAACTCTAGCTTGTAAGCCAGTTTGCCTACCCTGCGTATTATCTTTTAGGGTCCCACAAACCGAGGTGCTAGTTTCCCTTTAATGTGGAATCTCTTGTTACCTCTGAGTGGCGATACCTTTAGATATACCATTTCTCCTTCCTTGAATTCAAGATCCCTCCTCCTCTTATCTGCATAACTTTTCTGTCTACTCTGAGCCATCTTTAAGTTCTCCCGAATCTTGGCCACATTCTCTTCTGCCTCTACTACTGCGTCGGAGCCAAAGAACGTTCTCTCTCCCACTCCTGACCACATCAGAGGGGTTCTGCATTTCCTCCCATATAAAGCTTCGAATGGGGACATTTGCATACTGGCTTGGTAACTATTGTAGTAGGAAAACTCGGCATAGGAAAGGCTCTTCTCCCAATCTTTGTTGTAGGTTAGCACACAAACTCTCAACAGGTCTTCTAGTATCTGGTTCACTCTCTCGGTTTGTCCATCTGTCTATGGACGAAAGGCGGTGTTGTACTCTAGAGTTGTTCCAATTGCACTTTGTAAACTCTTTCAGAACTGAGCTATGAATTGTGTCCCTCTATCCGAGACGATACTTCTTGGTTGTAACACCCAAAAATTCTCTATTTAAAAATTTCTAGTAATTAAAATTATGTATGCTCATATTTAATATAAGGGAATTAAGTTATTTTTTGAAAATTAAAATCAACTATAAGGTATAGAAATAATTTTGTTGCATTCATGCTGCTGCATTAAGTTCTGGTTGTGTGCAAATCAATTAGAATTTAAATCTAAATTTAAATTCAAAATTTGAATTGCATTTGTTTGACTCATAGAAAAGTTCCTAAGCCTCGAGTTCGCTTTTACCCCTCTATCTTTTCCCTCGGCCTGCCTCCCCTCCCTCCTCTTTCCCCTCCCGAACCAGCCCAACCCCACCAACGGCCCAGCTTCTCTCCGCGCCAGCCTAACGCCTCGCTCAGCTCACCCCGCCAGCTCGCGGCCCAGCGCGGCCCAATCTTGCTACCCTTCCCCCCTCCCTCACCCACTGCCACACGGGCCCTACCCAACAGCTTATCCCCCTACCTTGCGCCAAGCGCGACAGCGCCCCGGACTCGCCGGCGCAGGCCCGGTGGTCCCACGCCCGAGCCGCCCCGCGCCTGTGGGCCCCCAGAAGCTTCATCCCCGCTCAACTTCCTTCCAC